>VZRO01002375.1:737064-862048 GCA_013397915.1 Daphoenositta chrysoptera
CGCCGGGCGGGACCCCGGGCGCTGCGCTCCGCTCCGCAGCCGCGGAGGGTCCGATGTGCTCGGGCGGGGCAGGGTGTTGCCTGCGGGGCGCTGCGGGACCGCAGCCTCCGCACGCCCACCCGCGGCGTGGGGGGAGCCCGCCCGGGGCCGGCCGTGCCCACCGGGCTCTTCCCGGGCTGCCCCTCCAGCCCAGGCGGCTGCAGCGCCCTCGGGCTCCGCGGAAGGGGGCTGGGGCGTGTGTGGGGGCACAGAGCCCCGCCCGGCCGTGGGGTGCCTTGCCAGCCCCGGGCAGGCCGGGGGTACCAAGCTCTGCGGAACGCAGTGCAGGGCGAGATGGAGCCCCTTTCTTCCCCGTTCACCCTCCGTGGGGAGGCCTCGCATCCTGCAACAGCTCCATGGCAAGGGCACGGTTTGCTCTACGAGCAGAAGGCAGGATTTGTGTTAAAGCGTCCCAGCGGTGCTGTCAGCGTTGGACAGGAATCGAATAGTGGAGGATGGTGCTTTTCCTCAGACCCCCGTGGTACAGAAGCCATCGTTTGTGACCAGCGGGCCCTGTTGTGCTCACGGGTCACGCTAAGGACACCTGGCTATGCTCAAGCATATGCAGTGCTGCTACAAACAAGGCTAGGTTTGGGTGGGGACATTTTTGATAAAGTGCCAACTGGAAAAAAAGACCTAACAGTAAGATTGTATTTTCCTGACTATCTGGCTGGCTTTGGCTCACACATCAAATGTGAAGCAGACTTATTTCTCTTCCCTGTTTAGAGTATGTGAGCAGTAGCGGGTGGACAAGTAGGTTGGATAATCAATTTAGCAAGATTACAGCAAGAAAAAGGCCATTTGATAATAGTCCTTTGGTTGAGTAAGTTAGAATACCTTCTCAGCTTTCATAAACTGGAGGAAAAACTCTTGCAATTAGAAGATAGCTGACTTACTGCATGTACTGAACAGCTGCTCGGGTTTCTTTTGTTTGGGTTTTCTTAAGCAAGGAGGGACGGAAGTATTAAGAAAACTACTGAAAAGTTTTCCGTATATTAACTTTAATTTGTGGCAGCATACTGCCAGAGAGAACATAGAGGCATTTAGGTTGCATTCATAGCTGTGGCTTAAGGACAGGCTTAGGACAGGCAGTACCTCAAGTGGAGGTAACTGTGCTTAACTTGTTGGTAACTGCTGGGGGTTGTGCTCTGCCAGGAGAGCACGCAGCAAGAGCGTGGAGGGGAACATATCTGGCAAGCAAGGAGCCTGAATGTCCTTTTAGGAGTTTGGCGGTATGGGCTGAGGCAAACTAAGGTTCCTGCTGTTGGCAGAAGATGCTGAATCAAATTTCTGGGGTAGGTCTGTATTGCTACTATGAGTTTGTAAAACAATCTTGCTTTAAGATAGTGAATCCCTAGTTCTCTAGTGAATGTGCAAAGTACGACATACATTTACATTTGGAAGGCTGTTTCTGACTAAGGCTTTATCCATATGTCTTTCCTGATGGGGAAAGTGCCCCTATGTACATTGAATTAAATCAAACTGATGCTGTAGGTAAAGTCTTCCTATTGAAAGAAGTTGTTAGTGTGAACATATCTTGTTCAGTCTTTAGTTATCCCTGTCAAGATTTTTTTAACTTTGTTATCATTAATAAAGAATATATCCTTCCCAGGAGTGTTACTCAGCATATGATTTTGAACTACAGTCAGGGTAGTAAATGCAGAGCTAGTTATGTGATTCACAAGTGTCTGACTAACAGACTGGTTTTTTTAAGGTACCAAAAGGAAAAGAGGTGGATTTTTTTTCCTCTTCTGAGTTTTGTTATCAATTTGTCGAGGCTTGGTTGGCTAAGCCTGTACAGATATCTGGCTGTTGGTCTGTGCTAAAGCTTAATCCTGAGTGGGTGAAGTCAAGCTGCAGGTTACTAGCTCTAAAAATCTCCCTCCGAAGCTCATAATTGTTTATTATAGAATTGGTGCTGTCCTTGCATGCTTTCAAGATCTTTACGCACTTCTGTTTCATCGTGGTTATATGAGCCTTGTGTGGTATATTTGCTTAGAAAGTGTTTTTCACAGCTGTTATTTTAAGGCGACCTCATTTTCCATCTTAGGCTATTGTGACTTTCAGCCAACCTAAGTTGGCACAGCTACTGAGAAAAGTGATCCTGCCCTCTTCAAGCCTCAACCCCTTGTTTCTTCCTCTCAGCTTTGTCCTCATGGCAGCAGAACCGTTTGTGCAGCCATACAGCAAACAGGATCAGGGAACTGACTGGTGTTAAGCTTGCTTTTCCCTTACCTTCTCTGGAGTATTTCCAAACCACTTCCCTCATTTGCTTTACTATGCAACCCTAATAACTATTTACATCAAGACAAGTGGGTTGGAGGCACATTGTATTAATGAGTGGCCCAGAAGGGGAAGGGTCAGATAACCTTTCCAGAAGTTCTAAAGAAGATCACTTCCAGAGAACTCCATCCCTGCAATTGTTCAATGTTGGATGGGGCTTTGAGCAACCTGGTCTAGTGGAAGGTGTCCCCTGGCAGTGGGGGTGGAATAAGCTGGTGTTTAAGACCCCTTCAACAAACCATTCTATGATTCTGTTAAGTTATGCTGGCTTCAGGTTAGCCAGAGATGACTGCAAAGCCATGGTATTGTCCGTTTTGGCAGTATTAGATTTAGCAGCATGCTAAGTAACTGGAATAAAGGAAAGGTACAGGAGATGTCTTGTGGTCTCTAAGTTAGAAGACAACTAGCCATAATTTTGAATGGTGGATGTTGATTATAAAAGTGAGAGGTTAATGATTGACTTTCAAGGGACTAGTGCTACCATGATAATTGAAAAAAACAATGTAGGTGAGAATGAAAGTTTTGGCTTCAAGCCTGTAGCTTTGTCCCACCAGCTGTACTGCACAATGTTTAGGATGCACATGCATTCACTATGACCACAAAAAGGGCTGGCATTCATAGAAAAAAGCACTGCCTCTTGCCATTCTCTGCAAATTTCTTTAGCAGATGACCAGTAAAAAGCCAGCGCAATATGTGCTCTGATGATACCGGGTGGGAAGATAACATCATTTAATATTATTTGCTGTGACTGGAGAAAAATGAGAGAGTGAGCTAGTAGTATGAAACACCTTCATATTTTGTTTGAAAATACAAAAAATTTTAGGTAGAGCTGAAAAGTAGGAGCCAGTGAAGTGACTCCTGTTCTGGAGTAGGACTTTGGCAGAATGTCAAACCCAGAGCTTGTCAACATGGCAATGGATGCTAAGACGCTTTTATGGAGGGGTGGTGTGGGTGCATCTCTATCTTTTGCTGTTTAATTACAAGGGGAGACAAATGAAGCCATCTGCCTGGTGGAGATGGGAACAGAAATGTTTGCCTTTTTTTTCCCCCATCAGAACTTACTACAGTGTTTGCTGCTTCTTGTAACTGCTCAAAGCAGTAGCCAGCTGGAGTGGATAAGGGTAGTTGTCTATTTAGTTGCCTGGTAGCTTCTGAGTAGCAGCCAGAGATTTGTTAGTTTCATGTTGCTGTCATTTGAGAATTATCCAATATGCACAGACTATATGTAGACATCAGATGACAGCATTGTCTCATTTTATATTTGACAGGTTTTCTTTACAATCTTGGGAATAGATTTTTTTTTTTACCCCAGAAGTTGGAGTTTATAAATATGACAGGCATAGCAGTCACAGAGAAAAGGCTGTTTAATTAGTATTTTTAAGCTCAACTTTAACACATTTTTACCACGAAATACTGATTTTATTCTGTAAACCAGATTTTAATTGTGTGGAACAATCAATGCAGCTTGATAATTGCCTTGAGTTCCCCGTTCTCTGGGAGAGAGGCTTATGGTACGATCTCTTTCTGCACTTTTAAAAAAATTTATTATTATCATGCTGATCTAGATCGTGTGTTTCCTGCTTGAAACATGAATAAGCCTGTTTTGAGAGGGTGTTTTTTAACCTGAACTGGCATCCTAAAGCAAATTATGTTATACTTGATTCTTATTTCTAAAAATAGTTGTTTCCTCCAGTTAAGTTAAGAACTCATTTCATGCATTTTGGTTTTCTCTTCTTTAATTTATAAGCCCGATTAAAATGTTACAAGGTTTCAAAAGTAATCCAGGCTGGCTGTGGAAAAAAAGTTCAGGTGGACAGATCTCAGCTGAATTTAGCTCTTGTGGGTATAATCCGTGGCTGTGTCTTTGTGCTACACCCATGTGTTAAGGGTGTAGGCTTTCTCAAGGTGAAGCAGAAGTTTTGGTGACAGTGTAAAGCTGTGATAAGAACTGAAGAGATAGAAGGACAGAGACAAGAGCCAGAGACAGCCCACTTGTCAGAAACACTTGCCTATCCCAAAAATGTGTTTCTTTTCTGTTGGATAATGTGTGTCAGTAAAGAAAGGAGGTAAGACAATTGTTCTGGGAAAGCGAGGCAATCAGTACAAAGTCTAGTCAAAGGAGGATTTTATGCTGTATCAGTATCATGTTACATGAAGTTTCTTCGTGAAGAATGTAAGTTAGAAATGTTTGAAGAACAAAGTTTGTCAAGTTTACATGCATATTTCTGTTGTCCTTTGATTTTTATGTGATATAGGAGGATGAGCTGAATGGCAGTAAAGTCATGGTGTAGGAAGTGTGTATGTACAGCATTGTTGGAATTCCTATTAAAGTATTGTGCTGGTTGAGTTATCTGATAGATGTGTTTTGAATAGGTATAACAGACATGACAAAATAGATACGCTCTAGATTTTGAAGGATTCTGTAGGAAATGCGAGAGATGACATTTGGTTGATAGCACAATTTGGTTGCAAAGGAAAGATTTTTCATGAGAAAGATAGGTTGTCCCAGTTTTTACCAAGAAAACAAGTCTTGGAAGGACCAAAAAAAAAAATGTTTTCCAAGTTCGTGTGGGTCAGAATATCGTTCATGGGTTGAGAAACTGAAAAGCAATGACTCAGAACAAAGCATGGATGCTAAGGGCTTGCAATGAATGCAGAATTGTTTGGTGAGCAGCCTTATTATCTCTAGCTTACATGGGTTATACAGCATCAGATGAAAAGTCTTGCACTGCCTGTTTTTGAAACTGAAAGTTTAGAGCTTAAGGTTTCATTTTTGATTTCCTTAATAGATTTGGCACTTTTTTTCCCCCTGAAAATGAGAGTACTTTTCATTTTAGGCTTGTAAACCTATCTTTAAATTTTGGTCTTGAACACCTTGTCCATAATACTTTATTCCCATGTCATAAACAGAAGAAATAACAAAAACATTAACATTTTTAAGTGTTTTTAAATGGTGATATGTAGCCTTTTTATTCCTGGCTAATGTTTAGAAGAGGAAAGGGAATGGTTTTTAATACCCTTATCTGTCTTGTTTGTAGAAAGAGTTAATTAATTTTTCCTTTTGCAGTTCATGAAAACCACCTCATTATTTGAGGAGTAGAAGCAATGTCTCAGAGGACTGTATTTTAAAAAAGGCAAAATAAAATACATGAAATTATGTAAGCTCACTGAGAGTTGACTATAGGTAAACAGTGACCAGATAATAAGGCTGTCTTAAAGAAAGGAGCTTGTGTGTATCTGAGAATACCAAATCAAGGCTTCTCTTCTGATTATTTGTTTCTACAGGGTTTTTTTTTTGTCATGTCTTTCAATGTAGAGGCAGTTTCTTTTAAAAATAATTATATAGAAATCTGACTTAGAAAAGGTTTAGCTAGCATATGGCAACAAGGAAAGTCTGATTTTTAGGGGTGATGAAAATCTCAGACCAAAATGGTTGAAGGTGGTTATTTATAAAAGTGAATTCTAGAAAATATTTCATTTCTAAACAGTCATTACAAAATAGTGGTGTTCCTGATGCCTATCAATCTCTTTGCTGGAGTTTGGTACAGCATTTGGTGTGCACAGCTCACCATTCCTTGCATCTCTCTTCCATTGATCTTCCCCATTTGGAACTCCCTGGACATCTTGAGTTTCTCTGAAGTGAAGTGGCAAATGAATACCGCAGTGAGTTGGGACCAGTTCAGGGATTGCTATCTGGTCTGTAGGTCATGCAGATTTTCAGCAGCATTGGCATGGTCCCCTCATGGTACCAGCTGTCCTCTGCCACCTGGTTTTGTTTCCTTTGTGGTTTCAGATACTATTTCAAGTGCAGAGACAAGAAAAAAAAGGAAGAGCTTATTTCCAGTGTGGCTTTTGTCACTTGTCACATGTGTGAGCTGTGGCATTTTCCACCTTTGTGTTATGTACTTGTTCTGAGGCACCTTTAGAAACACTGAGGAGATAAAAATACCTACAAGACCTTCAAGGGTAAAAATCTACTCATAGAGGTCATTAAATAATGTGGTATTTCAGGGCTGCTGGAAACCGAATTTAAGGCAGCAAAGTGAAGTGATTTAATTTAGAAATAGGCTCTGTGCTTTCCTGTTCTGTATCACCTGTAATATAGTATCTATCACCTTATGTTCTGACACTAGCAGGTACATCAAGATCATATGCAATTACATGGGTTCCAAAATAAAGCAGAGCATCACCAATACAGGATAGCATATGATCATTTCACAAACAACTGTATTGTCCCTGGAGAGGTCAAAGTATAAGAAGACAATACTGAATGTCACAGGGCAGGATAAAAATATGGAAGTGGTTACACCAGGGTTTGCATGAACTATGTGACTTCCTATTTTGTGATTTGTTTTGGGTACCAGAGAACATGCAAAAGTTTTGGATATGCCTGTTTTCATCCATGAACATGTTGGGTTTTCTTACTCCTTTTCAAGTGTATGAATCAGGTGACATCTGGTAGATCAGTGAGGTGGGCAAATAAATATTCTTGATGGTTCTATAGATCTGAAGTTACTCTGGAATTTCAGTTTTCCCCTTGGCATTGGTCAAAGGGTAAACCTGTTTGTGCTGGATGGGTTTAGTTCTAATAGTGTATTTAAGACTGCAGAGAAAAGGACATAACAACACCAGCAAGCAAACAAAACCACATGCATTTGACTGAAAGGGCTCGTGGTAGCCCTTACGTTTTATATTTTTATAAAAG
Organism: Daphoenositta chrysoptera; assembly: GCA_013397915.1. Classification (NCBI taxonomy): domain Eukaryota; kingdom Metazoa; phylum Chordata; class Aves; order Passeriformes; genus Daphoenositta; species Daphoenositta chrysoptera. The sequence continues at coordinate 744,092 of VZRO01002375.1, forward strand.
TTAACTATGTATCTTGAAAAGTCCAGTTAGTTTTTATTCTCAATGTAGTCATACTCTACCAGCACAAAGCCTGCGATCGTCTCAAGCCACTCTCCCTTCCTTGCCTCTGCCTTTCTGTATCAGCTACTCTGCTCCAAATGAACAGCAGCTGTGCCCTGCTGCTGGGGGCAAAGCCTGCTTAAAGCCATCCCTCTTAAGGGAAATGGGCTGCTTAGCCCCCGCCCCCTCTCCCTGCTCCAGGGAATTAGGACTTAGAGTGAGAAGTTAATTACTTGGTCCTCTTCTGGAGAGGGTGGCGCTGCCAGGATTTCTACTGCTCCCCTAGCATCCGCGTTCTGGGCGAAAAAAAGGAAAAGCTTGGCACCAGCAAGACCATTGTGTATCATTTTACCTTCCCAAGATGAAACTTTGTGTCTTGGCTTCAGCTGCAGTGCTTAAAGATGGCTTTTATGTCCTTTTGTGTGGTTTTATTTGAGTCAACCGAACAAAACCGGGCAACATGTACTTCAAAGGCTGTCATAGCATGAAGCTCAGATAAGGTAGATGGAATATAGTAAATACATGTATAACACGTCTTAAATTTTATTTTTTTGTTGAGAGCTTCAAAAAGATGTCATGAGCCAATAATTGCGTAGTTGTGAGTTGTGTTACAACTCCTTTAAGTTTGGATCATTTGTAAGAGTAGCAAAATACTTCAGTTGAACCACGGCAAAAAAGAAAGGTTTTTTTTTAATTTTAAATTTTTATTGGACTCCTAATGCTATTCAGAAACGCTCCGTGGTGCTTTGAAGGAATTGTATCTATTAAACCACATTTCCTGATTTTATAAGCTACTTCTGGTAGTGAGTTGTCTTAATCTCTGTTCAAATCTGGTTGCTTTCTCATGGAATCCATAATTTCCCTTTTTAAAATCATTTTATATATTCAGAATTAGATGGGCTTTTGCAAATAATATTTTCTAGAAATTTGGAAGGGTGATATGGTAAGGATTTTCTTGTTCTGCATCTCTGGAACTGCTGAAGATAGTTAGGATTCTACAATATTGGGCATGTGGCACTTTTCTGAAGGATTAAAATAATTTAAAATGCAAACACGAGAGAGTGTTGTTCAAAGCCAGTGTAAAAGACTTGTAGAAGCTGTTGGGTGAGATAAAACCAATACCATAGAAGTGTGGCTTTTTTCCAGCTTTACCATCCCTAGCTCTGTGGTTTTCCCTCTCCCATTACAGCTGACTTTAAAGGTATATTTCAGTCATGAAGTTCATGTTTGTATGTTGATAAACCTTAACAAAGAGCTTGCTCTGTTAAAATGACTGGGGTTATGTTTTATTTCATTACTCTTCTTGGCAGGAACATGTAGTGGTATCTACACAGTGCTGTTTAGAGATCCTTGATGCATTGAAAAACATGTTGAGGGAAGTCAGGATATTATCCCCCAGGGCATAGCAGTGAATGCCTTCCAGACTGCTCAGGATTTTGTTTTTCCTAGCAAGATAAATAAATATTTATTTTTTAGAATGCTGATGTTAAATATATTTCATGTACTATGTGACGCAGATATGGGTTTCCTGTTATGTTAATTCAGAAAAAGGGCAAAAAGCAGCAATGTCCCAGGAACTTTGGGAATAGTCAGTGGTCTGTGGGTTCTTAAGTATTTCTGAAATAGGGTAAATATTCAGTAACAGAGCAGTGAAAGACTAGGACGTGCAGTGCTAACTTGTTGAAGCATATTTTTATGTGCCTGCTCATAGTTTGTTTCTTGCTTTGGCTTGATTATTCCTAACAACTCCATCTCAAGTTACGGTACGATTTCTAAATAAAACTAGAGTAGGCTAATATATATTTAACAGTGCTGTATTTGCCAGGGAGGAACCAGTTGCTTGCCTGCTGCTTGGCTGAAGGGCAGAAATGAAGCATCACACCAACTCCAGCTAAACCCTGTGCTGAAAGCTGATGTTTGACCTTCAGGTGCCGTACAAAGGCAAAGGTCTGCAATTCCTGCCTGCCCCAGCTCTGTCACAGCGTGCAAAATTATAGCTTTGGTAGTCTAAGGTGAAAAAATTCATTCCTGCTTGTGTGCAAATTAGAAGGTGAAAGGATTGTGTGTACGACCTGCTGCCATACTTGGCAATGAAAATAAATACCAGACTGCCCTCAGTGTCATTCTGTGGCAATCTAAGCAGTTAGGTCACAAATTGCCAAATAAGCTACTGTAACTATACTTTACAAAAACACAAAAACAAGAACATAATTTAAGGTCCCAAAATGCTGCTCTGATGTGCAAATCCCATAACAACTGATAAGATAGTTTTCTGTGGAAAATATTGCTCTTTCTGTAAAATTTGGTTTAGGTTTCTGTACAAGACTTGTTTTTTTAGGGAGAACAATTTCAAACAAGTATCCCTTTTGTAGACAATACTTCTGGCCTGACTTTATGGTCATACTCAAAGAGGCCCTCAATTTTCTGTGCAGCACGACTGCAAACTTTACAGTACAAAAAATAACTTGTAAAGAGGATACACTTTTTTTTGTAAACCATCTACATTATAAATAGATGCAAGATGTTGGCTCTTCTTCAGCAGCAGTTTTTTGGGTGAACCTTGCCAAAAGAAAATCAAGCAAGCCTTTCAGTAGGAGTAACACACCATACTTTTATTTAAATTATTCATGAAGAAACACACCCAGATTATCCATGGCATATGTGTGCATATATTCAGATTTAGCCTTGAGAAAATTTGCTGACCTAAACATGGGAGCAGAGTGGGAGCAAGGCAATATGATTAAAGCCAGCTCAGAAGGAGTGGGTTTACATCCTGGCACTGTGCCTTGGATTCCCTGTCTGCTTAGTGCTAGAGAGAACTAAAAATAATATCTGCAGTTTAGTGGGATAGTGTGAAGTTTACAAAATGAGTAAGTTTCTTCCATAATAACCTTCTGTCTGCAGAAATCACCACAGAAGAAGGTGATATTAAAAAAATACATATAGAGAGTTATCAGTCAATCTGTATGAATGCTGTGGAGTTTTTTAGGTAATTTTTCCCCCTTTTATCAATATGTCTGTTGTCCCTAAAATACATAGCATTACAGTTGCGAGTGTGAGAAACATGAAGACCAGCCCAGACTGCTAGGTTTACTTGAGTTTTGTTTTTCTTTATGTAACCAAGTATTTTGTTTCTGTATGATTGCTCACTGCTCTGCATTTCATCTGTTTTTCTTAAAATCGTAGTCTTGCTGGTTGTAGTTGTATGGGAGTTTGAAAGAGAACTTCATATTTAGTGAAAATTAGAAGTTAAAACTCATTTTCAGCAATACCATCGGTAGTAAGCTGAACAGGAGCTTAGTTGTGGGGCCTTTTTATTTCTTATCTGAGTTAAAATTTTTAAGATTTGACAACCTATTTGATATGCTTCTGCCCTGAGTTCTCACACGACCACAATAAGAAGGTTAGATTTTGAGAAGACAATTAATTCTTGTATTTCTGCAGCACAAGAGTGGATGCTTTAGGATGTTACTTCTAGAAGCGTCAACCTCAGCAAGGCAGGGATGTGCATGTATATGCTGCTGTTCGTTACCTATCAAGTAACAAATCTGCAAGACTCACATTATTATCTGGGTTATCATAAACTTTCCTATTATGCTAAGCTTGAAGTATCAAAATGAAACTTTGCAGTGCTATTTCACTGTTTGCCAACCCAGCCTATAATACTGGAGATCCTTTTAGCTATTTAGTCCTGCTGTTATGCATTGCAATTCTACTGTTAGGCTTTATACACATAGTTTACCATCATCTGAAATACTCTGGCAGAGTTCCACTAGCTTTGACACTCACGTTGCCAATTTTAAAATTCTTACCCTAGCCCTGTGGAAAGCTCAGGATATTCTGTGGAGTCCCACAGGTTGTTGCTGTCCTTGTGGAAACACAGCACCCAGCCCTGTCCTGGGCTGGTTGGTTGGAAATAAAGAGTAGGCTTAACAGTGTCCTGTTACACAGGTCAGTGAATTCCCTTGAGCATGCTGCTGCCACGTGGGCTGCCCTGCCATGTTTAGGGAGCAGTGTACACGAATTGTGATGGATCACTGCTCCTGGAAGGGCTGTTGTTATGCTCCCACAAGAGCCCTGCATGGAGCTCTGCAGGGTCTGCTTCAGGCTTTCTTCCCGGGTTTAATTGCTTTGGGTTGGTTTCAGGGGACTATTCAGTGAACAACTTAAGACTCTGTCCAGACAGCCCTGCTCTGAAACAGGATCCGGGGCACACAAATCATTGTTTGAATTGCACAGTGTTTTCCTGTAGGATCACCAGCTGCTAGAGGATCATATGGCTTCACTGCTCTGTTACTGCTTTAAGTGTCATCCTACTAACCAGTATAGCAGTCTCTTACTATTACTATGTCATAAAAGTAATACTCTGGAAGTTTTTTGTTTCTGCCTATTAAAATGTCAAAATATCTTTCAGCTCAATAGAATAAACAGGTGAGTAAGGATGTGACAGGTTTCTAATTCAGTTTCAGCATGGATTGCCACTGTCATTTGGAGACCTAAGAAAACAGCAAATCTGCATGCCAATAGAAGTTTGTGTGACTCTGTGGAATGCACCCGGAGTGTTCTTCAGGAGCACACTTTTTGAAGGGATGTTTCCTCTAGTTAACACCTGTGAGTGATCACAGTGTAGGTGGGATTGGGAACTGCACCTTGAAGATAATGGGGAATCTGGCACAGAAATCAGAGCTGCCCACAGAACAGTAAAGAACACAGATTCCCTGTGAGATCCCTTTTACTGATCGTTAACAGATGCATTACTTTTCAAATTTTTTGGCTTTTCCAGTCTTTTTACCATATGGTTATAGAAGGCTACTGCTTATTATTTTCTTATGTCATATCTGTTTCTCTTCTGTTTTTCTCAGCTCCTTGAAATTGTACCAATCCAGGAGTTTAATCTTTGGTTTTTGCAGGAGTTGTTCGTACTGCATGCAGTACTATCAATCATGAAGTGTCATGATTCTGACCATAGGGGAAAAAAGAAAATAGTCCCTTTAACCCTACTGCTTCCCACAAGCCACTGGTCCCAAATTAGAACTTGAAAGGAAAAAAAGCAGTCATTCATTCTTTTGATTACTTGCTGCCAGGAGCTGAGCTTTTCAGATACAGCTATCAGGTTTATAAAAATTTTAACTTTATTCCTGTTCATATTGCTTGTTCCAAGTTTCACATTTTAGAAGTATCACCTAGACTAGTTTGGGTTTTTCTGTTTTGTTTTGGGGGTTTTTGTTTGTTTGTTTGTGTTTGGTTTTGTTTCTTTTTTTTTTATTATTGATATTAATAGGCTTTTTAAATGTATGTTCTGGTAACAGCTGTTTATTGAATAGCAACTTAACAGAAAATTTTATGTGAAAATAATCATGCATGATGTTAAGTTCAATTTTAATAGAGATGTTCTGCTGTACTAATGTTTTTACTTGCTCAAAGTTCCTGTGCATTTATAGTTTCACCTTCATACCCTTTTTTTAAAACACATGGCCTAGCACAAATTTATTTTTAAGTCATACTGCTGATGAGAAGTGAAAGCTGGTCTCCTCAGTTACCAACACAATTGTATGATGTTTCAGAAGGAAGGTATGAGTAACAAAAAACCCTCAAACTAGTAAAAACCCCAATCTCTACTATAGAGGGAAAGGATGCTGTGCTGTATGGTAAAAGGCTGTAATATTAGCAAAGTAACTCCTGGAGCCTAATATGAACAACTGAGTCATTTATAGCTGGTAGTGAGACAAATTGCTGGTGAAGGAAGCTTGTTACTGCATGGCTGCTGCTACAGCTGGTGGATTGCCTGGTTAAGAGCAAAGTAAACGTGAACCTGGTAAAAACTGCTGTGAAAAGTACACTCCAGATAAGCATACTTTAATCTCTGGAACATTTAATTGGTTCAACAGCATTTTCTAGTGCCTCAGGTTTTCAAATGTGCAAACATACTTATGACATTGACATAATTATCAATTTCTAATTTATACTTCTCTATCAATCCATTAATAATGGTAGCAGAGAACACATTATTTTTTACTGTTAATACAGGTAGGGTTCATATATCAAATTATAAAGTTAGTATCTGTCCTTGAAAGTCTCCTGACTATTGCTTCTCTGCTTCTTAATGCTGTACCAGGTTGCTATTGTAGGTCACTGTGTGCTGATGGTCATATCTATCTAATGAGGTTTGAAGGTGTTTAATATGAGTCTCAGAGTATGCAACTATGTAAAATTATTCCTCTCAAAAATTTCTATTCAGTTTGTTGTCTTTGAACATCAGGTCCGTTGGAAGAGTGTTTTGACAGATTAGTTAATTAATTGTAAGGTAAAGAGGGCTTCTACCTTCCTTAATCTTGCCTTTGTCTCCCAGCTGCTTTTTTACAAGCAAGCAGACTTAAAACTGAGTGTCAAGAATAATTGCAAGCCCCTGCCCCAGTGCACTGTGGCAAAGGGTGAGTAGGTAAAGTTTTTAACAATCCTTCAGTTCTCTCACTGGTCTTAAAGAAGGTAGCAAATTGATGTGACTTGAAACTATGCATTACAAAATTTCAGAGTGCCATTTCGGAGAGGACAGTAACATAGGTTAAAGCTAAGGGCAAAAGCAGAATGATTCCCCTGCTCCATGGGGGAATAGTAATGCTTCCATGGGAGTCTGCTGGAGGAATGTTTATTGGCCACTCATAGGAAAGGGAAGCTTTTAGTGTTCTGTATGATAATCAGGCTCCTGAATAATTAACCAGTGACTCTGACAAATACACTTTTGTTTTTTGAATCATGTTATTTCTAACACCAACCACAGTTAGTGCCAGTTTGCTAAGAGGTGTAACACTACAGCTACAAGTTTACTATATAAGTAACTATCTGAATACCTTCCTGGGCGTCATACCTCCTGTTATCCATGTCACCACTTGTCTGCATAGTTTGAATAACATGAAGGAAAAACTCCAAAACAGAGTAGTAATTTTTTCAAGTATATTACATCTAGATGCTCACGGATTTGAGTCCCACAGAGAACCAGAGGCATGCCCCCTGTCTTTTGACCAGGTAGCTCAGAGTGCTCTGGTAGTTCTTTTTTTACCCAGTAGCTTCTTTCTGTCAACCTGGATGGTCTCAGCCAGAATGCATCAGTACACACCTCTTGCTTGAGCCTCCAGAGTATAAACTAACAGATGGTGCTGGCTGAGGAATGAGGAGACATTAACTACATCAGAATTGCTCATTAAAAGATGCTGTTGCATGAAAATGTTTTTGAATAGCTCAAGCATGGAAATTCCATTCATAAAAGCATTATTTATTTGTGCCCCAGAAAAAGGCTAGAAATAAATTGATATGATTAGACTAGATGTAGTTTTTTTTATAGATGAGTAATTTAAAAAAAAAGTTACTGATGGAGGTGGATTAACTTTATGTGCAGGCTGCTTATTAGGACTATAAACAAGATCAGATATTTTCAAGAACAGATTGAGTTAATGGCAATTTTTAATAGTCCAGATTAACAAAAGTGCCTATTTCAAGTCTTTGGGGAGCTGTAATGCTTGTGTATTTCTCCAGCTTTTCAGTGAAGGATGATTGGGTCTCAATAAAATTTCCCTGCAGCTTCTACCATAATTATATTATCTCAAGCATAAGTGACTTTCACTTTGCTATTTCAGAGTCTAAGTATCTAATGTTTATATGTTGCATCTTTCACTGTGTATTCCGAGAATTCCCACACACAGAGGTATAAAGCAAAAACATCCATGCCTTGTAAAAAATGATACGTGGGAACATTTAGACCTTGTAAAGTAATTTGGATGTGATCAAGCATAAGTGATTTTTTTGCAGCTGGTTCTGCAGTTTCACATAAAGGAATCTGCAACTATGGTGCTGATGGCTGCTTTGAACAACATGAGTCCTGTTTCAGCAAACATTGACCTCCTGCCTGTGGGACTGATCATCTTTAAATGTCCAGCTCTCTCTCTATTGCATAGATAAGTTCCTTTCCTTTAAGCCTTTCCTTCTAGATCCCCTGCTGAGAACATGGGATGATGTCTTTAATTTCTAATGAAGTACCTTACTTCAGGTTGTTTCCCAGCTTGTAAACAAGCTGTGTCTGTGACCTTGCAGTCATGCCACCGCCTTGTGAGCTGCAGTTCCTGGTTGAACACAATCACCCACTGTTGCAGCTGGGCTGGCACAAAAATGCCAGTTATTGCACAGAACTACATTATTCTGCTCATTTTACATGCTTAAAAACTTACAAGTAGTGATTCTTTCCAAGCTGATTTCTATAGGCACAGGCCTTTCAGGTGTTCTTGGACAACGTTCACGTGGCTCTTGCAGGAATTTTCCTGAAATTGGCTACAAGCCCAACATTTGACTGGGAAGGTTAATCTGAAGAACACTATGGTTAGGTCTTGTTTCCAGACGAAAGCTTGTTTGTAAATTCTGATTTTTACCAAGGCAAATGTTTTTCATTTATTCATTAGCTGGTTTGAAATGTGCTTTAATAGAAAAGTGTGTAGGATGTCACCTATCCTCTTCCAGCAGCCATACTTTACTATGGAGTAGCAACTTCAAATCATTGCAAAACATTCTAAGAATAAGCTGTTACTTGTTTTCCAACAAACTTAGGAAAACTTTCCCACTTTCCCACAAACTGAAAAACGTGCTATTAGATCTTTTCTTCCAAATACTTCTTGTAGTAGATTACAGTTTTATGTGACCTTCTCATAACTTCAGGGTTTTTTGGAAAAAGCAGTTTTATTAGAAATGTGCCACAGACATTAGGAGTGAGGGCAAACTGAAGAATTTGCACAAGGCATTTCCAGATGCCTTGAAAGAGTTGCTTGTGGTGATTTTATTTTTTAACAGAATCCAACACCCAAGCAAAAGTGTATTTCTTTCTTAGCAGTGGCTAAACTATTTTGAAGATGTCAGTCCAGAAAGGTTGGCAAAGCTGTGATCTGAAAACAGAGCTATTGTGTCATGAACTATTGCCGCATTTCAGCAGCCTTTAATTTTAGGAGTTGCATGTAACTTTTATTTTAAAACTATTGGTTGGGGAGAAACCAACATCCAAGGTGGTGCTCTTCCTTAGAAGAGTGGACACAATTTTACATTGTTGAAAGTGCCATCAGGTTTTTCCACGTGGATTTTCCGGGCTGGGGATATGGAGGGATGTCTCTGTAAGATATTTTTGGCTGGGAAGTGATGAGAACTACCAAAAATGTGGAGGGAAAAAGGAATGAAGCTTCATGTATGCAGAAAGGGCAGTTTCCTTTAAACTAACCAGAACATGGGACCTTTATGACTTAAGACCCACAAATTTGGTGGGCAGTTGGTTTTGCTGTAGAAACGTTAATGCCTGATTTCTCAAACATTCAGTTTCTGCAAGCAGCATGGTTCTAGTGCTTTTGAAATTCTCAATGTTCAGAAGCATTGCTTCCATTCATGTTTTAAATAAAAATGTTGTGTTTTCTGTTGTATTTTGAGCACTGGAGCCCTGTAGTTTCCCTCCAGATGGATTGAAAGACCAACAAGAGGAACTAGAGAGGAACCCTAGCCTTTGGGGGTAGGAGTGGCTCTTAAAATAGAGATTTCTTTTTAAGGTCATCTTCAAGAAGGATGGAAGATGTTGATGCAGTTAGCTGATCCTTTGCTCATGGTCTCATATTCTTACTTCTGAACAAACACCAGGAGACAGAGCATCTTCCTGGCACAGCAGTGTTAGGGTGATGAAGAGATGAGCCTCAGCAGAGCTGTCCATCCTCCTTTGTACCTTAAGAGCAGACAGTGAAGACAGGACCATGGACCAGATATTGTGTGCAGCCTGGAGAGCTGGTGAAACCCATACATGTGCAGTCCAGTGCTAAGCCTGCTTCTGCAAGGCTAAGATGATGCCTAAGGAGATGCTCTTCGGGTCAGAGTAAAACCAGGAGGGATTTGCACGTCTTGGCCATAAGCATTTAGAGCCAGGAGTGTGATAGATGTTCCCCTGATGTTATGGAAAAGGTAGATGAAAATCTAGTCTATTTCTGTAAATTCAGAGATGTTAAGAAATACTAGAGTATATTAATTCCCTGCGCAGTTCAGTCAAAGTAATTTCGTTTTCAAGAGAAAGGCCTTCCAATAGCATTAGAAGTAATTTCACAGCTTAAATGAATTCAGTCACGCCTCTGTAGTAAAGCGTGCATTACCCTATTTATTACCATCTGTGAAAAATGCGTTCAGCTGCATTTGAATTCAAGACACGATGGTTAGACTGGGCTGTGCATAGCTGAAAGTGACTGCTCTCATTTTTGAGAAGGTATTTCCTGATAAATGCATCTGTTTATCAAATAGAGTTTCAGAAGGGAAATGATTACTCGTTTACTGAATTTAAAGGACAGGTTTTTATAGCCCAAATTTTAGTAATTGCTCTGAATATACAGCAACTACTTTTTAGAATGTTAGCATCTCGTAAGGGCAGATATGACTCTCTTTGAGAGGAAAAGTCTGTCACCTCTTAAAAAATTGCCATTTAACTTAAATTTAAATGTGAAATTGACTGATACCCTTTGAGATACATATTATTTAGAAAAAAAATTGTGGCATTTCTTCATATTCCCTCTGATTTTCAGTGATTAACACCTAGATTATCTGTAAAGACAGGTTAATCTGTCCACACACACTTCCATTTCCCTTTGAAGTTTTCAGCTCTCTCTGTTGGTAATGGCTGCTTGGTCTCCTAATTTTCTTTACAGAGCAGAGAAACTGCAGCAGTTTTTAACCACTTTTAGGCATTTCTGAATTTGAAACAATCAGCTTGGACAGGCTGCATTTGAGATAGAAGCAGATTTGGTGCCCTAAATCAATTCAGTATTACAAACTTGTTTAATAGGTTTAAAATAAACAGACTTTATTTTTAAATAGGAGCTGACATGTCAAGATCAAAATTCTTTGCCAGCTGTGGGCAGAGACAAATGGGCCTAACAGGGACAGAGGTCTGTTAAAATACATAACACTTTAAAGGGACAGCATTGTGGACCATATGCTTTATTTAACAATTAGACCTCACAGAAACAGACAATTTTGATTTTGGTTGTTAACTGCTTTTATCAAATGGAGTTATCATGTGCCTTTACAGGTCCAGCTAAACTGCACTTCAAAAGAATATTAAGAATCAACCTAACTAGATGCAAACATAAAAAATTCAGAAATAAGCTGAAATACAACTGTCTTGCAGAGGGAGGATCATGGAGTCTGGCTTTTGTTTGACATAATGCTGCAAAGAGTGAGCACTGGATAAAAAAACCCTGAAACACCACAACAAAATACAGACTTGATGCAGGATAGTCCTTCAGTTTTCTTAACTTTTCAAGAAGGTTGGAACTGGTGATGTGGAGCACTGTATCTTCACCTTTTGAGTTAGAAAGTGATGGGGGACAAAAATTGTCGTGAGTCTGATTGTTACATTTATATACATGTATGTACACCCATCCCAACTGTGGTATTTAAAGAGAGGAGCAATTCCATTCATTAAGACTCTTTCACAATTTTTTTTTTCAAGACTGTTAATGAGCCAAGGAGGTTCAGAAAGCTTTGGAACAAACCATGTGATGGGAGCAATTGAGTGTTTAACAGTTATTTACTCTCATATTTTTTCAATTAGGATTGCAACAGGAAGGAAATTTCCATGGGAGATTGCCTCACGTACCCATCAGAATACCAGTCTATTTTAGTTGTTCAGTGCAAGCTTTATATAGCTCTAACACGAGTTCAGCAAAATTGCTCTGTTTTGCACAAATAAGCTGCACAAATTGCACTGTTCTAGTTCTCAGATCAAAGGTAGATGACAGATTTGTCTTTACAAGGTGAAATCCATTGGGATTGTTTCTTGATGTCAGAAAATAAACTAGGTCCTTCGTTGGTACTTGTAGTATGAGAAAGACCAGGAATGGTTTTCAGCTCGTGATTCTGCTTTACTCTGTCCACGACATAAGGTCCAGGTTCACACTGTCTCCTACATTCTTTTTTTCATTAGACAGAGAGTCCCCAGAGCAGGAGGAGAGCTGTGCTGCACCTCAGAAGACTCCTCAGTCTGAAGAGCAAGCCTACCTCATTGTTCAGAGGGCGTCGTGGAATGGCCTCACCTCTGTCATATCAGAGTTGTTTGGCATGTGTTACAGAAGAGGGTCAGATTCTGCCTCTGGAAACCAGGCATACCAAAATAAATCCTTTTCCTTCGAAATTGAAATTGCTTTCTTACCAGAACATTTGTTTCTTTTGCTGCTTTCTGCCTTTTTGAAAGCAGATGTTTGGCAGCTGGCTGCTTGCTGATCCCCAGTGTGGAAAGATCCAAGCTACATCCTGGATCTGTTGGTTGGCCAGAGCTGAGGGTAGTCCCCAAAGCACTGGTCCTGTCCTCTGAGCAGTGAATCAGAACGTGAGAATTCCTGACATCCTGGCCATCACTCAGATGATACAATTGATTTAAAAGAAAAAAGTTACATATATTTTCACTTTACAGTGGCTCAAAGTCAACCATATAGAACCTTCTGGTTTAGGGTTCCTAATCTACACACAGTCCTTTAAGCCTTTATTGGAAACACCAAAATACTTCTGTGAAACATAACCTTCAGGCACCATGGACAAGTATTGTATTATGCAAGAGCTATTTTTAATGTATTAAAGATTAACATGGATGTATAAAGTTAATCAGGAATAAACATCCTGTGCTGATAAGGTAAAAATTATTCTCCATTTGTTAATACTCCTATTTTTAAGAGATCCCAAATTAGATCTAAAGCTTGTTTTTTTACAGCCAGACATTGGTCCATGGAGTAGTCAGTCAGGACTATAGCTTTTCTTAAAGAAATGTGTTGTTTACAGTGACTGACCTGTTTTTCTTTGACTTTTCATCCTTATTATTAAATAAAAAAGGTAAATCTGTCCCTTCACTTTTCCACTGTTGCACATTTAAATAGCGGTAGAAAAGAACCTAAAATCTAAGGAAGCAATGACTGTAATAAATGTTCTTTGACATCTAGCATGTATATAGGCTGAGAAACAAAGTTATTATTCATTTTGGAATATTAATTTTCATTGTGTGGTTCCCAACTTAAATTTGACAAAAAAAAACCCGTAAAAGCACATAAATTTGCAAGTGCTAAAGCTCAGGCATTTCACATGGTTTGTAACCAAAACAAAAAGCTCCCACGTAACTGGGGAAAGCATGGTGCAAGACTAGATGATTCTGCTGAACCTTTTTTCAGCTGCGTCTCTCATCAGTCAGAATCCATGGTTATGCTTATTTCTGGAGTTTGCTTAAGCTCTCAGCAATTATGCTTTATGATTAGATACTACAAGTTCTCTTGTAGTCCAAATAAGCTTTTAACTCTGAGAAGTGGAATAGAGATCGTAATTTGTACTCGAGGTTTCTTGGAAGAGGTCAAATGTAATCCTGCTCCTTGGCATACATTAGAGAGGCTTTAGCATTGGCCCAGAATGGTAGGATTCTCATTCTCTCACATGCAGCCTCCCTTAAATGCCAGAAAGTTCTTATTGCTTCTGCAATTTTTTCATCCTCCTGAACACACAGTCTGGCTACTTCCAGGGCCACCTTTTCCCTCCCCATTTAGATGTAAAATAACACTACAAAAACTAGTTTGCAGAAGCAAATGAGAGTAGTAGGTACTTGGAAGCTGTGGCCTTGGGGATGTTTTCCTTGTCCTGCCCTGGCAGGAGAAGAGGAAACCACAGCAAGGATGTGTTACCTTGCTTCCTACTCCTCCCTGTATCTAAACCTTTTCCTGTCTCAAGCCATATGCTTCTTCTCCTTTGGAGGAGTGTGAAGTATTGGTAAGGATGTTAGGAGAAAAATGCCTTTAGAAAGGCACTACATCACCTGGAGGAGGAGGTTGCAAATATGGGGTCATTGGACTTACTTCCCTTCAGGCTCTCTTCCAGTGCAAAGGCAGTCTGTAAAGCTGTCCTGGTTCAGTTTCTAATATTTCTAGCAGTCAGCAGGCTGTTAGCCAGGGTGTTTCACTTTGTGTATAGTTTAAGCTGTCACATTTTAATTGAAGGGGAAGGATGTCAGTTATTTAAAGCTTCCTCCAAAGGTTTTCACAAATTAAATCTGCTATAACAATGATGTTAATTGCACCAATAAAACACTTGCATCTCAGCAAAAGCCTTAGCTAGCTCTCTTGGATATATTTCTTGAGCTGTTTGTCTCAGCTGCTTGACTTTAATTTCAGTTGTTCAAGGGCTGTCAGAAAGGTTACCAAACTGGCTGAAGATGTCACATCAGCTAGATACATTGGAAGGCAGCTTAAATTTTTAAACCCTAAATCCTGTAAAATACCGATAAACAGGGAAGATGTTTCTGCTACAGTCATTCAGATGAAGTTATTTATATTTCATCTGCTTCTATATTTAATTGTGTTGCAATTTAAGTTCCAGTAGCTTAGAAATACAGGAGTAAAAATATGATGCTTTAAAGCAGTAACTTTGTGCTGTTCTTTCCTGAAAAAAGTTAGTATATTAGATAAAATACGTCATAAGTGACAGGAAGGATTAATTTTGACAGTAAGCTTTGAAGTGATGTGGTTGGGAAAAAAAATTAGCAGATGTGGATATTTGCTGAAGATTCTGGATTTGCAGATTATTAAATGTGGTATGAATTAGAAATTAAGGCTACTTTAAAGCTTTTCCGCCTTCTATGCCTGCAACTGTGTTCTTAGACTCCATATTCTAAGTTTTTTTCCTCCTAAATTAGAAAGTTCCAAAGAGTAACTCAGTTTTGTTAGCTAATTGTTTCTTAATGTTCAGTAGCATAACTGAGTAGCAACAATCTACAAAAGCATGCATTTTGCTAGTTACCATTATAAAAAAAACCCAAGAAAACATTTCTTTGAGAAAGGAAGAAAACTTTAAGTTTTCATAATTTCTGTTACAATGCTTTTTTTTTTTTTTTAATATGTCTGTTATAATGGTTTTTATTTTAAAATAAACCTGAATTGAATGTTTCTTGGGGGGATTCAAGCACGTCTTACAAAAGAGCTGGGCAAACAGCACCAGGAACTGCTAGAGACAACTTGGGAACAGCTAAAGGGAAAAGAGTTCAACGGCTGTTCATATCTAAATTTGGGGATCCGTTGGTCGAGTTGCTGTGGCTTTCCACAAGAAAACTACAGACAAAGAGAAATCCAGACCTCTATTTACAAGAGATGCTGTTATTCCCTGACTTATTTTTTTAAAAACTGCTAAATGGTTAAGCATCTTCCATCCAAGCATATTATTCTGAATGGGACATCATCCTAGTCTGTAGTCTTACCTTTTTTTTTGTTGTAGCTACAGCAGTGCTTTATTTCACTGCAGGTTGAAAAGCTTGTATCTGACAGGTCTTGACAGGTACGTGCAAAAAAAAAAAAATCAATGTAATTTAAATTAACTAAGGGCTTCAACTCACGTTGCTGAGTATTTGAAAAGGCTGATTAGCATTTACTTTAGATAATGGAAACTTAGGCTAGGTTTTTCTTTGGGAGCCAGTGACTGACAAAATCAACACCCTAATCAGCTGCTGTTTCTCATGCACAGTCAAAGCCCCTGGTGTTTTGTCATTGACCAGGAATGTTTACATGGTTCTAACTGAAATGTTAGTTCAGAGCAGGTGTCCCGTGGACCTGTTCTGCCTCCCAGCAAGGTTACCTGCATTCAGCTTGTACTCTCTGCCCTCAGTAATCCTGATGAAACTCCAGACTCCTGATAAAACTTCAGACAAAATTTGCAGCTGTAGGAGAGCGTAGTGCGAATTAAGGTAAAAGTTTACTGTTGCATTTTATTTGTCAGAAAAAAAAAAATACAGCTTCCCCTCAAAACAACAAAACAATAGTACTTGATTTTTTAACTTTAAGCTTCATTACCAGAGCTAAGAAATACTTGGATTATAAAGGGCAGGTTGTTATTGAAGTACCACAAAGTAAACTGTCTCTTCTATTTTTTTGAAGCTACAAAAAAGTGCCTGTCCTAAAACACATGGAGGTGATTTGTATCTGCTGCATTGGAGCTGCTGTTTTCCCATGCAAAAACTGTACTCTAGTCAGTTTTACTATTCCTTGTTTTCATCTACTTGCCTTTCTTTTTCTATGTATGCTGTTATGAGAGTTCCGTGGTGTTGCCTTGAGAGTAAAACTGTTTAGGATGATGATTACAGGTTTGGCTCTTCAGAACAGGTTGCCATGTGGATTGTACTTAAAATGTCATCTGGAATAGTCCCTTTGGAGAGACATTGTAAAATGGTTTAGCCTTCAATAGGAAACTGATAAAAACAGCTACAGTGTTGGGACATCCATTATTTTTGGGTAGACTTTGTCCTGGATAAAAGCTTGAATGGAGATGAGGGAAAAACAAAGGAAGAGTGCAAAAATCATAGAATAATGATCTTTATAGATTTAAAAGTTGCTTAAATACAGAGATCTCTAGTGTATATAGTGTTTCTGTGTCTGATAGAGCTGAGACATCAGTGCTGTAGGACTAGTGCTTCAGAGATCTATGAAAGTGAGGGAGATAAAGGAAAGGAGGCTTGCTTTGGGCAATGGGTCCTATTCCCCAAACATTTGGGGGGCTAAGGTGGAGTCTAATTATGATGTCCTTTCAGTTGTGTGAGAAGAAAACTGAAGCTGGGGGAAAAAAAAAATTCTGTATTATACAGATAGAGGCTTTAGTGCACCAAGTTATGCATCAGGCTGTTATCTTCTTCTATCCAAAAGGCTTTCACCTGGTACCTTCATGTCGTAGCTGGGATTTCATACTGAGAGGTAGTGGCAGATAACAGTGAAAATCCTATGACTGTGCACTGTATTTAACAAAACACTACAATTTTGAAATGACACCTCCATCAGGGATACAAGGTGCATCCACTTACCAAAACACCATTTTGGCGTTCAGATTGGAGCAGGTATTAGATGTGTTACGAACCCACTCCCATTAAATCCAGTGTGTTACGATGGGGTTCAGTCATTCTTGTAGAAGAGACTGCTGAAACAAGTAAATGTTAAACATATTGATAGCAAGAAGCATGTGAAGGCATCACTAGTTGTAGCATTCTTGGAGGATAATGACATCAATGAACAGCTTGTGCCTTGCTGGATGTTTAAAGTGTTTTAAGTACAGTTTTGAGTGGCAGATTTAATCTAATTAGCATGGAGCTGATAGCATTAACAGTTGCAGTCTCTCTTGCACAGCTGAACAGCTAGAGTCAGCGCTGCATTGCAGAGGGAGCTGAGCAAGCATAAATAAAGTCATGGTCTTGTCCTTGAAGAGCTTCCTATTTCAGTTGACGTATATCCTGATAAAGGTATCTGCTCTGGGAAGTGGCTCTTGACTCCAGCACCAAACAGATGGGAGTCTTGTGTTTGAACTTGCCCAACTAGCTCCCTCCAGAGGGTTCTGGCTCTGTCCACACTGGCCAGCATCTTCTTAGAGTTTTATCCAGATCTCTTGTGGTCATAGGGCCTCCAAGCATAGGTAGGCACTTTGCATGGTTCAGGGAGCTAAAAGCATGAGGTTGGAGTTGGCAGTCGCAGGAGTGACACAATGGCACGGTGTTGAAGTGATTGTATCATGTCCTGGGAGTTGGCTGAATGGTGGAATCACCAAATATGCTGAGTTGGAAGGGACCCACAAGGGTCATGAGTTCCACTCCTAGCCCTACACACAATCACGCCATGTGCCTGAGAGCATTGTTCCAATGCTTCTTGAACTGTCAGGCTGTGACCACGTCCCTGGGGAGCCTGTTCCAGTGCCCAGCCACCTGCTGGGTGAAGAACCTTCTGCTTGCACAAGGAGTAGTAGGGGGTGCTGAGGGTGGAAAGTAGCACTTGCACGTAAATGTTGGAGCTGTAAGGGGACAAAGGGTCAGATCTGATGCAGCCTCACTGTTTTTCTGTATTGCCCTGCAAGGCTTAGTCCTGCTAGGCTTAATCCTTAATGTTTGAGCAAGCCAACGGGGCAAGAGGGTGAAAGCCAACAGGGTACTTGGGAGTGAGTTTCTGATGTGCACAGTGTGGGTGAGCAGGGATGAGGCTTTGGACTGAAATTGAAAGCAAGTGGCAGGCTGAAAAGCATCAAACAGCATTTTCAAGCAATTTTGTTCTGAGGGCCTTAAGAGCACCAGTGAAAATACTTGGCCAGCAACTTACCCACGGTGAACAAGAGAAAGCTGCTGAATGACTTGATAAACTGCTGAGGATCTGATTTTTTTTTAAGGAAAGCAGGTGTGAGGAAACCTTTTTTGACTGACTGCTGTATTTCTCAAGAGGAGCTTACAGGCAGCTGTAGGCACTCAGACTGGTAGTATGAGAAGCAAATGACTGAACTGATCCCAGAAAAGGTTCTGGGTGTGTAGGGAGAGTTAGTTGTTGGGAGGCTAATCACAGTCTAACAGGAACTGTGTCTGCTTACCTTTGTAAATGAAGTAGTCTTTAACTGATGAAGAGGCAGTTTCTCTAGGAAGAGGGAGCTTCTGCAGAGAACAAATGGGTGATGTTGGACTGTCTTCTTCATTCTGATGAATGTGGCAGTTTTGGCATCCATTTTTACGGCTCATTTCCTTTCAATTTACGCATGAAGTAGGTCATTAAAAAATTGTTCTTTTTATTGGTGCAAAAGAGAATGTTTCTGAATCATTGTTTATCTTTAGCAGAGTGCTAAATCTTTAAGTAGATGAATTACCTATTCTAAAGAAAATTTATCTATGCATTTATAAGGTTGTAACTTATTTCCAATATTATGCAAGAATATGAAAAAAAGTGCTGTAAATTCCTTGGATTATTATTTGTGTCAAATAAGGAGTTTGCCAATGCTTCTCTTAATGAATGATTGAATGTTTATATGACACTTGGATTTCACTGCCTTTGTATTTAATTAATGAGAAAAACCTAGACTCCAAATTGCAGAACCAGAAGTATTTCCCTAATGTTTCCACAACAGGGTTGTCAAATTGCCTGCAGATTAAAAGTGCCAATATGAAAAAGCCACATGGTAATCTTTTCTGCCAGGGTTTGTGAAATTTCACGTTGCAGTTTAGTATCACTAATGAAATCACTTCCATGCCAGACTGAAAGAAGTGTCAAACTATAGAGTTTCAGCCTATGCTTGGGTACGATTATGGGGTTTGGATGCTGACAGTGTAGATATTCTCTTGCTCTGTATGGTTGCTGGGTGAGTATGGAGTAAAGTTTGGAGTTTTTTGGGGGGGTTTTTTTGTTGGTTTTTTTGTTGTTGTTGTTGGTTTTTTTTTTTTTTTTTTAATATTGATATCTGAGTTTAAAAAAGGTCATTGTCCAACAGTAGCAAAC
Source organism: Daphoenositta chrysoptera (assembly GCA_013397915.1). Lineage (NCBI taxonomy): Eukaryota > Metazoa > Chordata > Aves > Passeriformes > Daphoenositta > Daphoenositta chrysoptera. The sequence continues at coordinate 763,435 of VZRO01002375.1, forward strand.
ATAGCTATGTGCTGTGGTTCTGGCAGGCACTTGTATCCTGGGTTTTCTGATGCATGTTTCTCATAGCTTGCAATAAGGAATGCATACATCACTGATTATGAAATTACAGCAAATGCAAAATACTGATTTAAGATCTTCAGGTCTTTAGAACTAAATTGTTCTCTAACAGTTGTAGAACCTGAGTGGTACTTAAGATGTTTTTAAGGTATTTTCTGTTGTGCTGTCTTGATACTATGATTTCTCTAATTTATTAAAGCAGGTAGGTAAGTAAGGCTCAAATGTTCTGTGGGAAAAAGAAGGTCAGGTATTGAAACCAAACTGTAGCTAAAGAATCTGTTATGCAAATTATGATGTAAACTGCACTTAGTTATGAGCTACAGACATGGATTAAGAAAATGGAGTAGTAATGGGAATGGGGGGAAGGGCTAGATAAAACACGCGTTATTTCTTACAACATATATGGGGGGCTTTTGTCTCCTTTACTTTGTTACAGTTAGAAATTACATGTTTTGCCCCTGCTGTTTATTCCTCCACTTGATTGCACTCAATAGCAAAGGTGGTTCCTGCTGCTTTGGTGGTTAAGTGTGCACATAACATTAGCACAAACATGAATTCCTGGACACGTGCTACTGCTATCCATAATCTGGTACACCACAACTGCAGCCACCAGCTTCCTAAGGAGTATGTATTTTAACCTAAGGTCATTGTTTCATTGACCCAACTGTATGATGAACTCTTTTCACTCTTCCAGCAGTTTCTGTTTAAAGAAATGGAAATAGAAGTATTCCATTCATAAGCTTAGTGTTTAAGAGGTCCAGCAGTGAAAATCATGGTAAGATGCTTCTACTATACACGTTAGAACAATGCTAGAGGAGATAAGAGGGACAGAAGGATCGTTCTTGCAGGAAGAGTTGAAATAGTCTGGGGAGAAAAAATAATCTGCATCAGTGTGTCTTTGCATTCTTCTATGTCATTTCTGTGGTCTTGGAGCTCTGTTATAAAATTTAAAAAAAACCCTCAAGTCTTATTCCCTCCTTGTAACCCTGTATTAATTCATTGTGTTTTTCCACTGACTTGTGAGGATTGTATCTCCATTAAAATGGGATATTACTTTTTAAAAAGAAGTTTTATGTCCGTTCCTAAGTAGTTTTTGGAATTCCTTAAACAATGTGCTTATGGAATGGGTGCCAAGCTTCCATGTTTGCCATTTTTATAGCACTATTTTTTGAGCACTAAAGCCCAGTGAAATTGTACAAACAAGTGATTTAGATCTAACTTGGCTACTATAATGCTTACATTTTACAGAATGGTAAAAATTGAAAGGTTTTGGCCCCAAAATAAGTTGTTTCATTTATGAAAAATCGTAAGACCTAAGTTGGAAGACATTCTGCACTTGAGCACTTCGTTCTGTGTCCACTTTTGAGAAGCTGCATATGTTTAGTATTTCACTACTCAAGTGCTCGCATTTGTCATCAATGCAATAAACACCCGCATAGCAATATATGACTTATGTAGAAAAGCATTAGTTCTTTCCTGCTTCCCCCACCCTTTCCCACCTATCTGTCCGTGACCAGAGCCGGGTGTGCGAGGCCTGGCCTCACAAGACATTTCTCATGCTGGATGAAAGAGGCTCCCTAAGCCTCTGCTCACAGGGGTGAGCTGTGGCTGCCTGTGTGCTTCTGTAGCTGCTTTCAAAAAGGGAAGCTTTGAAGTGCTTCAAAGAACCCAGCGGTATCTGTACCTTTTGATTAAAAGGATGTTCAGTACAAATAGGAGAATATACTGAAATATTAAGATAAGCAAATTTTGTGGTCATGAACAATAATTCCTAGGGGAGAGCTGATGGTGACCAAAGTGTACCTAAGCAAAACTGTACTTTCACCCAGCTCATAAGGGCTGAATAAACAAACAAACAACCTCGATTAAAAAGAAAGTGGACTGAAACACAGTAGGGACTGCTGTTACTGCCCTGTACTAGAAGAGACAAATTATGGGTAAAACTAAAGTCTTCACACTACTGAACTTTTCTAAATGTCAGATCAAATGTGTCAGGGTTTAGTTTTATATATTTTACTGCCAATACTAAACAAATAATGGGACTACCTATATCTTTTTAAGTGGGTAACCTTCCAAAAAATGTTTTTATTTATGTTGAGTTGTAATTTTTTTTTGTCCTTCTAGAAAAATGAGGTTAGGGTTTTGGCAGAGGAGACTTGTCTCTAATGTAACGGAACTTAGTTCATCTCATGCCAAACACCAACACTTGATATCAATAATTGTCGACTCAAATGTTGCTCTTGGGTACATTAATCATTCCCATTGTTCCATAACACAGCGGGAAAAACAGTCTTTAACAATTGCTACTGGGGAAAATCGCACAGTGGGAGCTGAAGCAGTTCTTGCAGTTGTGTAACAAAACTCCAGAATGTTGGCAAGGCTCTGGACCTGGAAGGGGATGCTTGTTGGTGAATGCTAGCAGTGGTTTCAGACTGATGTGCACCGTCTTTTTCTCTCTTTGTGGTATTGAGTGACACTGCACATGCAAAAATGTAATTCTTAAAGGATGTGTTTTTTCTGCTTACTGCCCCAAAGAGGGTAACTTGTAGGGAATGTATGACTGGCAAATTGTGACAGTATGAATTTGAATTTCCTTACTGAATGACTGTCAATGTACATTTGATGGGTGATACATTTGTACTGTGTAGTCAGATCAAGCTTTTTTAGCATTCAGTGGTGCTAGCCTGTGCTTTAGAGCATGTACATTTTAAGAGAAAAGAAGATACAAGTTATTTCCCTTCGGTTTCTTCCTAGTAAGAGTAACTAAAGTAACTACAATCCAGAATATTCTTTTCCCTCCCGTACCTCTCTTCACATTGTTCTTACCACAAACCATGTTTAGAAAGAGTAACATCACTTCATAAGACAAATAGTTTTAATTAAACTTCAGGTGAACATCCTTCTGATTTCAAAGGATGAAGATCATTTGAGAAACAAAGATATTTCTGAGAAAGGCACAAGATGATGTCTCCCCTGCTCCCAGTTAAAGGAATCTATTTCTTTACGTTTACGGAAGATAATTTGAAACTCTTTGAGGCTTAGGTACATTGTTACCTTGATACTTTATGAAGTGGAGGAGGATGAAGCTTTCGTATCTCATTAATTGGTTCAGTGTGCTTTCGAGTACCTTTCCACTAAAGCCAAGCTCTCATTCATTAGGCTGTGGCACTGGCATGGAAAGTCTTCAGACCAGCCCTGGGACTGTGAGAGGTGCAGGTCAGAGCACGGGATGTCTTCCAGCTGTTGTTAAGACCTGTCTGCTTTGCAGCAAAGGTGCAGGGAAAAGAGCTCAAGTGCTGACAGCTCCACAGTAGCTCTGCCATCGCTGTGTTTTACTTGGAGTGGTAACACAGCAAATGTGTTACATTACAAATGCGTACAGCACTTCCCTCCCACCTCAGCCAGGTGTCAGCACAGCCGGCGTGGGAGAGGCTGTGCAGAGAGCAGGTGAGCATGTCGTGGAGCTCTGCTCGGGTAGGGTGATGGGGTCACTCCTTAGCTGCAAAGGTGGCATCTGCCTGATAACCGTGCAGTGTTAGGTGTATACTTGGACTTCTGGCTGGTCATTGAGACACTTAGCATTTCTAAGTCTCTCCTTAAGATTTTGAGTCTCTATGGTAGTACAGTTGGATTCAAAGGGACAGGAGTTGGGGTTAGAGAGGGATTTCTTTATTAGGAATTGATCCATAGTAGAACTTATCACCCAATACATGCATAAGTTTTCTAATGTGATCTCTTGAGTGTTTTTAAGCATCTATTTCAAGTTAGTAATTCATTCCTCTGGAGTGTTTGCATGCTTCCTTTCAGTTCGTGGTTTCAAAGGATTTTTAAAAATATCCACTGGCTGGTGACATATTGCTCTGCCTTTATGGTTCCAGATACTAGGATCTGGGTAAGTTGCAAGCCTGAGTCTTACGCCTGAGAATAAATATTCCACCCACAAAAATAAACTTTCCCTGTCTCAGGCCATCTGAAAACATTTTTTGTTCTGAGTGCATTCATCTAGTTTGCATTTTGTGGCGGTAACCACTGTGTTCAATACCTTTGTCTGCACATCTACTGGGTGCACAAGGCCTCTTCTGTTTATGTTGATGGTTTCGGAGAGACTGCCAGACTGAATCACTGATGTTGCAATGGCATTTTATAATGCTGCAAGATAGTTCCCTTGACTCTATGCCAAAAAGGTCTAGGTAGGGAGTTATGTGCTGTCAGGTAGTGTCTGCCTACATATCAGAAGCAGGGATGCTGTTCTTCTGTTAGAGCTTTAGTCTGGGAAAGAATCATGACATCTTTTGGAATATTTCATGGCAATTGTGAGGGGATTATAAAATAAAGGGATTTTCCATTGTAGGATGTATGGTTGACAGGATGTATTCCTAGTTTGTTTTATTGGTCCTTTTAAGTAGGAGCTGTAAAGAGCAACTTCTGCCCACTTAGCATTGGAATGGGCTCTCATTAAGGAAGAGATCTCATGACTGCTTGTACTGCTTTCCCCAAAGCATTGGGAAAATGCTGGCTGCTGCTTTTCTACCCTCTTGTCATCATGAACAAAATCCCTTATTAATTTTTTCAGGCTTCCTAGAAATGTCTTTTGATTCCTGCCACAATTATTGAAAAGCTGTCACATGATAGATCTACATCTGTATAGGATTTAACTCCAAAAGCATTCTTCATATTTAAAGTTCTTCACTCTTATCCAGATGTTTCTCCTTTGCAACTGTCTCAACAGCTATAGTAATTTCTTGGAAAATATCCTTTAGATCATAGCTAGGGGCAGGAGAAAAAAAAGTAGCGGGGAGAATCTAAGTTAGTACAGGTGGTGTTACACTTGATGAAATACTTTGATAATGGCCCTTACGAGCCAAGAATCAACTGATATAATGTAGGTTGGGATTTTAGCAGTACCTTGTTTCCCAGATGATGTCATTGGAAGGTGTTCAGTTTGTCCTCACAATGCCATGCAACTGCCAGCAAACAGGTTGTTTCCTACAGTTTACTTTGTTGTCATCATTTGTAGATCACACTCTGACTTCGTTTGCATCATTTCAACCACAAACAATTTTCCAGTTGTCAGAAGTCAAATGCCAAAGATGTATGGTAACTGTAAGTCCTTTGTATGATTTGAACCTTGATACAGATTTGTTAATTTTTTTTCCTTCAGCAAATATAGATGAAAAATCAGCTTTCCTTGCTCTAGTAGTTCAGACAGAATCAGTTGGAAGAGAAGTTACATACAACTGGCAAGGGTTTATTTTTTGCAGGACTCTTTGAGTCTCAGTATTTGAGCTTCTTGTTTCAGATCTGGTATGCTTTGCTTTGTCTAAAATAATAAAAACGCACAACAATCCAGAAAATGAAGTTTCTTTGTATGTTTTCCTCAAGCAGCGAAGTTGGCTTTGGGGTGCAAAAAGTTTTCTTTGTATGCATAACTTCATCACCGCTATGAACCAATTTGTAAAGTTGTCTTTCTACAAAATCATAGGATGGTAGAATGATAAAAGAAGATTTCTTTGTACAACTGACAACTTTCTAGACAGATTTGTTTTTTCTCCAACTTGCTAATTACTTCTATAGTAGACTCTACTGTTTTCTGACAGTTCAAAAACTTCTGTAGAAAACTGTCAGTGCAAGACACAGTTTTGGTAAAGCCGGTCCATGAATTAGGGTCTGTTGTAAAGAACCTTGGGCATACTCCTTAAATTTCTTTCTTTTGAATCAGTATTGTTGCCCAAAGTTAACCATTTGGACATAGCAGGACCACTTTCCATACAGCAGGGAGTCTGTATCTCAGACTGATTTTAAAATGTGTAGTTGCTTTCTGTGAGTAAAGGCCATCAAGAAAACATTAATTAATGTCTAAAACTTGAGCAAGGATTTTTTGGAAGCTAGAGAATCCTTGCTATAAGGGAAGGGCTGGAAGGGCTTTCTGCAGCTGCCAGAGCTGTCAAAGTGTGTGTGATAAATTGTTCAGTAAATGCTCATGAGCTGATCCTGTAGCAACTCACTGGAGCTTTGTGATGGGACTCCCTGAGGATCCCAGGCTTGCTAGGCACAAATCAGCATAAACCTCCTTAGGATTTATCCTGCTAACCATGAACTCTGCCCAGAAAGGATCCAGAGCTGGTAGCAAGGAGACTGCTCCCTTTGACATCAATACCTCTTTTCAGGCTTATGGATTAAGAAGAGAAGAAGCTCTTAATGGCCACATGAGGGTGTGGTGGAGGTGGTAGGGCAGAAAGTTGTTATTCTGACTGAAGTCTGGATGCGTGACCTCCTTTCTATTCGAGGGTACTTATTACCCGAGACTAAAGTGGAAGCCTTTGGAATACATCTCTCATATGATGCTGAATGTCATAGGAAATGTCCTGCCTTCCTGGCTGCTGATGCTTTGGATGATAACAAGAACCCCTGGTCAATAAGCTCAAATGGCAGTTGCTCATTTAGCTAGGCTTGAGGGTTAAAGAAGCCTTTGGATAATACTGGACTATAGAAAGAAGATATGATGGATTTTCTTATCTTCATTTTTTTTTTTTTTCTTTAATGCAATTATTGTCTTCCCTAGAAAAGAAAGTTAAATTCTGGATAGAAGGCAAAATTGAAGTACATAAGTTCTCATAATTAGGTAGTTAGATATTAGGAAATACCCCTGTTGCCTCAATCAATTTTTAAAATGGTATAACTGAGGAATTTACAAAGGATTTGCTTTAGGAGGAATAAGTTTCTTAAGAGTAAGCATTAATTTTTGACTTATACAAGGCAGTGAGAGAAAGGTAATAGGAAATAACTACGAAGAGAATGGTAAGTAAATGAAAGGCTTTAATCTGCTCAGTATAATTTGAAATACCACATCGGGTTCAGTAAACTTGATTCTGATGTGGTTACTGCAAAACTTAACCTTGTCCTGAACAGAACCAGGACAACTGGAAAGTGGAAGGCTATGTTTATTTGTATTCAGAAGTAACTCTTGCCAGTTTGGGATACTTAGACAGTAACCTTGGGGTTTGTTTATGAAGAGATGATAAAAATCAGAGCTGCTTGTAAGTGGATTCTCTCTCTATTGCTATTTCATGCTTTTGAGTTTATTCATAGGTACCTACACCTGGCACATTATAGTTGGCAATGGTCTACCAAATTCAGTCTGGGGAGTCTGGGGTGCCTGACCAGATGTCAGCGAGATGCAGAGCACACTGCTGTCTAATTGTATTTCTGCTGTGAGAATTCAGGTTCTTCAGTCAAACTCATTTCAGGGGGGACAAACTGAAAGCTGTTTGGGGATGGAGCAGGGCAGGATGGGATTCAGCTACAGGTTTAAGTTCTATCTCCTACATGAGATGGCTATTGTACCTCATTCATGTGGAGTAGTAAAACTCCTCTCCATCTTTTATTAACAACCCACTAGATTATTATTCTGGTCTGTTCACTCACAATAAATAGTCTTGCCTAAAGCATGAGAAAGTTGTGTTTTGATTAACAGTAACAGAAGTACTATATGCATGAATTGCTTTAGCTCAGTTTAGAAAACACAATCAGCATAAGACTCAGACTAAATAGTTAAATATTACATAGCTACCTAGGATTTGAAGATTCCTGAGTAGCCAAACACAGTACTTCTACACTAGCATTTTATGTGCTATTTAGAGTCCATCTTTCTTTTGAAAACAAGTATGCCAAAAAAATCAACTTTACTAATTTTTTAATATTGAATTTGATTGTAGCTTACTTAGCTGTGCCGTTATCTTACAAGATGGCAAGATCCTTGCTGTCTTTTCCAAGGTTGAAGAACTGTTTCTGTGCATGAGGATTGTGTAACCCTCCTTGAGTTCAAACACTTAATCATTTCAGTCCTTGAAGACACAGGACAGATATTCCAGTATCATGCCCTTGAAAAATACTTTGTGGAAGGAGGTGAGGGGATAGTTCTTATGCATTTGGAAAACCTGAAGTCTTACCAACTAGAAGCTCTGGATGTGCCCTGTGAGATGAGCTGATGGAGGTGTGTTAGGCTCTCTGGTGTCCTGCTGGGGATACAGCTCCGTTTTTTTGCTCTTGCAAAGTTCAGCTGTTAAGTCAGCAGTTTGGCTTCAGAGGCAGTGTCTAAGGCAGGGAAATGTTGTCCAATGTTTTCAGTGTTCTTAAATAGTGGGTGGTGTTCAGTGACATGCTGCAAAGTGTAAGTAGGAACAGGTTGAGCTTAAACACACGAAGTTAGTGTAACATTGGAGATAATGGATAATGTAGTCTTAATGTGAAACATTTGGCTTAATACCCAAGAGAGCTGTGTCTGTAACTGAGGAAATACTGCAATGTGTGTATAGCTAAGAGGGAGTAGGAAGGAGGGGTTCAATTTGTGGAGTGATCTTCACCATGCCTGAAATAACACTGTGTTAGTGTTTATGTAAAACTGTAATACAGCTCCTCCTTCACAATTTGGGAGAATCCAGAACAAACACTCCTGCCACTTCATGAGTTACAGACTTTCTTGTTTTGATCCATTTCCTTCTGTTTAAAAGAGATAAGAGAGATACATTATAATATGCTGGGCATCTTGGAAGATTCATCTAGGCCTTCAGCATTTCCTGGAAAATGAACGTAAAACTGTCCAGTGAGGTGGAGCAGAAGAGGGAATGGAAAAACTCACAAATAAAATGCACAATAAGAATTTCTCTCATATAAAGCAATTTATCATGATCTTTGTTTTAAACAGTCTTTCAGCTTGTTCTATGTCCTCGGGTAGTTGCTGGGCAAGAAACACTGTGTTATGCCAGCTGAAGCTGATGTTTACTGTGCCCACACTTGTGTGTGCATTGGCCAGCGGAGCAGAACAGATGCCCTCAGTACAAGCTTGTCAGTTCTGCTCTGTGTGGGCGTCTGTGCTTTACACAGCCACGTGGTCATGTTCTCTTCTCCACATCCCACTCGGCCTTCCCCAGCTAAAGTTACTCTAAAGGTAGACATAGCAGTCAAATTTGGTGGAAGACATGGACCTTAGGTGCTTATGAGAATGGAGAAGACAGGAAGGAACTGATGATGTCATTTCAGAAGCCTTTTTTTTCAGCCAGGAAATGAGGTGTACAAGGTTCCTGTAGATGGTCCTTGATGTTTCATGAGGGACCTGTGATTATTTCTTCCAGTCTCATGGCTGGACATGGAACTCTTTCATTGTGAGAAGCCTGCCAGCACACTGTGATCCCTTGCAAAGGCAGATCAGGCACCTCCAGATTAGCTATGGAGATCCCAATAAGGTCTTTCACTCTTACTTTCTAAATAGTAGGTGTTTCCTTCCAAACACTCTTTCCTTTTGCTGTCTAGGAACTGGGAAACTCTGCTTTTCCCTGAGAGGTTCAAATATCTGAAGCAAGCAATGAAGTTTAAGTGCTGCACATCAGGTAGCTCATAGCAGAAGAAGGCCGCTGAATGTACCTTTGCAATGTCTGTGCTTGAGGATGTAATTTCTCAGTATTTGCCTGCCATTCCTCATGATGCTGAAAATTAAATACCACTGCCTGTACATGAGCAGCATTCTTAAATCCCTGACTGTCCCCCAGAAAAGGACTACACTTACCTCTCTGATAGACTAGGCTCATCTAAGAACAGAACTAAGACAGGCAATGTGGAATTCCAGTCTGAGTCCTGTTTCCAAACGCTAGTTTTATGCAGAAAGGAAACAAAAAGCATGTTGTTATGCTCTGTTACGCTGTACCTTTATTTTGATAGTTTCATTCTGTGAAATGATAAATGATAATGCTTTGTAAGCAGGAATCAGCCCTGCTTCCTGCGCTGGAAGTTAATTTAAACTGAAGGGTTTATGAAAAATAAATCTCTCAAGTCCTGGTTGTTGCTACAGCACTTGTTTGCTTGTAGGGATGGTTAAGCTGGCTATGCTTTAAGCAAAAGTTAAGATATGCAGATGCAGCCTACCATGTTGCCCAGTTTCTGAATCCTCAAAACAACCTTTTGAGAACAACTGAATCTCTTCCCAGTCCTATTGAGTTGGCTGAAGAACCATAGGTAGGCAAATAACTTCCTTCCTAAGAGATGAAGTTTTAAGTAGCCTGTATAAACGTCTGTCATTCATGAGCCACCACAAATCAGATTATGCTCTTCATGCTACTTATGTGCTATGTAATGTAAATCAGCTTTACTAGCGAATGAAGTATCTGAAATCTCATTTTTTGAAGTATGAAAAAAATAGAACTTGATGCCTAAAAATAAACTTGGATATAAATTGAGTATGACTTCAGTAAATCAGAGCTTTTACTTTTTTTAATGCAGTTCTCACCAAATTTTTGATAGTGTTTGGCAATGCATTGAAGTGTTTCCAGTCAGAATTCACTGTAAACCACCTGTATATCTTATCTGTCCAAGTTCAACTTGCATTGTTGCCATGTTTTAGATTGCTTGGTGCGTAAAGACTCAGTGCTGTATTTACAAAAAAAAAAAAAAAAAAAGATGGTGGCTGTTTCCTGTTGCTGAAATTTGAGGGGCTGGCATCTGCCAGTCTTCCATCTTCCATCAGATTCCTTGAATGTGTAGGAAAATGATGCTGGCAGGAGTGACTTCAGAAGCACTTAGCAGAGATACTGAGTGGACACTGCTGGTTCACCTTTGTGAGCTATTGTATTGTTTGTTAGAACCTGTCTGCTTCGGGAAGTGTCACCATGTAGTTGAATGTACAGATGACACAGGTGACATGGAGGGAAAGCTTTGTCTTCTGTCATCTTCTTCTCAGGAAAGATGGACTTCACTATTTGGTTCAAGTTTTGGGAAGAGAGACTCTCCACTGCTCCTCCCTGTGCAGATTTAACTTATTCATTGTTGGCTACAAAACATAATAAGAACTCCAGTTTTTTTCTTTTTTCCTTTTTTTTTCTTAGATAAGCTGCTCTTGTTTAAACATTCTGATGCAGAAAAGACTTACAAAAGTGGTAGTTATTCTTATACCAAAATTTTCTTCTTTTTTTTTTTTTTTCTTTTTCTACTGCATAGCCTTTGCAATTACTTCGTAGTAAACTTAGCACACACATCAGATCAGATGAACCTTTGTAGGCATTTAAAACCGATCTTGCAGTTTGGTTTGAGAGGAAGACCTTCTGTCCTTTCACAGAGCCCTGCTGACTAGAACTGGTTGATCAGTCTATCTGGACTCTTCTGGGCATAGCTGTGGAAGAAAAGAGCTTAAAGCCTGCACTTTTACAATAATGAAGAAGCAGTGCTGGTGCAGGGGACAGTTGACTGCCAGGGTTCTCAATTTTTCATCTAATTCTTGAGTGTCTCAGAAAAGCAAGGTTTTTTTGCCCCCAAAGCAGTTATACTGCAGCAAATTCAATATTGTAACCTTATCCTTTTAGTGGTAATCTTGAGAGATCTGCCAAAGAAATGAAATTACACTTTTAAATATAATGAATAATGTAGTAAACTATTTTCTTTTTTTTTCCCTCACGAGTAAAATAAAGAATAATTTAGTAGTTGCTGCTCTTAAAATTAAAAGCACTTGCAGAGGGTCCTCACAGAGCCTAAGAATATGGCAAAACATTACAAGGGAGGGTGAGCATTGCAGCTTCTTGGCCACACTTCTGTTCCAAGAGCCAAGCACTCTGTGCATTGTTGCAAGGTTAATTTAATGCACCTTTGTATGTGGGCTTTCCTTGATGACCTCAGAACCTCATTACAAGAAAAAAAAAGTCTTGCAGTCTGTTTTCTGGCTGTCTAAATGGGAAACTCTTGGCTAAGATGCTCAGCCTAACGTGGGTGATGATGTTGGAAGGGAAAGGTTAAGATGACAAGATCTCAAGTTAGAATAAAAATAAAGCAATGGCAGCCGCTGCTTTTTCAGGCTTGCGGGTGTGCAGAGGCCTCACTGTGCGGCTGCTGATTAAATCCAAGCTGAGTACATAAAGCCTGAAATCATCTGTTTCTGTGCTGCTTGTAGCAGGACTCAGGACACATGTTCTCATCCCAGTGGAGAGGTACAGCCACCTTAGCACAGGCTGTTTTATCAGGAAAGTGCAGTGTGTGTTTTGTTAGATAGCGCAGGGTGGTGTTCAGATAAGCAGTGAAATGATATAAACGCAGCTTTGTTCTTAACGTGATGCAGGGACTTCTTGTGTTGTAAAAAGCAGCTCCCCTCCCCTACTCAGTCTATTAAATATTTTTTAATTATCTGGGAACTTAAAAGCTCTGAAGCTTCAGTTTAGTCAGTTTATAAGCAACACCTGCTGAGTAGAGTCTCAGTCTCAGTTCTTTGTATTCAAGGAAAGTCTTCTCATAAAGCCTGTGAAAGTGCTGGGTAAAGCTGGGGTGGCAAAATGACATGTTTTTTGTAAACGAGTGTTTGAAAGTACACTCTTACCTTCTGTGGGCGTGAGCATCCAATCAAGCTTTATAGACATACAATGATGTCTGCAATCCTATTTGTATCCAGCTATTGGGATAAATAATATATTCGTTAAAGTTGGAAAATGCCTCTAAGATCATCAAATCCAGCTATTAACCTAATACTGCCAGGTTCACCACTATTTTTGGTGTGATATCTTGAGAGAATACTGGGGAGGTGGTAGCAGGGAAGCTCTTCAGCATCTCAACTTTGAGATGAACCTCTTCCTTTCCAGCTGCACGTACGAACCCTTCTAAGGACCTGCTGTTGGGCAGTGGGGGATTTCCTCCTCTAGTAGGAGACTCTTCTGTTACCTTGTCACCACTTGGGTAATTCTTCTTAAAATTTGAGGCTTTCCAATTATGCTGCATATAATTATGGGTTAAGAAACATTTAGGTTGTGCACTGTAGTTTTGATAAATGCTTGGGAGTTTCAGTGCTGGGTTGACATCAAGTGTCTGTTTTTAGCAGCTTACTCTTTTTAAAATCCTCTTTTTAAATCCTTCTAATTACATAAATATTTTTCCAAATTCCTGTATGGGTTTTTTTTTGCAGAATGAAATTGTAGGATATTCTATAAATTGGGCGAAATGATACATTTTTTTTTCCTTAGAAGAATAAATGACAACTATTTTACTGTAAATTTACAGGTTATAAAATAAGATATAACCTAAAGTTTGAGGGGAATCCTAATTTCTGAGTAGCAGGTGTGCGTCCCCCAAGTTTTATTGAGGTGGGGCTATATGTGAAGTCTGTGCATTGTGAGCAGTTCTTCTCTGCTTGGGAAGTCACAACAAGCAGTGTAGCTTTTAAACAATTCAGGATTATTGACAAAAGTTGATTGCAAAGATGACTCTGCCTTTTTTATTTCTGGTAAAATCCTTGTTACAGTCAACATATATTATAGCCACATGACCTCAACTTGATCTTAATTTCCTCCTCTGTTCATAAAAACAGAAAAAACCCTTATAAAATATTAGGATTGCCAGTTGTTCTTCACCCATGTCCTAATCTTACACTCTTTGTATATTTGCCATTGGCAATAAACCCTTGGTGTCTTAAACCCTGTATTTCACCTTCATGCCACTTACAAACATGGTGTAATACCAGGATGTCACTACATGACATGTATCTGTTGTTACCTAGTATGTTTCTTTGAAGTGATGCCTTAAAATCATCCTACTTACCAATTTATCCACTTAAACCAGTGAGTGATTTCCAGAAGTGACAACTTCTGACACTTTGGATAATTTTATTTTTTTTTAACTCAAAAGACTGTTATTCCTTGGTTGTACATAAAAATTTCAGACCTGGCAATCCAGTAACTTGTAACAGGCTTTCTTCTGTGTCCTCATAATTAACTGATTTTGTGTGTAACTGTTTATTTTTTCCCCTTTCTTTCTTTTTTCTTTGATTAGTTCTTATTTCATGGATTCCTTTCCTCTTGTCCTCTTAATATGAAAAGAGGGCACAAGTTTTAAATTTGCTGTTCAGTAGCTGTTTTTTACCATCTGCTGTTGGGGCTTAAAAATTCCTTGCAGCAATTCTACTTTATTGTGTCCTTCTTGAACCCCTGTCTGCTATGGTCAGCCTCAGAGCTGGCATCATCTAAATAAATTCGGCTTACAATAATCATGAAACTTCTACTAACTGAAAGTAGCACAGTTTTTTATATGTTACGTGCTGGTAGCAATTCCAGATTGCTTGATTCCAAAACTGGTGTTTATATGTGGTGCATCTTTGAAGGAGTCCGACAGACTGAACAAGGATTGTGGTAAACATAAGGACCTTGGCATAAAATGGCTCCTTTAGTACTTCCTCTGCTTGGGAAGAGGAGGTGCAGTACTTTTAGTGTGATAATAAATTGAACATCCAAGTCTGAGATAGTCATTCCCACTGTTCCCATGTGGGAAAATAGGATGTTAAAATCTCTTTATGGGATGTAGGTTCAAGCACATGTGGGGAGAAACCTCAGCTGGGCAGGTTGTAACACTGCAGAAAGCTGCTCTCAATTGGCACTTTGAAACTGTGTACATAGCAAATACTGGATTTGGGAGCAAACATGCCTGTTCTTACATTTTCCTATTACTCTCACTTATGATTTTGTCATTGTTTGCTCCAATGATTCATAACCCTCTCATAAAGGACTGAGACACTTAAAAAAATAAACAAAACCTGAACAAAAAATTTACATGCTGGTTGACGTGGCTTCTGTTTATGAAAAAATATGGATGGAGATGCTAATATATTCAGTTTTATTTCTGTTCTTGTAAATCCCTTTGAACTACATCTTGGTTAACAAAATCCATAGTGGCTTCTCAAATGGATTATGTATTTTTCAGATTTTGCTTCTAGCTGCCAGTCCATATTAATTTCTGAACCCTTATAAGTTCTAATAAAATTCTCTTGATAAGTTATGAATCTGTTAAATCTGCTTCATTGTATCATAACTCTGTTTTGAAGTTACCTAATTTATGCAAGATGTTAGGTTTTATAAGAGCAAAAACACAGAAATGATCGAATTTGTGTCCTATGCTAGCTTCAGCTCCCTGAGAGCTCTTGAACAAACAGAAACTACAGCACTTGGGGCTATGCCAGATGGTTTAAAAATTCCCTAGAGAATAAGGAATCTAACTAGTGTTGTATATTTCTGTCATGTTTGGCATAACTCCTGAAGTTGAGATGTTTGTTGTTTCTTCTTGAAATTTACCAGTATCTACCATATAGAAATGCATGGAATAGTTTTGGAAGCCCTTGTAGTTGTCACAGCTGAGAAAGGACTGAGGCTTGGTGAGTAAGACATACCTTTCTACTGAGATGGGATGCTGGGAATCACAGAAGAGATAGTTAAGAAATATGCTTAACTTTAATGATACGATGTTTCCTCACTGGCTTTGAAAAACAAGTTTCAGCCTTGACTTCAGTGAGAACAGGACATTCAGACATGACCAATAATAGATTCCTAACATAGATAATTCCCAGATCAACTAAGCTCCCCCAGGGGAGGGAGAGTTGATGAGCAGAAGGAATGAAGTTCACTACTTGGGGGACCTTTTTTCTGATTTTGGTTAATAGTTACATGCGCACTGCTGACTCTCATCAGCAAACCGACTTTCAGTTGCAGAGAGAAATCTTTCATAATCTGGGCTATTGGAAGTAAACAATAAGCTGTAGAATGACCAAATTGTGGGTAAGCTGAGTTTTAAGTTCCTCAGTCAAGAGAAGACTGTTGTCTTCTGTGAAAGAACAACTCACATACTTATTTCTGAAACTTCAAGTTACTTGAAGGTGTATCTTGCTTTGATGGCAGCTGAGCATGACAAGTAATACCTTAGGTGAAATTATTAAGGAGCTCCTGTAGTAAGCTGAAGTGAATGGGATTTATATTATCCTTCCAAATAACTTACTTAAATATCATGAGAACACTGTTGTGTCAGTGACAAAATAACTCTTCCCTTCTCATCCCTCGCCCATCAGACCAGAAATAGGAGTTTCTATTTCCAGGCCAGACAGGAGCCACATGATGGAATTTGCCATGTTACATCTAAGTATACTTTAACCAAGCCCTAGACATTGGGACTATGCTGCCCTTCTCCTTTACAAGCAGGGAACATCCCTTACTGTACAGGTACCCAGATAAGATGTGCTAATAGTACTGGTGTGGGGGGCCGCCCTGGCTGGACACCAGGCACGCACCAAGGCCACTCTCACTCCCCTCCTCACTTGGACAGGGGTGAGAAAACATAACAAAAGGCTTGTGGGTCAAGGTAAGGACAGGGAGAGATCACTCACCGATTAGTGTCATGGGCAAAGCAGACTCAGCTTGAGGAAATCTGTTTAATTTATTACCAATCAAATTAGAGTAGGGTAATGAGAAAGAAAAACAAGTCTGAAAACACCTTCCCCCCACTCCTCCCTTCTTCTTAGACTTAACTTTACTCCTAATTTTCTCTACCTTTTTCCCCCTCAGCAGCGCAGGGGGACAGGGAATGGGGATACATCACACACTGTCTCTGCCACTGCTTCCTCCTCAGGGGCAGGACTCCTCACACTCTTCTGCTCCAGTGTGGGTCCCCTCCCACAGGAGACAGCTCTCCACCAACTTCTCCAATCTGGGTCTTTCCCACGGGTGCAGTCCTTCAGGAACAGACTGCTCCAGTGTGGGCCCCTCCCACAGGGTGCAGTCCTTCAGGAACAGGCTGTTCCAGCATGGGTCTCCTGCTGGAATCCTGCCCGCAAACCGTCTCCACTGTTGGCTCCTCTCTCTACGGGTTCAAAAGTCCCTGCCAGGAGCCTGCTCCAGCATGGGCTTCCCATGGAGTCACAGCCTTCTTTGGTCATCCACTGCTCCAGTGCAGCGTCCTCCATGAGCTGCAAGTGGATATTGACACCCCCATGGCCCTCCATGGGCTGCAGGGGCACAGCTGCTTCACCATGGGCTGCACCAGGAGCTGCAGGGGAATCTCAGCTCCAGCACCTGGAGCAGCTCCTGCCCCTCCTTCTCCACTGACCTTGGTGTCTGCAGGGCTGTTTCTCTCATGTGTTCCCATTCTTCTGTCCTAGCTGCCATTGCCCAGGTTTTTTTCCCCTTCTCAAATACATTATCCCAGAGGGGCTACCACCATCACTGATTAGCCCAGCCTTGGCTGGTGGTGGGTCTGTCCTGGAGCTGGCTGGCATTGACAGTATTGGATGTTGGGGAAACTCTGGTAGCTTCTCATAGAAGTCACCCCTGCAGTCCCCTTTGCTACCAAAACCTTGCCACGCAAACCCAGAACAACTCCTAAAATGAAGATGCTGCTACAGAAGATGAAGCAGTGTGGGCTTTGCTCCGCATTAATAATGAACTTAAATTCCAGAAATCCTCAGTTAATTTGTTGTGTTGCTAGACCATCATAAAGCCAATGCCACTCTTCCTGTGAATGTTGTTATCAAAAAGTTAGCTGCAGTTATTTAATGCAACCTAGCTGTTCTTCTTCCCTATGTGGTCTCAAGCAAATGCCCAAAATCTTACTGTTTATGTTGTCAGGCAGTGCTGTGCAGCTGCTAGTGCAGAAATATCTCGCATATACCACACACAATAAATTCAGAAAATAAAGTTTAGCAGTACTGAACTAAGTAGCATCTACCAGTAGCAATTAGTGAAGCAGTGCAGAAGTTACTTTACCTGATGTATATGAAAATGTTGCCTACAAAAATGAACATAACCTCCCCAATGATCTCAGAAAGAACTCCTTCCCACCTATCTTGACTCTATATATACCTATTGTGCTTTCTTACTTACACAGTGATTAAATGCCTCTGTGCTCCCTTTTTCCCTTCAGTTTTGTAGAACCCATATTCATAACCAAAACAAAATGCTCTCACAGACTTTTTGGAAATGTATGTAAATGGTCTCATGGGTCTCTGTCACACCCTTAGCTTGCTCTTCATGTGTGTCACTATTGGTGCAAGAGTCGCCTTATAAAGCAGTTTCTCTGAAAGGACCTTACTGTCTGTTTACTTTACTGACTCCTTTATATCAAAGCTTTCTGGGAAAGTATTTCCATTTCTGTTGACCCTGGGTCTTGTGTTGTTTTTGTTTTGGTTTGATTTTTTGTTTGTTTTATTATTAGTAGTAATAACAGTAACTCTGTAGCTCGTCTGGAATTTCTCTGTGTCAAAAAGCAAAAGGACCATGTGTTTAATTACTTTCAGCTATTAAATTTGAAATACTTGCCCATCCAGCTGTGTCTGTATGGATTTACATTTGAACACCATAGCTATCTAATGATTTAATTCTCTTCACAGCTACCATAACCAGATGATGAAATCTTAGTATTTTAAACAGTTACTGATTGACAAGATTAGAATAATGTGACTCCCAGGGAAAGTAGTGCTAACTTTGCCTTCAGGCATGTTATTCATTATTCCTCTGAGTCCTAGGCAAAGTGGTGGTTCAAGACTTCAGTGCTGGAGGAAGGCTAGTTAGGTGGAAGTTCCCTGCTCTTCCCAGCACCTCATTTCAAAGCAGTTTGGTAATTCAGCATCTGGAAGAGTATGGCTTTGAAATCCTTCCTTGTTGTATTTATGCTTGGGTTCTTTGCTGGTTGTTATCTGGGAAGAGTTAATTGTACTACTTGTTGCTCAGGCATTTGATACTGTCACAAGACAGTGCAGTTGCTCTTGTGAACTGTGAGATTAGAAGACAAGCTGGAACATGTACAGGTGTGTGTCTCCAAAGTACTAGAAAACTAGTGAACATTATTTGGCAGGTGTGGAGAAGCTGCTGAAATGCTACAAAGTTGCAATCTATTTTCTTTATACTTCGTGCACATTGTCTGATGAATCATGTGCATTTGTCTTTCACAGTTTCCTAATGAATGTCCTTTTGAGAAAAGGAGTCTTGAACTCAGTAGTAACACTTTTTTTCTCTGCCACAGTATCACCTGCTGCTTGACACTGGTTTTGGTGTCCAACTTTCTGTAAGCAGAGCCTTTTTTAAGGAAAGTGTGTAGTCTGAAACCTCCCACTGTAGTTGAGAGTTTGTGGGAAAACATTAAATAGGAAAAGAACTAACTCCTTGGTTTCAAGTCATTGAGGAATTTCTAGCCTCATTAAGGGAGCTAGAAGTTATTGCAGTGCCTGACTTTATTTGAGCAAGGATATCCACATGTGCTAGATCTGCTGGACAGAATAGAATCTAACTTTTCCCATCTCCCAGAGTCAGCACTGTATTACTAACCACTTGCCATCTTCTCCTTCAGTGATAGTAGAAGAAGGTGGTTATTGTAGCAAATGAGTTATAAAAGTGGTGTCATCCATGGGTATTGTGGTGGGTTTCAAGGAAATCTGAAATCTGGACTCACTTCAGGAGTCTTCGTGATCTGCCATGTAGGAGTCCTGAAACTGATCTCTTAACAAGGGAAAACCAGACTTTTCAAAGTGTGTTCATTTCATAGTGAATCAACATGTTAGTTAATATTTTAAATTTAAAATCTTGAGAACTTCTATCTGAAAGTACAGAATTAAAAAATTGCCACCTTCTTAAACATGGTGCATGGAGCATTTATTTCAGTGTTACCACTTTAAATCTGCTAAAATGAAATTCATGATCTTCTGATCTCTATTTGAGAAGTGGGTAGTGACCATAAATGGGCAAAATACTTCATTGAGCTCAGAATTCCGCCCCCCCCCAAAAGGAAATGAATGCAGAGAATGTATTAATTGTTTGGGACTGTCCACGTGACAGCCTTATCTTCTCAGGCAAGCCCTTTTAAAAATAGGGTATGTGTTAAACATGATGGAGTTTTGAAAACAACATCTTTAATAAACCTGTTACTAGAACTGCCAGGTTAAGCTAAAATGCAGTTTTTGGGAGAAAATTCCTAGTTAATATCTGAATTTGTGCTTTTACAATTTTGTAAGAACTTGGGTTAAAGAAATTTTAGAACTGCTGTTCCGAGCAAGCTGTACTTTGCTAAGTCTTTCAACTATGTCCTAAACTTGGAAACAAAATTGCATATGCTCAAAGTATAAAACCGGTAGATGAATTGAGTTTTACTAATTTACATATTCAAATAGGATAAGGATCGTCATGAGATCTCTGTACTGAAGAGTAGTCAGGCTGACTGAATGTGAGCTGTATCTTAAAGGTGGAAAAGCATCAAGCCTGACTGGTCTAAACAGAGGAGCAAAATACTGAGAGCAAGAACCTTCCTTGCTTAAGCACTGCTCCTGTAGCGCTGCGCTGTCACTGCCGTCACTGAAGTTCTTTGATACACCGCTGCAGAGTGCTTACTTAGAAGTATAAAGAAAGGCACCTATTGTCTGCTCAGGCATCTAAACCGTCTTGTAACTCTTAGACATTCTTTCCTGTTAAGTAACTTGATCCACCTTCTATCATAGTGCTTATTTAAATTTGGATATTTGGCATAGAAGCATCTTGTTTGTGTGTAGCACACAGAATGTGTTAGGTGATCCACAAGTTTCCAGCAGCAAATTAGGTACTGTGATGGTTTGCTAAGTGTATGCTGTGCAACTCTAGCACTTTTTTCTGCTTGTTGACTGTTTCAAAACTAAACAGTGTAAGTAATTGCTGGGTTGATCTTGGCTAAGAATTATTTTGAAAACTGAATTTTATTTTATTTTAGCTTACCTATCTAAAAATCTCTCTTTAGGGTGGTGTAGTAGTAGTCTTCAGCTTTGCCTTTGGCAGGAGTATGTTATCTCCCCAATATGTGGTTTGAGGCTGAATGTCAGAGTAAAATACATGCACTGCTCTGTAGCAGTTCTTTAGAAGCAAACCTAGCTGGGTCTTGACCAGTCACCTGGGAAAAATATAGGCCAGGCAAATAGGAGGAAGACTGTTACCTGAAGGCAAAACTTTATTCTATGCAATCCTTTAATGTTCCTCTATGCAATCCTTTAATGTGTTTTCTGATGCTTTAAGTGTTGGCTAAACTCATGAGCCTGTAGAGAACAGCAGAAATGTGAAAGCACTAGCTGTCAGGGGTGGCAGCCAGCTTGAAGCTCCAGAAACTGCTTTCACTGAATCTTTCTTTGCCAGCCCTTCTGTTCCAGCTTTCTGCTACTGGGCTTGTGTTGTGTTGGCCCAGACATGCAGCAGAATGAATTGGAGTTGATGGCAGATGCTTATTACTGCCTGCTGACAACCTGACTTTGAGTTTTCCAAACTGTATTTTTAGACTGTACACTAAGTGCAGATGGGTTGTAGAAATGTTCAGTAATTTGGCTGTTACTCCTTTCCCTTTCTGATAGCATTTCTCTTGGCTACAAATCCTCCTTATTTCTGTAAAACAGAAAATGGTCAGTATTGCTTCAGCAGTATGTCAGCTGATGGAGGCAGAGTCTTCTATTCTAGTTTCTAAATACCTCTAGCATAAACAAAGTCATCAAATTGCTTGTGTGACTGCATAAGTTGAATCATGTCAACCAGGTCTTTTATCTCTTTATTGGAAAGATGAATTTTTCTTGGTGAAAACTGTTAAGTGGAACACTGTCACCAGAGTGGAAAGCAGCAGAATGCAGTAGTTTCAGAAGTACAACAGGTCTGAATGATCAGTGCTGGACTAACTGGATGGCAGTAAAAACAGTTATAGCAGTTAAAGGAAAACAATTTTCTCCCTCTCCCACCCTTCTTTTTAGTTGAGAATAGTTACGGATATCTGCACTTTGGCTGGCATTTGGGTGTGTTTTTATGTAAGATAAGAACTTTGCCTCCATGTCAAATGCCTGGTACATAGCAGAATATGATATGCAGCTTATTTTGTCTCTGTTCACGTTTCACTGTTGTGGCTGGGTTCTCCTATCTCGGGGATATGCAAGTTAACACTGACTAAAAGGAGAGTTGTTCCAATTGCTCCTAATTTTTTCTCTCATTGCGCTGCTTTCTAACTGATAGATGTCAAACTTCCAGTAATGAGCGAAGCGCAGGGTGTTGATTTCTGAACAGTATCCCGTTTCTCTTTTGTTTGCTTTTAAGTGTACATAGCTTGATCATGAGTGGGATGCATTATTCAAATCCGAGGCAGCACGGGTGCTTCCAGCCCCAAGTCAGGAAATGCTTGGCTTTTGAAGAATAACGGCTGCTGCACGGATCTCCGGCTCTGCTGTGAAACCATGAAACGAGCCTGAGGAAATGCCGTGACAGCACTGCCAGCCCTTTGTGAGAGCGGGATCCTTTCTGCTCTCACTTATCGCAGGAGTCTGTTCCTGAGTCTCCGTGTTCATGACACTGAGGTTTGGTGACAGTTCTGCTTGGACATGCCTCTGCTTCTGAGCTGGATCTCACGCCAGAAGGTACTGACTGCTCCTGCCGTGTGTGTGTGAAGTTCATTCATCTCCCGTCTCTGTGTTCGGTGGAAGGGATCTGCCACTGCACTTTGCGTGGTGATGGAGTAAGAGGGGTTGAGCTTTTTCCTTGTTTTGAAAATAATTGCCTTGCTAGAATTGCTGTCATTAAGTAGCCAGATTTGTTAGACATGTTTGTTTGATTAGTACTTCACAGTCACACTAATGTTTATAAGCCTTATGGTATGAAGAGGGGCTTTGCTTTGTTAATAAATTCCAGACTGAAATTTTCCATGTGAAAGCTAGACACAGCTTCTCTGCAGGGAAATTCTGTTCATCTGTGGAAATAATGAAATACAGCCAGTGAATTTTGTTCTTTGCAATATCCATAGCATTCAGGTTTGGATTAAAATTGCAAGCACTGCTCAGTAATTACCGAGGGATGAATTTGAAAGTTATTACTGCAGCAAAAAGGGGACATCCACCTTTTTTCACTGGAGGCTCTTGTAAATTCAAAGGGATTATTAGTATTTTTTTTAATGCTTCCACTTCTGTCCCTGCTGTTGAAGAAAGCATGTAGTGTTATGATGGAGATGCTCTGCCCATTCTAGAGTTGTGACAGTGTTCTACTGTTACGCTGCAGCAGGCATCATTTAGTAGGCGCAATAATCTCTCTATTTTGCAGCTTCAAGATATTGACGATAAATACTCATAACTGAAGTTTTGTTTTTGAGGTTTTAAGGGTTGCTGAAGTTGGAATTAATTTTAACAAAACTTCAGTTACATGATGTGAGACGAACTTGGTGGTAATTACTTTTCTGCAGTCCTCTCTTTGGCTTTAATCCTCACTTAGGTCTGAGGAAAGACCTTGCATTATTTGTATCAGTTAAAGTGATGTTTCTTTCCAACATGAAAATACTATTCCATGTAGAGCACAGTGAAATGCCTTGATGTATAGTAGAATATTTCTTGGCAGTACTAATCACATACCCTTTGTGTGGTGTGCTACTAATGCACAAGGAAGGTGTTTGCTCTCCTTTATGAATTGACCCTGTTACAGGTCTAGTCACGAGGGACAGAACTAGATCTAGATCTAGCCCTTGAATTCCAGAGCAGGAATTAGCTGAGTGCTGCCACCTTATTCTACACTGTCTGGCCAAATGGATGATGTGCTGCAGGAGCTCAAAAGGTCTCTAGCCAAGACCATAGGGGGAGGTGTGTGGTACAAATAGAGGAGGTGGGGGATTATGTGGCTAAAATTGGTGCTGTCATTAGTTTCAACTATCAAAACACCACTGCCTGTAGTAAACAGATTTTGTGGCAGTGTCATGCTTTACTTCTTACGTTGTTTTTTTCAGAGCAGAATCTAATTGTAGGTGATGCAGAACTCGGCCCATGCCATTTGTTCTGATTTGAGTAAAACTAGCTTTTCCTTATTGAATCGCCATGTATCGCATCTAATCTGTTTGGGTGAAGACTGGTTCATATAATCTTAGGCTACTCAAATGGGAATAACAAATCTGATTTGGGTTCCCAAATGTGGGGTTGTTTTTTTCTTTTTCTTTAATTATTCTTATTAGTTAAATAATATTTCCCTGGAGGGAAATATTACCTTTTGAATGACATTATAGAGCACTTATTATTTGCCTCTTAACTTGCAGTCTTGTTTGGTTGGTTTTGGTATTGGGGTCTGGTTTTCTGATTTTCTTGTTTTTTCAACCAAGTTTTGTAGTGTTGTTCACACTGAAGAGCCAAACTAGTATCACAGGTTTAGTTTTATACTTACGGTACCCACTGTCCATCCTTGTCTTATTGGCCTCTTGTGTTTGGGGGCATTGTTTGGTGAATACTGAAAACATATGCAATAACTCATTTAACATTTTAATTTTGCTCTACTGTAACAGCTGGTAGTAGATGTCCAGGAAGATTGCCAATGGCCCTGTGGGTTTCAGGAGTAAGAATCCCATTGCTCCCCTCTGGCTGCTTTATTTAATGAGACTTCTGCATGGAAATACTAGAACTTGGAAACAAATTAGTAAGTTTTGACTGTTTCAGGAGTCTGTCTTCTTAATATTCCTAAACTGATTTCTAAAAGTGGTTAAGCATTTTCATCCAGGTAATTCAGTATTTTAAAAGCTCCGTTCTGCTTATTATCTTGTCTAACTTTGCCCTGAAATTTTGACATTAACAGATAATAAGCTAATATCCGTATCCAAAAAAGTTACACAACTTTGATGGTGAAACTTTATGGCTGGGGTTTCTTGATACACAGAGGAGCAAAATGTCAAAACCCAATGATATACGTCAAAGAAATGTATAAAAAGCCATACTGGGATGTATGCTTGATAATTACGTAACTTTTCCTGCATCTTGCATTTCAGGAAAACACAGATGCAAACTGTTGTTTAGACTATACTTGATCCCACTTAGGGGTTTTGCTCAAAGTCAAATCTTTACATGAAAATGCTGTACTCTGATCAGATACATCTCAGAAGTAGCTCTTGGTTCTTGATAAGAAAGTGTCACTCTGGGAGCGAAGAGGGTCAGGTCTAACAGCACGGGCTGGCACACTGTCAGTCACTGGGGTACATCAGCAGCAGCAGACAGCTACTCCTGTACACTAAAGATCAATAAAATCCATGTGCACAACTAATAGCCTGGCAATGTTAGTAACTGTCTCGAATGTTACACTTGAAGCTGTTTTTTACACCATGCCACTCAGAGTACCCATGAAACAACCAACAAGCATCTGGAACTGGTCCTGGGTTGTCTGACAGATATTAGTTCTCAATTGTGACATCCCTGTATTGCATTACATTGTTTTTCTCTTCATCTGTATATAAGAAAAGTATTCGTAACTACAGAGATTAAACAGGCCTCAAAATGTTCACTTGGATTTTTCGCTTTAGTTCTGTCTATAGGTTGAAAAGAAGAAAAAAAGTTATGCTGATGAGTGAGCATCCAAAAAAAAATGACATATCCTGTAAAAAAGTTTACCTAAACAAAGCAGGAATAAGGATTGTTTGGGCTGTGTGAGCTGAAACCCCAGCTCTACTGCTAGGATCCCTCTATACATAAGTGAAAATACTGTAGCAATTTATGTGATGCAAAAGCTTTCTAAGGAGCAGGGATTCTGAGATAATAATTGTGACTTAAATACTAGTGTCTGAAGAGTATAGACCATCTCGAAAAGATAGAAATAAAGTGATAAACGCAGGATACTTAGGGTGGTGGGTTTTCGTAAGTAGAATTGCAATAACTTAAAACTCTGTGTATTTATCAGGGAGATGTCTGACTGAAGAGGGAATGGATGGGTATTCTTTTGGGGTAGAATCTGCAGTGTCTTATCCCCAGCCTATTTCGACAGTTGCTGGTGGGGGAGAAAGGGAAAGGATGTGTCAGGAGGTATTTTTAGAAAGACTTAGGAATTTCCAGTCTTTTTGTCTTAGAGGTAATGAACAAGAGGCAAAACCCAGTTATTGGACTGGAAGTGATGGTACTGGTACACTTTTAAAAAAATTTATATTGCTGATTAAATAGCTGACAGTGGTTACTCTAGGTGAGTGTGTGTAAAATGTATGCCTTTTAAATAGAATTATCATTTGCCACTGTACTTTGAATAGAAATACATGTGAATTGCCCTGTAACATCTTCTGGGTTCTAAAAAGGGAAATTTTAACTAAAAGATAGCTAGTTCGTTAATTTTCTGAAAATAGAGAACTAAGAAATTCAAACTCTAGAGCTTCTTTAAGCAGAGGCCATAGAGAGAATAAGAGACCGATGAGTGGAAAAAGAGCTGTGTCTTGGAATGCAAACAGGCAAGTGCAAAGTGAGGGTTGTGCATGTCCAGCTGAACTGGCATGGCTGGGAGGAAGTGCACCTTGGGTGATGGTAAAGCAGCCCCGTAGTGACAATGAGGAAAGAATAGTTACACTCTGGTATCTGTGTCAGATCTAGACTTAGCTTTTAGCCTCTCTGAAAACTGAGATGGTGATGACATCTAAAGGGATAGAAGCCAAGCGGTCAGCAGACCTTAGGGTAATTGAACTTCATTTTGCAATAAATGAACTGGAAGCAGATTTGAGTTGAATGCCCAAGGGATGAGGAATGTGTAATGGGAGATGGGGATTAAGATGAGGTAATTTTCCACTGTGACTTGCAAAAGTGTTGGTATATGAGATTGCTGCCTCAGTAGCAAGCTTCAGCTGGTATCATGTGACTGAAAGAAAGAGATACTGTAGGGAGCATGGATTATTTACTAAGGTGTGACTTTAAAGTTACCTTTTTTTAATAGAAAAATTCTTCGAAAAATATCAAATATTATAGATACAGTGGGAAAACCTGTTGATTGATTATATACAAAAATATACCTGTTGATTGATTATATTGGGTTAATTGATTGTTGAGAACTGGTTTCTCTTGCAAAGAAAATTGGATAGGTATTCTCTTTTTATCTCATTGTCACTAGTAACTTCCCTAATGCATGTAGTGTGATGCCATTCATTATACTTCTAGAGAAAATGGGACATGTTGGAAAGAGGCATGGTTCAGGAGAATAGGTACGGTCAAAAGAGCAATTATTACCACTCTGATCTGCAGTTGTAGAGTTGGGTAAGTCCTTGTTTTCTTTAGCGAAGGCAAAATGAAAAAGAGCTCGCATATTAAATATATTGGTACTGAAAGCAGACTCCTCCCAAGGTGATTAAATGGAGAAAGAGCCAGGTGTCTGTGAACAACTGTGTGATACAGGGCTGAAATTGTGAGTTTCTACTGGATATGCTCAGTTTGGTCCTACAGGGTATAGTAGGGGTCTGTGTGGAGGAGAAGAGAGATTTGTTTGTGCTGCTTAATTGCACAATGACTGAGGCAGCAGAGAAGTGTGACCTTAAGGTGAACTGTGTCATAGGATGGATGGGGCAAGGTTTTTGTGGTTGATAATAAGTGAGACCTAATGCAGTTGCACATGGTACTTCAATAAAATGTCCATATTCTTGCTACCTGTATTCCAAAACTGTCAGTTGAAACTGATGGAGATTGCTGGTCTCTTTTCCACAAAACTGTTCCCAAAACAGTCTTAAGAATAGGATAAGTGGCTCTGCAAAATAAAAACAAAGGAACAGTGATGGCCCTTTACAGAATACAGCAGTAAAACAATGCCAATGTGGGCAGAGGACCATAGCAAAGAGATGGTAGTCTCAGTAAAAACAAACAAAAAAAGATGTGAACATTTTCCAATTGACCTTCTGGTAATTTAAAACCTTATGTACTGGAAGATGTTCCAGGAAAAGTTAGAAATCATTTGTCTCTGCTTCCACTGCGTAAATTGTCCATACAGAATTTAGACTTTACTGGTTTTACATTGTTTGCCAAGAACCTTGTGGCACTCTGCTAGAGAAATAGCTTGTGTAAATACTTACCTTAACAAATGCTTGACGCATCACTCTCTGTGCTGCCTCATTTGTGGTTACTAAAAACACTTTCACACTGTCGCCTTAGGTTCCTGATGTCATCAGCAGCATCAGACAAGTCTCTAAAGCAGCACTGAAAGAAGATGCCAAACCAAGTAAGGATAGTGAAGATGCCTTCTACGACTCTCAAAAATTTGAGGTCTTGTACTGTGGAAAGGTGACAGTGGCTCACAAGAAAGCCCCCTCCACACTAATTGACGACTGCATAGAGAAGTTCAGCCTTCATGAGCGCCAGCGCCTGAAACTGTTAAATGAGCAGCGGAATAATGAGTCGAGCTTGGACTTGCCCCTGTGTGAAGAAAGTGTGCCAGCTTCTCCACTGGACAGCCCGTTTGAGGAGCTGGACAGCCCAAACAGCACTTCAGGCCATGCTGCAATGTTTACAATTGGCAGCCAGACCAACCTGACCAACCTGGCCAGCACTCGTGGCTTCTTTCCAGAGAGGATTTTAGAGGACTCTGGCTTTGATGAGCAGCAGGAGTTCCGCTCGCGGTGCAGCAGTGTCACTGCAGTGATGCAGAGAAGGGTTCATGACACAAACCTGAAAATACAGTCCCGCAGAAGACACGCAAGTGCACCCAGTCATGTTCAGCCCTCTGATTCTGAGAAGAACAGGACAATGTTGTTCCAGGTGTGTACTAGGACGAGCTGTTAATTTCCTGTTGGTTTTGTACCATATCTTCTTCCCCTGTGCAGTTTGAGACAAGTTTTGCAAGATAAGTAATATGGATTCAGTGTGTCTGCATGATTTGAATTTGCCATAAAAATTTTTGTATCTGTTCATAAATGGTTGGAATACAAGTAGCTGAACTTTCTTAAGGAAGTCACCTCAACTCACGAGCTCAGGCAAACTTTAAGACAAAGTAATTACTTATGGAGTAATCACTTAAAGGAGCAGAGTTTTTAGAGAAATAATTCTTTTATATGCAGTTCTGGATTGTCTGTATTGGTGATATGTAGAACCAAGATGAAAAGTGAATATGCTTTCAAAAAGAGAATAAATGAAGACTGCCATGCAAAAAAACCCCTCTTTTTTGTGCATTTAAAAGGAAACTCACAACTTCACATAAGACTTTCACAGCCTTATGTTTGAGCCAGCCTCTTTTTGATAATTTGTATTAACATCTCCTCTTTCCCAGATGAGTATTCAAACATCTCTGCACTGAAGGCTTCTTCCTTCAGACTCCAGTGGTTATTTCTTCTCTTGCATGAAGTGCATTTCACGTCTTTGGAGCTTGTTTTGAGAAAACGGAAGCACACATAAAGGAGGTGACACATAGAAGGAAATATCTTTGGACCTTACAATAACAACAGGCTAAATGCCTGGATTTTGTCTTTCCATTTGTTTTAAAGATCATTCTTGTTTTTTATTCTCTTGGGAAAATGATAACTGAAGTGAGAATGCATTGGCCTTCAGAAAACCACAGCTTATCACTAATAATGAAAAGGATTTAGCTGAAAAAATCTCTGAGGTCTGTAGAATGAGTTCCATAGTTTCCATTAAGGAACAGTTTGGGAAAGCTGAAAGGTAGTTTGCTGCAGAACCTGTTCTTTCTCATTTGGAATTAGTACAAACCAAAAAGTATTGTCTTAGTTTCTCAGCTTACCTATGATATAATTTAAAAGCCAAAAATCCCCAATTTTTTTTCTGCAGCTTTTAATTTAGCCACATTGTTTCCTAAAGGTTTTAGTATTGTCTGTGAAACATGTGATCTATAAACTAAACTTGAACAAAAAAGGTGGGGGAGGGAAAGAAAAGCTGTCTTCTTTCCAAGTCTTCTTCTTATTCAACTGAGTGTATTGTTCTTGCTGAAATATTCTTACTCAACATAGGCTGAATTATGGCACCCTGGCACCCTTGTTCCTGCTGAGTAAGCTGTTGTGCCAAAAGGTGCTCTATGTGAACAAGAAAGGGCTAGGTTCTGACTTTTTTGTTGCTGTCAGTGCTGTGCCCCCAAGACAGTCATAAATTAGATTTTTTTTCCTCCCCCTCAGGTTGGAAGGTTTGAAGTTAACCTAATCAGTCCAGACACCAAATCTGTTGTGTTTGAAAAGAATTTTAAAGATATCTCCTCGTGTTCTCAGGTAAGCATTAATGAGAAGCAATATGTAGATCATCAAGGGAAAAAGATTTTATTTGTTCTTCAGCTGTGTTGCCTTGCTGGTCAATAAGCAGGAGAAAAAAAGAAATGTAGAATTCTTTTTCCAGAAAAGTCCAGAAAATATGATTGCAAAACAACCAGTCTCAGCTGTGTAGTAGCAGCAACTTCGATCACTGGTCAGCAAACAAAGTATAAACTGTTCTGCTTTGGGAGAGAACTGGATATGTTTTTGGAAGTAGTTTAATCTCCATTTAGGGTGCTCTGAGTGTGCTGTTTCTGAGCAGATAAGCTCCTGAAATCCTTCAGAATGGAAGGAGGAGAGCATCAAATCAACCCTTCAGAAATACAGCAGTTCACCTGTATAATTTCTTCTGGAGAATATGGCAATAGGTGTACCTGGCTATGTGCAGTAATAAATATTTCTTACAAAGTTAAATGTCAAGGTTAAGAGATTCACCTTTCCATCCTGCTCTTGTTCAGCACCAGTTACTACAGACACTTTCTGGTTTGAGGTCTTACTTTATTATCACCTTTCATTTGCCATGCCACATCATCACTTCAGGCCTCCTTAAACATGATTATTCTAGTTTAAAGTACACTCTTGGCATTCTCTAAACCTGTATTTCACCCCCAAGTGCTTTCATTTTAATGGTAATAACAAGTCTGCTCTTGCATGACTGGGCTACCAATGCGTAGACAAATTAAGAATTAGGCCATACTTGTAACTCAAGTGGAGTCTTGAGCTACCAGCTAAAGGTCCAGGTTCTTATTGTCTCTACTGTTTAACTACAATTTGTATTGCTTTTGGTAAAGGCAAAAAAGATAATGAAAATACAGAATGTGACAGTATAATCAAACAATGTTGTAATAGCTTTATAATACAGATCAAAATTATTCTTAAAGCAGGAGTACGGAAAGCAGAATTTGCAGATGACTTGGGTCTTCTCCTGCTTTTTGGGTGTACTGAATTAATGAAAGTGACACTTCAGCTTTAGGTACTGGGCACCTAGGTTGAATATGCATACTTATAATAATCAAACAAAACAGTCCTAAGTGGGGGCAACCTTTTTTCTGCTGACTTAAAGTATAGTGACCAATAAGACCATGGAAGACCTTCAAGGCCCAGCTTTCCTTCAGGAAAATAACTTCTTACAGTAAATAGTGTCAGGTAATTCTGTGTGTTGGGCTTTGAATGTGTTTTTCACTCTACCTCTTCACTTTCACTTGGAGCAAAGCCTCTGTTACTGTGCATTCTTGAAGAACTCAAAGAGGCAGTCACAATACTTCAGGGATTTTGTTTGTCTTTTTAATGAAAGACAGTTACTTCAGAGAAGTTGAGGGGGTTCCGTGTTCAATAGAAATAAAATCTTATTTTGTTCAAGACTAAGCATTGGTTGCATAAACCTCATCAGTACTTCCTTTAAGAACTTGGTGCTAGCCCCAGGGCTCCTCTGTTATGGTTTATGGGGCAGTGATTTACTGTGTATTGTGGGACTGCGGCTTAGGGATACATGTCCTTCCAAGCTTTACAAACAATGAAAAGGAGATGTTATCGTCAGTTTGCATTCTGGATTCTCTTAGTCTGGTATAACAAAGGTATTTTTTATCCTGTGTCTTAAGCATGGTTGAGCTGCTGCATTCAATTAATTGTCCACACTCCTTATAATTGTAAAGCAGCAGACATAATTGATGATAAACCTCTGTGTGTGTAGTCTAAACTCAGTTATCAAATACCTGTAGAAGTTTTCTTGTTGCAGCCTTCTCCTTGAGGGAACCCAGAAAAACAGAAAACTTGGCTGTTTTGTCATGCCAAGTCCAGCCACCCTCTTCAAGAAATGTGATGGAAGTACTGTTGATTTGGGAACATACCGTGCTATTTGTGCTTCATTAGGGCAAGTGTCACATCCGTCTCCCCCCTCAAATGTTCTCCTGTGGAGACTGAGAAGTCAAGACAGCAGTAGACTTGTTCAGGCACTGTCAGCAGTGAGGGAACTGGCATCTCACCAAACCACCTTTAGTAAATATGTTTTCTTGCAAAACAGAGGTCAACGTTTCACTGTTCTATAGATCAACATGTGTATACATCTGAAATTTTTATTTTATGCTTTTGAAGACTTCATATGTCACCAGAAAATGAAGTCAAGATTAGTGTGGACCATGGTTCAGATAATGCCATTTGTGTCATCGTAGCGACCCTCTGCACCTGTTAAGTTTTAAGTGGCACAAATGTGACTTTTGGAATTTTGTTTCCAAAAACAACAGTGTGTAGTGACAATATGTTCAGTCTGTCACGTACTGCATTTCCAATTTTGTCTAGAGTGCTTTCTGTAGTGACAGGCAAGTTGCTTTGCCTCCTCCTCTCTTTTACGATATAGGTGTTTTCTTTGGAGATGGATCCAAGCAGCTGTGTTCTGATTTTTGTTGTATTTGAACTTGAGGGATTAAGCTTTCATTTTGAGAAGATCTGCTATTACCATACTCAGATGATAAAAACATTGGCAAAAGCTTTAAAAATAGTGAGTCATGTTCCATGAATTGAGACTGGGAATATAGTGCTTCTTAGGAAGCAACTGTCTTTGATCTTCTCAGTGCTGTTTTTAGCAAGGCAGCGTTCCCTGTCAAGCTGCTATACTAAGATCTTGAAAGAAAATATCAGTAGTAATGTGTAGTAAGTCTTGAAACTTCTGGTGTGTAACTCAGTCTCAAAGAATTTATTTCAGAATTTGGTTGTAATTCTGTATGTTGCAACTTAGTCCCTGGTTGTTTTTTTGGGGTTTTTTTTGTGTAGTATTACGGGAAAGTAAGGGTCTGCTGCTACCTTGATACTTCTCTAATCCTGTGTTTTAGCATGGGCTTATTACATCAGATTTTCCCCGTGGAGGCAATTCCAAGTGCAACCTAGCAGTCTTTAGTTTGCTTCCTTGAAAATCCAGTTTTGCTAATGGAATAAATTCAGGTCTGGATTTATCTCTGCATAACTTCGGTTTTGATCATGTAAAGACCTTTATATAACTTAAATACAAAAAGCAATTTAGAAAAAACTACTTGTGAAACAGATCATTAGGAGTAGGCATTTATAGTTTCTCAAATTTTTGGAAACGAAACCTGTTTATAAAATAGTCCACTAATGTTGTTTTAAAACTCTTTTAGGGTATAAAACACGTTGATCACTTTGGTTTTATTTGTCGGGAATCTGTGGAACCTGGGTTGAGCCAGTACATTTGCTATGTGTTCCAGTGTGCAAGTGAGTCTCTGGTGAGTATTTATTAATGATCCTAACCTTTTCATCAGAGCATTTCCAAGGCATTTCCTGAACAATAGGAGTTTCTGTTATTCTGCTGTGTCAGCTGAGCCTCAGTGGTCACTTCTGCTCAGGTGCAAGACATCAGCTGTGCTTATGCAAATTTGCAATAGGAAATGTGTACATTCTGTTCATACACAGCCATATCCTGCCACTTTGCTGAGGCATATGTCAATAACAGATAAATCCATATGGGTGTGTTGGTGCATGTGGACTGTGAGCATATTCGGACTCTGTATTTGATTGTAACTCTTCCAATTGTAACTGTTGAGAGACGTGGTTCCCCCTTCAACATGTACTGAATCAGTAACAAAGCTGATGATAAAACCCAAACATACCCTTCAGGGTAGGGTTTAAACTACTGGCTGATCCTGCATGTGTCTTAAGCCTACATCTGGCTTTAGCTTTTTTCCTGCAGTCTGTTTTGTTCCTCAGGAGAAGAAAATAGCAGCATCTGATCACAGAAGAAGAAAACCATAGTATTCGTGGATGTATGTAACTATAAAAAAGTACACTGGGCATTGTATAAAGTATTTCTCAATTAATTGATGTTCCAGATGCCACTGGTTTTACTGATAACAGGTAGCTTACTAGTGTGAGATGCATACAGGAAATAATTTTGACTACTCCATTTTTATTTTAGAACTCTGACACTTAAAAAGAAGTTGTTTCCTGTTCTGAAACATGTTTGTTTCTGATAGCTCTGGTAACAGCTGCTAACTCTTTCGCAGATAAACTTAAAATCACTTTTCTAGCTAGCTGAAAGTGTAATTTGTTCATCCATTGACTAGCTTGAGAGTGAATGGATTTACATCAATAAAACTTCAAACGGCTAACAGCTCTAGATGTACAATGGCAGCTGAGGCTGCACTTTTGTCAAAATGGGAGCTTGTTATGAAATCAGCTTTGTCATTGCACTAACAGAAAATGATACATCTGACCTATTGATAAATCTGACCGTGCATAATTCAAAATCTTAAGTGGTGTATAAAACCCCAATGTTTTTATGAACCTCTTTGCCTGTTCTAGTACTGACACGTGTGGGTATGGCCACGTTGCAGTGTGAAATAAGAAGTCCTGAGCTACTTTCAGATGCAATCACTCGGATCCTGGTGGCAGTTTGACTGTGGCAGGGCAGAGCTTTCCAGATCCTCCGTGCCAGGCAGGCTGTGTTGGGAGGCTTGTGTATGTTTGCTCCTAGTTACAGTTTGTGCCATAGTTCTTACGATTTTAGTGTAGTCATAATCCATAGGCTTAGCACTGTTCTGTGGATCTTGCATTGGAGAGAGATTGTAGCCAACTTAAAAAACTTACCCAGTCCATGTTGTAAGATGGACATTCACTGTTCAATGTTCTGCTTTATTGCTAAGAAGAGAAAGCACCCAGAAGTTACTGGTAATGCTTAAAATTGTGAGGTTTAAAGCAAACAAAACCAACCTAGACATACTGGGACATAAACTAGTTCAAATTTCTATGTTCAGGTTCCTTTCCTACTTTTTTTTTCTTTTTTCTCCCAAGTGACAGACCCTCAAAAAAGTCTGTATGTTTTCAATGTTAAACTGCATGATTTTGGTCTCAAATATTTCAGCTCTTTCTTCCTGCTTATAAAACAAAGTAACAAGCAGAGTGAGGACCTGATTCAGAAGTAGAATACTGATTTCGCTCCTAAAATTGTTCTCAGGCTTTCCTTGCTATTGCTAAGACTCAGCAATCAGCTTTTAATAAGCCTTGTATTCCCCTGAAATACAGAGAGGGGAACTCCAAGTGCTTTACATGCAAGGTCTGGGAGAATATTTGAATGGATGTGGAGAAATGCTGTGAGCTGAACCTGCTTTAGATACAAGTTGAGCTTTTCCAGTGCTGGTGTGTGGGAACATATCAGTGCTGTGTTTGTGGTAGCAGCAGAGGAAAGATCAGGGCAGGCCAGCAGAACTTAAGGATATCTAGTGAGTGTAATGAAACTGGTAGGCAGTCTGGTATCCAGGAGAAGAGTGCACTGCTGTGGGAAGCTCCTGTCTGGCAGCAGGGATGGGTCTGTGGGGGTTGGTGCTAAAATGGCTTTTAGTGGTGGGAGGACAGAGGTTAAGAGGGAGCATGTGCAGTTTACAGGAGAAACTTGAAGCTAAAGAAATTAATGCTTTTTATTTAGCCAGCGTATATTTAAGCCAAAAATTCCCACTTGCAGCTTCCTAAAACAGTGGGTGCCTTCCCAGTAAGCTTGAGTAGCTGCAGTTAGATACCAAAATTACACTGTCTGGCTGAAAGTAAAGATAGTGAGCATCTACAGAAAAGGTAGAAAGCTGGGAATTCAACCTTGATCTCTTTAGAAAACGTGTTTGTATGGTTTTGGTTTTTTCTTTAATTCTAAAGCACCTATGATGTGATTTATAAATGTGGTTTTGTGTATATGGCATGCATTTTTGTTTATATGCTCTTTTCCCTCTGTCCCATATAGGTTGATGAGGTAATGCTGACCCTGAAACAAGCCTTCAGCACTGCTGCAGCTCTGCAAAATGCCAAGACACAGATAAAGCTGTGTGAGGCCTGCCCTATGCATTCATTGCACAAACTTTGTGAACGAATTGAAGGTAGCAGCTGAGTTTATTTTCTAATTGTTGTTTGCTGATTTTTCTAGAGGAATAACTTAGACAATGTAAGAACAGAGGGAAAGTATCCCAGTATGCAATTCTTACTGTCACTTTGCATTCTCTGTATTTAGGTGGAGTGTTAGCATTAATGATACTGCAACAGAAATAGTATAGCTTCTGTTATAAATACATACTCTTTCATCATCATACCTTTCTTAAGCAGAGCAGCAAAGCCCACCAGTTGACCCTCCATTTGTTTGGGTCTTTTTTTTCTCAGGTTGCATGCTTTCAAAATGACTCATAAAAAGACAGTCATGATCAAAAAGGATTTTTCTTTCCTGTGTGTTCTTTCTTTCCTGTGTGGGGTTATTTTTTCCTCCTTTGTGTTTATTCTCTCTCACACTTCAAAATCTAGTTACATTATGGGAAAATAAATTATTAAGCTAGGAGATTTGTATCTAATAAAGAAAATTAAGGCAACTACCTGACTTCAGCTATTAATAGACAAACTTTTGAGGTGTCTTTGGAAGTGAAGTATGCCAGAACACATGCAAAAAGTCTTACAACATAGAATTTAAAAAACAAAAGTTAGGATCCTATTTTTATAGTCACCCTGCTGTGTGTTCTTGCAAGGTATTGTATGCAAAAAAATAGCATATATGTTACAAAAAGCAAATAGTCTTGTATCTTCTGGTCTAGTGATCATGGTGCTCAGTATTTGCAGTTCTCCCATTCACTGAAACTTCATTGAACTTGCTTCCCTCTGGTGGATGAAACGCGAAGTGTAAAATCCTAGTGGGATGAAATTCTGTTAGGCTGAGACTTTGAGTTTTTGTGTTTAACAACAGATGTTCAGAAGTGATAAAGCTTAACTGGGAAAGTTTCCTGTAAATGATAAACTGTAGAGGCTGCTGTATAAGGCAGTGTAGGTAACTTGAACACAGGTGCTTGCAGGATAAGTACCCAGTATCAAAATCTGTCTTAGGGCAACAACTAGAGCACTGTAATGATAGTTTCATAAACTTTGTACTTAGTGACTGAAAGACTTATTTTAGTGTCCCGTTTTTTTATCCATCTGCTTTGTTTTGAGTCTAGAAATTTGGCAAAATCAAATCTAAAGCTGCATGATTTTGAAAAAAATCTTTTATCTGTTCTGATTGCAATTTTCTATGAATGATATCTAGTTTAGATGGAAAAAAGGTATCTTCATCTGGTTCAAGAGGTTTGTTTTCACTCACATTTTTTGTAGCTTCCTAGAATGAGTTTATGACAAAATGTGCACTTTATTGAGTATCAGAAATTCTTTCCTTTATTCTTACAGCTTTTATGCTGTTCTTGCTTTTAAAAGTGTCTTGAGTTCTCTGGTATGACCTCTACCCTATCCTTTCTGTGGGCAGAAAGGCATCTAAATTTTTCAGTTAAAAGCATCTGAAAACTTCCAAGTATCCTATGCATTGATTATCTCTCCAGTTACAACCCTGATCTGTTCCTTTCCTCCTCCTCTCCCATACAGTTGTCAGGCTTCCAGCTGTCAGGTGGTCTCTCGGTATTAGGACAGAAGCTATTGGTGGGGTAGGGAGCACGACCTTTTACACAGGAGCCAGCCACTTAGCTGCTGCTGGTTATATTTTTGCTGCTAAAAAACGGCGATAAAACCATGTGGTTTAGCAAAACCTCAATTATTTTGTATCCTGTATACTCTGCATATACAACTGTCATACATTTAACTTGTATAAACACAAATGTGGGTTTATATCTTCTACTGTCATGTTGCTTGAAAGTTTTTTGAGAGATCATTTGAGAATCTAGAAGCTTTAATGGTCCTTTTTTTTCCAGGACTCTATCCACCAAGAGCCAAACTTGTAATTCAGAGACATCTGTCATCACTAAGTGATAATGAGCAAGCAGACATTTTTGAACGTGTTCAGGTAATGCCTTAGAGGGTCTTCTTCCTAATTTGAAAAAGACCATAATAAAATGGACAAGATATTTTTGCTTTTGGTTTATTATTCAGTTGATCTAGAATTTACTATTTTTCCACCAAACATCATACTGAAATAGCATGCTCAAACTTAACCTTACGTGTGATACACTGCTGTTGGAAGAGTTTTGTTCCCAAACTTGCTGAGATACTGTGTGTTTTTACCCAGAGTATATTTTTTATTCTGAGCTTAGTTTTTCATCTGTAAACATGCTTCTCTGTTTGAAAGTGATGTGGGAGTAGGCTGAGAGCAGGAGAGACATTCAGGTATCAGGAACATGTCAGGCATTTTCAGAATTTGTCTTTTTTGACTTACTTTGGCACAACATTCTGGTGTAAGCAGATGTACTCCAGTGGATGAAGTTACAGTGATTTAGGCTTCCAAAGGCTGTGCTCCTTTATAGATTCCTGAAGAATAGAGTGGCTTGGTTTCCTTATGCCACTTATAAGGCTGTATAGTAACAGACAATCTTAGAAAACAAAGTGTATGGGCATAAGGCTCCCTTCTCTCTATAGCCTGCAACATTTTTCAGTTTTTCTTCTACCTTGCTCAGGAGTGTGGAGGCACACAGACAGAATTGCAATTCAACATAGTAACAGTGCACGCTGGCGTTTGGTGTACCAGTATATTAATTTCAAAGAATACCTACATAGGAAGGAAAAATAAGCAAATCATGACTTGAAAAACAAACCCCTTTCTTTGCTGTTACTGACAGAAAATGAAGCCTGACAATGACCAAGAAGAAAATGAACTTGTGATCTTGCATCTCCGTCAGCTCTGTGAGACTAAGCAGAAAACGCACATCCACATTGGTGAAGCACCATCGGTAAAGCCTGGTTTTGTATTAGTTCTCTCCCTCTTCCCAGCCTATTAAAATGCTGTCTTAATTACTAGTAGGACCACTGCTAAATTTCTTCAGGAGCAGCTGAAGCTGGGTATTGTAATTAGGAAAGGACTGCACAGGAAAAGAAATCTGATATAATTTGTAGTGGCTTGCTTGGGTTTTGTAAGTTGAGGGGACACGACAGAAAGAAGGACAACCAATTACTTTTATGTTTATTTTTCCTTATGTTGTGAGGATAACTCTTCTTTTTCTTTCCCCTTTGATCCCCACTCCCAAGCAATAATATCTAGGGAGGATAGGAATGAAGAGGGCATTGGTTTCAGTTTAAACTATGAACTTACCTTGCAGAGGAAATGGGCAACAGTATTGTTGAATTGGTATGCTTTTACAGTATCATCTTTGGGGATGGAATGTACCGTTAACAGTGGGTTTGTTTGTTTGTTTGTGAGACTCTTGGGTTTTTGTTTATTTTGTTTTGTTTTGTTTTTTTGAAGGAGGGTAGTGTGCTTGTGGTGGTTTTCTTAAGAAGGCCAAGGGTATTTTGTTTCTTGTGTAACTTGGTTCAGCTCTAGTCTTTGGAAATAGTCTTCACAATTAAAAAAAGAATTGGCAAAGCCAAATAGTGTCCTTGTTCATTTCAACAGGTCATTTCTAACAGTGCGATTCCAGAAAGCACCACCAGTGGTGGCAGGTTTAAACTTGACATTCTGAAAAACAAGGCCAAGAAATCCTTGACTAGCTCTCTGGAAAATATCTTCTCAAGGGTAAGTTTAACAACTCATTATCATCGGCTGTCCCAGACACCCTTGACAATAAAGACCTATCAGATTTTTCTTGTTGTGTCCTCAGTCTGATAAATGCTTAATG
Organism: Daphoenositta chrysoptera; assembly: GCA_013397915.1. Taxonomy (NCBI): domain Eukaryota; kingdom Metazoa; phylum Chordata; class Aves; order Passeriformes; genus Daphoenositta; species Daphoenositta chrysoptera. The sequence continues at coordinate 802,809 of VZRO01002375.1, forward strand.
AAGCAATATCCCCGTTGTGAAATCTGAGAGTTACAGCTGGGTTGATTGTGTCTTAACTGTACTAGAAAGTTTACAGTAAGGCCACACATACTGAGGGGAAAAAAGACAAATTTCTGAATAACAACATTCATTTTAGGTGGCAAGTGAGCTAGCTGAGTATGTTGGATGTATTGCTTCAGAATAAAGTTTAATCAGGATGGTTGCATGATCCCATGAAGAGACATGTTATTGGATTTTCACAGTGAAAGTAAATGTGCCTGCATATAGGGGAAATCTTTCTGTTCTGAGAAGTAATGCCTTCCAGCTCGTAGCTAAAATTGCTCATATTAGGCACGAAGAATCCTTAAAATGTAGTAACAAAGTTCCTTTTGCAGGGGGAAAAAAGCAAGAGTGAGTTGATCTTCATTTTACTGTTCCTAGCCAGATATGATGTCAAATTGCAGATAATCACGGACACTCTCTTACATTAAGTAGTATTTTAGTAAGGAAGTCTGAATGGCAAGTTTTGCTTAGTGTCCCCTGCTCAGAAGGGTGAGTAAGAGAAGAGGCATACAGAGAAGTATCTGAAGAAGGCTGCGTGCCTGGGATCCAGTGTGTCATTACAGAGAAAATGTCATGAGCTGTGAGTACGGGATAATTTGGACCAGTGGCATTAAGTTCCTTCTGCTAGTAACTTTAAAAGCACTAAATGCACTTGTCCTGCAGCTTACATGGACATGTCATAAGTAACCTACAAATGTAGGATGCCATGGATGTTCCCTATAAAGGAAACAGATAAGTCTTAGCCAGAGAGAATCCTTAAAACTTACAGGTAGGTGTCAGTTTGATCTAGGACTGAAACTAGCAGTAAAACTCTCCTGGTCAAATTTGACCTCTGTGGTGTAGCAGATTTTACAAACTAGGGACTTGGTGGGAATATGGAGAAAGAGAAAGAGAGTCTATATGCAAAAGAGAGCAAAACAGTGACAGCAGTCAGAAGATCTGGGTAATTTCAGCAGTTTGGAATATCATCAAATGGTGACAGTTACAGTCGTGCCTTTGATGAGTCTGGTTTCTTTTCCACATCTAAGGGACATGTGACTGGCAAGTGATCTAGCTCTGGTGGTGGGTCACTAACTCTGTGGTGGCTGTGAAAGAAGCCTGCATCACTGAAATAACTCAGTAAAGCACATACAGCCATGCTGGCACTCCAGTCATGTCAAGGAAAAATCATTTGGAGGAAATACACTGCTTAAATTGAAAGGTCTCTGAAGGGAAATTTCTTATGAATAGATGTTAGGGTTTTTTTAGTATAGTATGTTTCTTCTCACCAGGGCCACTGAGATATGCTGCATATTATAATATAAGGATCTACCACAGCCCATGGTTGAGTTCAAGAGAAGGGGACACCTAAATCTGAATTAGGGCCATTTCAAGTTTGCTGTTTATGAAGTGGATTTGCAATTGTGAGAAAGGTTGTCTCATCTTTAACTTGACAGTACAATACATCAGGAACAGCAGTATGTTGCAGTGAGTCATGATACACATAGGGGCTCATCCTTGCAGATTCACTTAAAGGTTACACAATGCAAGACCAAGAAAAATTATTTAGAGTGCAGCTCAACCAATAATTATTTGTTTAAAGCAGGTACATACAAGTGTTTCTGTGCAGGTGTGCTGTGTGTTATGTGCACACATGTGACACACAATAACTGTTTCAGTAGTTCTTATTCTTCATCAGGCTATTACAACAAGCTTAATGGATCATGGTTAATTCTTAAAGGTATTTAAGTACTAGATACCTATTGGTGTAGTGGGTTTTCCTCCTTAAGCCAGGTGCAGATGGTAGTGATGTAATAGAGCTAATTATGTGTAAGTTGCCATCTTTATTTAAAAGTACATTTAGTAACAAAGAGACCAAGAAGGAACATACATTAGGGTTTTTTTGGTTTTGTTTTGTATTTTTAAGGTGGCATTCAGCATCTTTTTATAGATAAAAATTTTTAAATAGAAGTTAGAAGTCAGTATAAGTTGGGGAGAGTCTTAGCTTCAATCTTAGGGAAGTTAGAAAGAAAGAAGTATGTAGTAACCAGTATCTAGGAGCACTTTAAGTGGATGGCTTCTTAGCTAGGTAAATAGCATCAAGGGACATTTTAAGCCATTCACTACTTGCCTTAGGAAACATGCTGGTTTCTGTGCCCTGGCTTCACATAGTCCCAGAGGAATGTCACTTCTTCACTTGTTTGTTTTGCTGGACTGTTCTTATTTTTGTGAGGTTTGAACCAAAAACAGGCTTCCTAATGAGGTACTTCAGAGAAATAAATATAACCTTTCTTTGACCTCTTGAACAGATTTCATCCAGTCCATGCTGCACTAACCTCTTCTGTTGTTGTTCTTTCTTAATCAAAAAGTTTTTTTTACAGTGCCAAAAGTGTGTGTTTTCAAAGGTAGTGAGAAACTTCCAAGTTACACTTTGCTCTTGGTTTTTTGGGAGGTTCAGTGAAGAGATGCTTCAGGCAGGGTATTTATTGGTAATGCGCTTAAGTGGGATAATGTACTTAAAGGGCACTCTGAGTCTTGAAAATAACTCTTACCAGGAAAAAGTAGGCTAAATAAATTCTGATGATGTTGACAAAACTTCCCTTGGAGTTGCAAGCATATCAAGAAGAGCTCCCTCTATAGTTTTCCTAAAACTTAGGCTATTTTTCTCCTGATAAAGTACTGAAAGCAACTTGCTTCAGCAGTCAGAAGTATCCAATGGCAAACATCACCAGGGAGTTAATGTTAGGAGTGAAAGGTAGTCAAAAGTGCTGTGGATCTATTGCCTTGTCTTGTGATACCAAAGGAGTCTTACGGAGTCAGCAAAGATCCTTTAGCATAAACTTCTAGCAAATTTGCATCAGGTTTATCTGCATTATAAATGAAAAGTCTTGTCTTGTCTGGTGCTATTTGGCTGGATTTGCTGCGAAGAGAGCATTTTTTCCAGTTTTAGTACTTTTACTCCTTTTGCCCAGGTGGACCTTATTTGTCTGAGATGTTTAGATATTGATAAACTGTGTCTCATGGGACTGTAGTGTGTCAGATGCATCCATCAGGAGAAGTGCATGCACAATACTGAAGTCTGGAGTTTTTTGAACTCAGCTGTTTAAGCCGACTTAGCTACTTTGCCTCGGTTGTGTCAGGAAATACTCACTTGGCTCAAACAATAGAGCTGCAGGTTTAAAACTCCTGGGAGCAATGCAGGAGAAGATACAGTTTGGCCAGTTAAAGATGTCATTTTTTGTAAAGTCCAGTGCTTGACCCATGATCTGTGGTCTTATGTCAGATGTGTCACATGCCTGAAGTGTCCTGTGTTCACCTGCACAGGTGTTGCCATCTTTGCCTAACCTTCAGAATAAGAGGAAAAAGACTAGATTAAATTGCTTGCCTTTTTTCTCACAGGGAGCCAACAGAATGCGAGGCCGCCTGGGAAGCATGGACAGCTTTGAGCGCTGCAGCAGCCTGGCTTCTGACAGAGTACGTAAGGAGCTTAGCTTGAACTGGTGTTTTCATACACAGGTGTCAATGAAGCGTAAATACGGCACTCTGCTTTAATTTGAAGGAAGTAGAACAAAGCACATCAACTTACAAAACTCAAAGGTGTTTCCACTGGGAGGCAGAGGGTGTAAGAAAGCTGGGGTTTATGTTGACTTGAAGCTTCGGCTTTAATCTGATTGCCAGTCCTTTTTTCCTACACTTCCCTTGCTTTTACAAAAAACAAGGAATTTCTGGTTTCTGCCTTGTTTTACTGAAGTAATTAAGTAAGGTCATGTCTCAACAAAAGGAAGTGCTCTGAAGGTGAAGAATCCTTTCTGTAAGTAATAGTTGCTTTAGGGAAGTAAGAATTTTTGAACTAAGCGCAGCTGTTGGGGATGCTGTATGGTAGCAAGAGGGCGGAACTCTGTTCACTTTCTTTTTATTTCCTGTTTTTAAAGTTTTACCTCACATGAGGGTTGGTTTTCCCAGGAGGTGAAGATTCTGTTATGGTTTTCCTGCTACAGTTACTCATAAACTGGCTGTGTAATTACAGTCTCTCTTCCAGGATGTCGCTGTGACGGTACAGGAAGTATGCTCGCGATATGTCGAGGAAACTAGCTAAAAGCAGTTTCCCTAGTCTTTTCCATTCCTGTGTTTTCCTGAAAGAGACAGAAGTCTGGTAGCTGGAATGCCAGTCCCTGTGAGAGGATGCCTGGAATAATTAGTATGTTGTTTGTGTTGCGTATACGTTTTTATTCCTCCCTTCGCTTTCCCTTTTTGGAAGAAGGACGCTGCTGGTTTGGAGTGGACTATCAAAGGATGTCTGGTTTGGGTGATATTAGCATACAATAGGCCATGACCCAGGAGGGGGAGAGGCTTTGGTGCCCCGGTGCTGGCTGCCCGTGGGTTCAGCGCGAGCTCTCGTAGGGCACAGAGTCTCAGGCCTTACTCCGGCAGCACTTCCTTTCAGGACACTTCGCCGGGCGATTCCCCGCCAGCTACTCCTCCAGCGTCCCCCGTGTCCTCGGCCTGGCAGACGTTTCCCGAGGAAGGCTCGGACTCCCCTCAGTTCAGGAGGCGCGCGCACACCTTCAGCCACCCGCCCTCCAGTGCCAGACGGAGGATAACCTTCCAGAACGGGAGGTCCCAGAGCGCCCGGTCCCCGCTGCTGCGGCAGAACTGCGTGGAGGCGGCAAGGTGAGTGGGGCATGCCGTGCCACCCGCCCGCGGTCCCCTGCCATCCCGCTGCTCCAGCCCCACCCGCGCCCCTCCTTACGGAGGCTGCAACAGCCCCGCTTCTGGCAATGTGAGGAGCTTAGTTCAGATTGGTTTCTGCACTTCTCTGGGGTTGGTTTGTTCATTTATTTATTTATTCTCAGCCTGTCTTCTCTGCCTCCAAGTAGTTTGGTACTTTGCAGTAGCTCAATAATCCCTGAATTAGTGATTCAGGGGAGGCATCAATCCATCAAACTGATGATTTGACTGGATGCCAGCACCAATCTGTTTATTTATTTATTTGTCACCTCTGAGCTGAGCCTTTTTGGCAGTCTTGGTAGTCAGACCCGTTGGAGAAGAGGCCCTCAGCACTTTGAACAGCAGAGATGGCAGCCTGAAATGTTTGTGCCAGGATGAAAAAGTCACTAACAGCTTCAAGTGTCTGTAGCTGTGTTAGTCAAAGCTCACAGAGAGTATGTCCACAATTAAAACTGGTGAGGAGTCTTGCAAAAGGACATAAGTATTAAACACATCCACTGAACTCTGAGGCATGTGATTTCCCCATTTGCCTTTCTCCAGAGCTTCCCTCTGCAGCTTCCCTCTGTAACTTCTTTCTCCCTTCCAGTTGGAGACTCTCCAGCTATTAACATATGGAACACTGTTCCTTCAGGAGTTCCTTCACTCAGCAGAAGAGGTCCCCACAGTTCATAGTGGGCCTCTGGTTGTACCTTCTTTTTCTCCTCTATGCTGGCTACCTGCAGTAAGTGACTATACAAACTCCAAACCCTTTGCAAAACTCAGGTCCAGATGAACTGATTTTTTTTCCATTGGAGGATCATATTCTCCAATCTGTTGTCTGTTTCAGTGCTTGGCTATAACTGTACTTTTTGTGGGCTCTTTCTAAAAATGGCTTTTAATAGTAATTTGTCACCTGTTTGATGTCTATATTAAAATATCAGTGTGGATGCTGCACCAGCTAGTAGAGAAGGGCAAATTTTTTTTTCTGTTTTGAGAGAATGGAAGGGAGTGAAGGGTAAGAAACTAGCCTTTGTTACATTGTGTTTCTAAAGAGATAAATAATGTGTTTTTTACTGAGATAAACTTTTTTCCCACTGCCCGTGTTTTATGCAAACAGGAAACCCTGACAGTTCAAAGTGAAGGACTTGCTGACTACACTTCTTTGTAATAACTTGTAAGAAGTCACTGATTAAGTGGTATCAGCAGATTTTTAGTCAAAACAGTTTGTAGCAGCGTGATTCTAGACTGTGACTTTTCATTCTTTCCGTTTGAGGATTAGTCATAAATGTTAAGCAAAAGAAACTGAATTAATTTTTATGTCCCCTTCAATACTTGTTACTACTGCTAAGTAATGTTTAAGTGCATAGTAGGACTACCTTTCTTAATTTAATTACTTCACAAAAAATTATCCAGAAAGACTGCATTTAAATAATCTCTACTTCCTAATGTATTGTTTACAAAAGCAAAAGAAAACTGAAGGGGAAGAAACAATGCGGTTCATATTATTGGAAGAAGGTTTCTAAAGACATTTTCTGAATGTTTAAGAGATTCTTTTTTCTAAATTTGCTTTGGGAATAAATAAAGCTAAAGAAAAAAGGTGGTCTCCCTGTTCTGCAATGTCATTGAAAAGTTTTTCAATAAAAATCAGTTGTAACAGCAAAATCAATATCTCTAGGGAAGCTGCCCAGGAGTGCACATGGGACATTTTATCTTCTGGGAAACAGAGTTAATGTAAGCCAAGGTGGGGTATTTGGCCAGTGTCTCTAATCTGGTGGTTTTGTTGTTGTATCCAAATCCGTGCTGACCCATCTGCTGTGTTCTCTTGTTGCCTGCACAGTCCTGTGGTCGGGGTTCGGCGCGCTCTCAGTGAGAGTGAATCTGCGTCACCTGGTCTCCCCTCCTCTCTCTCTGCCCCTTCTTTCCTGAAAAGCTTTTACCAGGGCTCAGGAAGGTTGCTCCAGCACTCAGAAAGTGACCTCTCCAAGAGGTGAGAGCATTGTCTCCTGCCTAGTTCTCCAGTGCCACCAGCTTAACAGCAGGATTCCCGGTGGAATGCAGCACATGGCATCTCTCCCACTCTGCCTTGTGCTCCTGCATTTCTAACAGACTTCCGTGATGCAAATGGGCAAACAGGCTTTTGGATAAAAAAGCCTGTTAAAAACAGAGGCTTCTATGCTGACACCTAGTAGCTGTCACCTATTTCTGTTGTAGTGTTGCAAATCCGCTGCATTGATTTGTCACATGAAATGCAATAGATTTTAGGAGTGTTATGCCAATTTAATGCTTTCTCTGCTGAATGCAAACTAGCATGTGTTGCCATGATCATTGGCATGCGAAAATAAGAAAAGAGCAATGTGAAGAGTGTACAGTACTAATGTGGGATGCCTGTGCATGAGGAAGGGGAAACACCAAGATAACTGAGTGATACTAACTGTGAGACGTTTGGAGAGAATTAACAACTTCCAGTTGAAGAGGATTTGGGAAGAAGCAATGGTATGAGAAGTGGCAAAAAAATCCCCAAACCTGTCTCTTACAGACTGCTCTAATTTGGGTTCCAGTCCAGCTTTGTTTCTGTATTCCCTTTAGATAGCAGATTTGATCCAAGCTGAACCAATGCCCAGGTCAATTTGTACAGGCAGTGGACACCATTAAACCAAGCTTTTTAAATTGGGGGAATGAAGGACTGAGTGTTGTATGAAGACTGCTTTAATGCCAGATAATTCCAAACTGAAATTTCTGAGATACTGTTTTTGGAATTGGTTATGCAGGCAGGTCAAGGTACCGTGTTTCATTATAGTGGAGTTTTGAACTCTTAAGGTGGGGAGATCTTCAGGGAGTAATTCCCAGAAGACCACCATGTTTCTGCTTAGGTTTTACAGTATACACATGTTTGATATAATTTGATTTTTAATTTGTATGAAGACTCTTGTGAAAATGGGATCTCATTAGCTATAGGTCTTGCTGAGAGCAACTGGGCCTAAACTGTCCTGGTGAGGAAATTGCAGTAGCAAGAGTGCACAGTTAGCATCTAGCTGGGTTTGTGAAGGGAATATGACAAATATAGTCAGAAAGAAGTGCCGAGTGAATAATGCTGATGTGATAAGGGTCACTGAGGTAATCCACTTCATCTGGCTAATGGAGAAAGAAATATATTGTCTAACTGACAGTGGCCAGAACTTGAAAATATTTGTTATGCCATCAGGTTTAGGAAAGAGAGGAAGTTCTCATTTTTTACAGTGTATTTTTTTCTTGTGGGTTTCTTCATTAGTTTGTTGGGGTTTTTTCCTTTGGTTCTTTTTCTCAGAGAGGACCACCATCTAACCCAGTAGGATCAGTGTGAGGTGTTCTTAGCGTTCTCATATGAGTGAGTATATGATAGGTTGGAATTAAGCTTTGCAATCTGCAGACTATAAACTGTTTGACTGTTAGGAACCCTAATTAAAACTTCAAGGCATTTTCCAGAATAATCATGGTTACTATGCATGCATGAAGTGTGGAATTCCTATTGCACTGGAGAAGAATTCTGTAGAGTCTCACTTCTTTATCATATAGCTTTGAGACTACACATAATGCAGCAGGCAGCTTTTCTTGGTGTTCTGGCATTCTTCAATGTGCAGGAGCAGAGGCAGTTCCAGTTGGAATTAATTTTGGAAGAACTTTTGATTTGTAGCAGTCAGATGGGCCTATGCAAAGAGAATGTTAAAGAATGGCATGGGATTTTTTTGGTTGTTTTTTGTTGGTTTGTCTGTGGGGTTTTTTTTATTGAATTACAGAATGGTTTTGTTTGGAAGGGACCATAAAGATCATTTAGTTACAGCCTCCCATACAGTTCCATGCTTTAAGGAATGAACAGTATAGTAAGTTTTGGCATCAACACCATACTCAAGGTGACTTCAGAATGTTTTTACGGCATTGTCAATACATTTGTTTGGAGAGAAGGCTAGGATGGAAATGGTCTCCACATAATCTTAACTTTTGACAAGTGTGCTTTGCAGCATTCAATATAGAACAGAATTGCAGATAAGGATTAAAAAAAAAAAAAGTCTGGTCAACATAGAAGTAAACAAGGCTTTTTAATATAAACATAAAAGCAACACTTTTAAAAATGGGACAACCTTCAGCATAGGTTTGACTAGCCCACAATTTCTCTGTTCATTGCATTGCTGTGCAAGGATAATTTAAGGTGAATTTGAATTTGAACAGATTCCTTTATTTAAAACAGCTTCATGTCTCATGACGGTAGTGAAATACTTGAGAATATTCTTTAAACAAAATAGCAGAAAGTAATTATTCAGAATAAAAACGTATGACAGGAGTGAGATCCAATAGAGGGGTGTAAACTGATAGAAACTGGTTTTTCTTCTTCCCAGATGGGAGGAATGCTTCATGTGTTTGTCTTACGTATAGGCTTCTGTCAGCTTAAGTGCTGGGAAATTGAATTCTGGGGTATTTTGTACCATCTCAGCCTCCAAATTGCAAAGTAAGTTGCATTGATTCAATTGCTACTTAGAGCAATCAAGAAGAGAAGTTGAAATGAAAGCAAAATGGGGAAAAATACAAGTCTTGGCATGAGCAGCAACAGTATTTATTCACAAGTCAGTTGGCTTTCATGGACTCAAGTGCAAAATAATTCAGGTAAGTATTATGTAAAGACTTCACAAGAAATGGGGTAGCATTGTGGTTTTTTAAATATCAGTCTTCAGGAGCATTTTAAAGAACAGTTCTGGGAAGAGATTTAGATAATTAAAACCAAGCAATAAGCATATTTGTAATCTGACCAATTTTTTGAGATTTCTTCTTTCATTTTTTTTCTGCCTCTGAAGTAGCTGTCTCAACTTCATGCTATGCACTATCTGATAGAATAGTGAATGGGTGAAACTGAGTTGCAGATACCTGAGATAAAACCTTAGATGATCAGTACTCTGTACTCTTCAGTACTTGGGTTATTGCTTGGAACAGCTTAAGGATGAAAGTACAGACTGAAATATTTGAGGCATTATACTGAATTTACAGCTGTTCATTTTTTATTGTATACAAGCTGATAAATGCATATTGGTTTCTGTATTGGGTCAGAAGCGTAGGCTAAGTAGCCCTACAGAGAACCATTATTCTCCAAACTGAGTTGTGATGCATGTGTCTTAAATACAGAGTATTACAGTTATATTTTTCCAGAGATTCTTTCTCTAGGTGACCTAGCAGCACGTTTCCCACGTAGATGTCTGCTTAGATGGTAGTGAAAACTCTGCTCTGCTTTTCAGTAGCAATGACTGAACTCTATTTAAGAAGTTGTTTTTCTTGTTTTGGAGATGCTTTGTCTCTTAGTCTCTCCACTCATATTAATAAACCTCTTCATTTTGCTGGGAGCTGATAGCTAATTTCTTTCCTTTGCCCCCACCCTGTTTAGAGAAACTATTTTTTGTACCAACCTCATGAATCTTTGTTTTAGGGTAGGAGACACTACCATTTCACTCTGACTTCTTCCTGCTTTTGCTCTGTAGGGTATTGTTTCACACCTTCAGATCTGATACTGAGCTAGGAGTCATCTGTCTTGAAATGAGGAAACTTTCTTTGCTCCCTTTCTACCCTCCTTTTCCTGAGTCTTGGTGTTTTCCTGGGTTAGTATGACAAGGTGTGTTTCTGAGACTTGCAAAAGTTTTCCTTTAATCACTTATCAGGCAGCTCTTTGAAAGAGGAGATGATTAATATTAGCTGCCTAAAATGACAGGGGATTTTTGTGAAGGTAAGATTTAACAACAGAAATACAGGTCCTCAGAACTGTATGATTTGCATGCTTCATGAGGTAGCCTACGTGATTAGTTCATCCCAATGTAAACTCCATGACTCAAATGGTGTAAACAGCTTAGTTTCATACCCTAATATAGCCACCTTCTTATTCCGACTTTTCTGTGAATTTTGCTACTGTAAATTGAACACTATTCCTAGGACTGTCTAGAGGCACAGTAGCTGAACACAGATTTTTGTACATAGCAGTAGAAAGGAAGTTTTCTTTCCCTTGTTATGTAGTGTCTGTGTAGTAAGGCCTGGAATGACTCAGTTTTTGTGTTATAACATGTGATGATAGATAAGAGTTGAAATAGTAAGCAGGAGTTCTGTTACAGTTATTTATAGAAACATAAGTTAGAATTATATATATCCAAACTCAGTATCCCATTTCCAAGAGCTGTTGGACTGCAATACCTTTGAAAAACAGCACCTATAGGTTCAGAATTAGTGTTATAGTCTGTGTAGTCTGTGTTTGGCTACCACGGGCAGTGGTTTACCCATCATCAAAGAGAGAGTTAGATAAAGAACATCGTCACGGTTGCTGTTTATGTTAATGCAACATGGGAATCTACTAAGAACCCCTACCAATAGTGTGATGCATTGGGAACTGCACTACGGAAGCTAAATCAGGAGTGGAGAACAATTCAGACTGTGTTATCCAGGGCTCCCAACCAGTAGCACTGTTCTTAGAGGAGAGCAGGGATGGTGCCTTGTGCTGGGTTGGTGAATTTGAAGTCATGGTTATTTCTCTGCCAGCATGTGGAAGGAGGTTCTTACACCTTGGTGTGATAGTGATAGTTGGTCACTCAGGCTTATGAACATCAGGGAGCTGTTGTAGGTCATTAGCGTAGTGACAGCTTTGGTCACCAAAAAGGCCGGTTCTAGCTTGGTGAATTTGGCACATTCATTCAGCACAGAGTATTAGTTATGAAGTGCTGATTAAGATGGTGTAGCTGGCAGACTGGTGAAGCTGAAACCTCATAGTCCTCCCTTTCAGATCTCTCCTGTGCAAGCCAGATGTGGGGGGATGGACTGCAGCTGGCAAACTGCAATCATCTGCAACTGCCTTACCACTAAAAACATCGTGAACATGCTGGGCTTTCCTTTCATCTAACTTTTTAGGATCCTTGCACTATAGCATGAAAATTTGTTACAGGATGAAGGTTTAAGTGTAGCTACTGTTTTGACAGAGCAGTTTTCCCTGTCATGAAGGTGAAGCTGCAGAAACAGCTCCCCCTGTTTGATGCTCTCTTCCTAAAAGCTTGTAATTGTGCCTTGTGCTGTTGACGTTACATGGAAGGATTTGTGGCAGATTATCAATGTACCCATTGCTATATAATATCTGTGCACATAATTTACTACCACAAACGTAAAATTCTGTAATATTTCTGAAAGTGGATCAAGTACTTTTGAAAGCTAACTGTCTTTTTCTCTGGCAGCAGTCAGTAGAAAGGTGTACTTGGTGTGTCTGCCCAGTAAAGCTTTCCTGTATCCTCTCCTTGCTTCTTCCAGCAGCATAAGATAATATTAAAATTAATGTGTAATTAAATTTCTACATGGCAGCTGGGGAGAAGATCTGCTCTCTGTTTGCAGGGCTTCTGTTCCTACAGCTGGAGATGCTGATGAAACATGAGGACATCTGTCCCCATTTATCCAAGTGAAGCGTCCACTTCTTGAAGCTTAGGCAAGAGACTATATGAGAAAGCAGAACATTGTCTCCAATGAAATATTCACCTGTGAGCTCAGCATGACATTTACAATGTCACTAAATGGAGTGCTGTGCTCCAGTGGAGCACCATCTCTGCTTTTAGGGGTGTTACATCAGATTGCTCCCAGAAGACTGATGTATGGCAAAACAAAACCCATTTCCATCAAAGTTAGAGGCTAAGTATTACCATGTTTCTCTCTTAGCTTCTCCAAAAGTTAAGCTTTTACTCTAAGCTTCCAGCTAAGCCCTGTATGAATGCTTCTTGGTGGTATATGGTGCAAATACTTCTCAGCACTGTGCTACAAGAAAACAATTGGGCACTTCAGTATTCAAGGTGAAGCTCACACACAGCACGCTTTGCCTTCTTAAGCTTTCCCGCAAATGCTCCTGCAGGTTTTGTTATACATTAGACAGAGTTAATAAAGATATTTTTTTCCCCCTACAAGGAATACTGACTTTAAATACCCCATCTGCTTTTTCTTTCCTTCAGTGATGGGGAGGGAAAGAAAAGAACATCAACCTTCTGCAGCAGTGAATCTCTAAATGCTGTGGGGGCCACGCTCACACCTCGCCGCATCTCCTGGCGGTGGAGAATATTCCTGCAGGTAGCTTCACCTATGAATAAATCTCCTTCCAAGATGCAGCATCCAGGTCTGTGTGTGCTTTTAAAGAAAATAAACAAGCAGTTGTTACTTAATACTGTAGTGAACTGCAACGTGACAATATGAAAGGGAGAAGGGAGTCAATGTGGTACAATATTCATGCTAGAACCTCACCAGAGATCAGTTGTGCTCATTTGGCTTTAGACTATTTAGACTATTTTATTTGTTGCTTTAAAGAGAGGATTTTGCCATCAAAATCAAATTAATTGCAATCTGCCATAGCTGCTGTAGCAAGGAAATTAAGACAGGTCTTTTGCTGACAAATATACTCTTTTTAACAGTTAGGAAATTTTTACCCTAGCCTGTGTACATAATAGGAGTATTTGCAGAAAATGGTAAACTTTATGTCTTTTCCTCGTAGTGCACATAGTATCTGTTGAGTTTGTTAATAATTCTTACAGCTTTAAGCCATTTAAGGTAGAAACCTCTGAAATAGCTGAAATCATGCTATTGATTCCTGTTTGGCAGAATTCAAAACCATAAGCAAATGAAAAGCTCTAAGTTTAGTGATCATAAAGTGCTATAGCACTTTCTGTAGTGCAGGTTAGCAGATGAAAAAAAGTTGCTTTTAATATAGAACCCATGGTAAATCACAGCAGTAAACAAGTTCAGCTGTAAAGGAGACTTTATGGATAAATGCCTCATGGTAAGGCCTGTGGAAGGAGCTGGCAGGGGAAAGGTTTGACATACTGGGTGATGCTTTATTTAACTCTAATTTAAATATTAATTTATTTATTGTAAACAAAACACTTACTTAAAAAGAATTCTCAACTGTTGAACTGCATTTTCTCTGTCTTTGGAATCAGCAACTCACTGCTGCCTGTGAAGGACAGCTATTTTTGTCCTGCTATGACATAGATTTTCATATGTCAAACAATCTGAGTTTCCTGTAATAGCTTTCTGATTCTTTGCAGATGGTCATGATGGAAGTGAATTGTTACCCTTATCCCCTCTTGCTCCACCCCTGGAGGAGGACCCTCTTGTTCTAGTATTGCAAAATGAGGATGGTCCAGATAAAACTGGAGAGAGAAAAAACTCAGAAGAACTACAAAGTCTGTGGAGAAAAGCCATCCATCAACAAATTCTGTTACTTCGAATGGAAAAAGAAAACCAGAAGCTGGAAGGTTAGCTATTTAGAAAATACACCTAAAAGCTATTGCAGATTCTGCTGCCTGAAGATGAAAACTGTTCTGGTGTTGGGCACCTTAAACAGAGATGTGGTTATGTAACTTTTTAGTTAACAGTACTAGAAAAAAACTGTTTTCCTAGTCCTGTCTCACCGTCTACCAGGTTCTCTGTCTATCTGACTTTAAATGACTAATCTTAGTGACAGAAGAAAGTGATAAATTTTTCTTTTTGAGTGCATGTTAGACCAAGGATGCTACAGTCTGTCTTGTATCTGTCTGAGTCTAGGAGTTCTAATGTGGAGTGAGGAGAACAGGTGCTGTATGAACACTTAGGTGTGGTAAACCTTACCCTTTCTATCTCGTTTCAGTCCTTTGCAGCTCATGGCCTTTCTCTCCAGGCTTTTTGTTCTTCATTAACCACATCACAGTGGTAATTTATTAATGCTTGAATCCAAATATGATTTTTGAGCAACTGGCTCTTGAGGTATGTCAGAAAGTTCTGTTTTTTGGAACATGAGCACTGTACAATGAAAATTGAGTGCTGTTAGTGAGGGATCTAAAGTTGACCATTCTGATTGTCAATTGCCTGAGCTTCTGGCTAAGATATTTTATTATCACTGGTCAAGATTCACACAAATAAAAAACAGGATGCAATGTCTGTCCTAGCATATAGAAATTCTTCAGTCTAATAGACTAACAAGCTTTTGGTGCACGTTGAAAATTCCAAGTTTCCCCTCTGCAACTGCTGCCTTCATCTTCTCCTTTATGCTGTATAACCTATATGGTAGTCTGATTCTTCAGACAAAACATAAAGATCTTGTTAGGGTCAGTTAACTCTTTTTCCATCTTTAGACTAGCTTACTGGGAAAGCAGGGAGAGGAAAGAAAAACATCAGGAAAGAAGTCTTCCCATGTCCCTCCAAGCATACATCTTTGAATGTATTTCCTGCACACATAGTGTATTTCTTGGTGCCATTTCTCTCTATAGTTTGTCTCCCTGTTGACACACGGTTCTGTGGAAACTCCTAGATTCGTAGGGAACATCTAGAGAGAGCATCAGCCAAAATCTTCATTTCATAAACTGTTTTAGCAAATAGTCTATTTTTGTGAGGTGAGGAAGCTGGAGATCTGCTGTGATGACTAAATGCATGTTATTCCCTCTGATACTTTGAGCTGCTGAGGGGTAACTCTTGGCTATACCCACTCTGTGTGGCTGAGGGTACTGAAAACTGTTAAATCAGTCCAGTCACAAGTTGCTTCCATTCTGTAAGGGATATGTAGAAATGAGGTTCTTCCTACCTGATCATTTGTGGTGAAAACAGGAGTGTTGGCAGTGGCGATGCCAAACTGGCACTCATTTGCCAGCCCACATTCTTGGTTTGTTCTCTGAGGAGCATGTCTCCATTCTTATTTTCAGGTTCATAAGTACTGCTGGTGAAACTGGTGCTCTTGCTAGCTAGAATTCATCATCTTATTTTCAAAGGGTGAAAAGTAAACTGTTCTAACACCTATCTCTAGGTTTTCTTCCTGTGGGCTGTTATAACATTGGCCATTTTATGGGCAGGACATGTGCAGAGCTGATACATTCCAAACAAGCCTTGATTCAGTTGGTTGTTGGCATCCTAGCCTACAATTAAATGTACATCTCAGGAAAGGGAAATGTAATAACAGAAATGCAGAAATTTCTTTACTTGAAGCCAGGTTCCTAGCTGTGAATTTATTAGTTGTATATATCCAACTGGTTGAAGACTGGAATTGCTGTGTAGCTGTTTCTAGGGGTTTTCTGTTAATCATTTGTTGACTTTTATGTACAAAATATTAATAGAACCTCTTTTCCTATTCCTTTTGCTGTCGAGGAGACTTGAATTCTATTAGTTCTTTATTTTACAGAAGGTAAGTTCTGTCAATTGCACAAACTTGCTTTCTTTTTCTTTTCCTTTCTTTTTTCTGAGAAGCTAGAAGCTCCTTTTTCCAGTAGGTCACCTAGAAATATAAGAGCTGCAAAATGTAGCAGGCCACCTAGCAATGATCAGAAAAATGTTAACAAGGGTGGTTGAAAACAACAAAGGATGGGGTAGTAGGTAGGGCAAATAATGATCAATGGGCAAACTTGCTGGCTTTCACTAGGGTTAACTGCACAATTAATGTGGGAGTTTGTTGTCACACTGAAATATGTTACTGCTGTCTTGAATCTGTTGCGTGCTGCTTAAGAGAGTGAGAGTTCTTGGGTGAAATCATGCAGGGTAGCATTTGAAATCGCCCCAGCTGAACTGCAAATTCCTGTGGTAAGATCACATTCCCATTTTTATAGCAGTGTACTGCACCTTGCATAATACCTGCTTCTGCAGGGGCCCCTGTAGTATTGAGTGGGTAAGATCTCAGAGGTGTAACACAGAGCTTTTGGAAATAATTTGTCATTTTTTGAAGTGGGCTAGGCAATGATCCTGTGGATTGATCCAATATTGACTCTATCTGAAGTGAGATGAGTAGGCGAAAGAACAGATTGTCTTGTTTTGCAGGATGTATAAAAATGTGAGCGAGAGTTTGCTTTTACCTAGAGGTGATGGTGGGGAAGGGGATACATTTGTAAGAGGAAGGAGGCTTCTGCAAGAAGTGCTGTGCACAGATCAAGGCAAATTTGGGATAAACTCAACTGCAGCTCAGCGATCAAGTTGTGAAATGTACAGGCCACTCCAGTGACAGTTAAACATATCTCTGTAAATTAAGACACATTCAAGTAATTATTTCAGTTTTTTGTACCACTAGTTAGAGGAGTTGGAGTGTTTTTCTTCACATGCATCATGAATAATAAAATACCCACAGTTAATTTCTTAGTAATGGAAAGGAAAGCTACTTCTCCATGAAATGCCAGGATGACAATGCAGCTTTATTTCAGCAGTAGTGTAATAAATAATTTGTAGCAGGTAGTCCTATGCAGCAAAGCTTTTTAGTTTAAAACATCAAGAGTTCTGTGCTTCAGAACAAATGTATCTTTTTGGATATGGTTCATATTGGTTTATTCTGTTTGCTTAGCCCGATTATGCCAGGTAGCAGTGCCAGGAGCACTTCTCACTCTCTTAAGGGACATGTAAGAACTGGAACCAGTGCGACTGACTTCGGTTCAGAAGACTTGCTTAGCTTGCTTGCCTAAATCTCTAATACAAACATTCATATGTTTGGGACTTCCCATACTAAAACAATTGTAATGCTCAATATAAACAAGAACAAAATGATCAAAGATGTTTTTGCAGGGCAGGTGCTCTGAGGTTTTGTTGAGTGTGGGGTTTTTTGCCCCAAGCTTTAAAAAATGTTTTTATGTGCTTTGTGAATTGCTAATATTCATGACCCAGTAAGAGAAGTTAAATTGTTACATGCATCATCTTACAACAGCTGTCCCCATCTAAGCTATAAACGAATGAATTGTAGATGTATTTATCCTCAGTCAGCTTATTGGATAGATGTATCTAACTTCAATGGGGTTTGTGTATTTGTTGTTATCTTGTAATTTTCTGATATTCTGGTTTTCCATATGCTTTTCTTTTTTGTTCTGTGTTCTAGCAAGCAGAGATGAGCTCCAATCAAGAAAAGTAAAACTGGACTATGATGAAGTTGGCACATGTCAAAAAGATGCTATAAATATTTGGGATAAGAAGTTACTAAACTGCAGAGCCAAAATCCGATGTGACATGGAAGATATTCATTCCACTTTAAAAGAAGGTATTTATGTAGGAGGGGTTTTAGCTGTGAAGTCTAAAGATCATATTTTTTTGTTCCCTTCTGATCCAACAGAAATCTGCCAGCAATACACTTTTTCCAGCAGCAAAAAATTGCCTTCTTTTCACAGAGGCACCCACCTTATCCTGCAAAACAGAAAACAGGTTCTGCTGCATCTGCAGCTTGCAATGTCAGAAATGAAAGTAGCATCTTGTTTCCATGTATCATTACATCCAAGATTGAACCTGGAGCCTCTGCACCTCTGACCTTCTGGTTCCTGATCAATGGATCCAGACTCTGAGTTTCAGATGCTCTGATTTTACTTGCTTACTGAGAAGGCTGGACCATAATATCTACTGTGGTCTGTGCCCAAAACCTAGGGGAATCAGAGCCAAGTTTTGGAGAGTCTGGAATATGGTCATTTAGTATGTCATTTCCTGGAGTGAAAGGCTGGGGATTTTATCTTGAAGTAGATCTTCCTGTGGACTAGCCACAGGCCAAGAGGGTATCCAGAGGGCCTGGTTAGTATGATGCAGATGTAGGGCCTGATTGCACTGCTCTGCCCTCTTCCATAGAATGTCATATCTGTGTTACAGGTGCTGAAAAATAATTCAGTGTACTCTGGCTGTGGTACAGAAGGGAAGTTTAAATTGCTACTAAAGTAAATTTTAGTAGATATAAAGCAGTTCCTGTTAGTGACCTGCAGAAGTCTGCCAACAAATTACTTACCTTGATACCCTTTCTTCTGCCGTTGGATTGCAGTTCAGAGTTGGGAACAAGGATATGGTATTTTTAACTTGTATTCTTGTTAAATAATTATCTACCTAGAAGGTATTAGCAGAGTTGACATTTTGGCTTTCAAAGATTGGTTTACAGAGTCAGATATCGAAGGGAGATGTATTTCTCTGCATCTATGGACTGACGTGAGCAGCCCTTTGAGAAGAGAAAGACTTCCCTGTACTTTGCACTTGTGAATTTAGTTCAGCCTTTCTAAACAGGTTGTTCTACATTCTGTGTGTAGTTGTGCATCCTTTCCTGCTGGAGGCTAACAGCTTGGAAGTGGCAAAGCAAGGAATAGCTGTACCTCAATTGCCCCGGGTACTGCTCAGTGTAATTGCCCTAAAGTTTGTAGTTCTTGTTTACTTTGTGGGACTGAGGCGTGGCTACGGAGTGAACGCACTGCAGAGTGGCGTTCACTTTGTAAGGGATCCTCTAGAGTGGTTCAGCCAAGATGATGACAAAACAAATTCTTGTGTTGTAGCACTAAAAGTATCCCCCTGCTTAGGCCTCTTATTTTTTGACTGACTTACAGGTGTACCAAAAAGTCGTCGGGGAGAAATTTGGCAGTTTTTGGCTGTGCAGCACCGAGTCAGGCACAGGCTGCCAAACAAGCAGCAGCCTCCCGACATCTCTTACAAAGAACTTCTGAAACAACTGACTGCTCAACAGCACGCCATCCTCGTAGATCTAGGTAAGTCTGTTCTTTCTGACCGGTTCTGTGGGTCATTGAGTGAAAAACACACCAGTCAAAATAGAAGCTGTTGCTGAAGATAGACGCTGCTCTATGAGCACTGTTTTCTATGTCATCAGGATACATTCTGTGTATGCCACTTAGAGTCCTGTAAGCAGATGATTTCTCAGGCTATGCCATTCGTATTTATGCCCTTCTGCATCTGTCTGAAAAGAGAAGTCAGGCAGTTGCTTCTGCAAGTTCTGTGCAGATGAGAATATTAAATGAGATCAAAAGGTACAGTCTAAAATCAGTGGTAAGATACAGATTGGTCTGATTAAAGGCAAATTGCATATGAAAGCAAAGACAAATGATCTGAGGGAGGAGAAATGCTGTTTGTCAGATGGATTGGGGTTTTTCTTCAGAAGAATTGAATATCAACTACTCTTCTCTCTTTACATCAGGACGGACATTCCCTACACATCCTTACTTTTCCACCCACCTTGGAGCAGGACAGCTATCACTGTTTAATCTCTTGAAAGCATACTCTTTGCTGGACAAAGAAGTGGGTTATTGTCAAGGTATAAGCTTTGTAGCTGGAGTGCTGCTTCTACATATGAGTGAAGAACAGGCCTTTGAAATGCTGAAATTCCTCATGTATGACCTTGGCTTCCGTAAACAGTACAGGCCAGACATGATGTCGCTACAGGTCAGTCCTTCTGGAGCAAACCAGAGTTTAAAATTACTTTTGAGCTCTCAGGGGTTGCTTAGGTTCTCCAGGGCCTTATGAAGCTTCTTATGCTGTTTTGGAGGTTGTAAGGTGCATGTATATTTTACTGTCAAACCCCTCTCTGCCTTTCAATTTGCAAACAGAGAAGTATAAAACTTGCAGACTTTTTCCTGTCATACATCCCTGTCATCTCCTCTTCAAAAATTCTGCTTTCTGCTATTTTCCTCTTCCTTTTCTTTTCCCTGACTGCTCTCTTCCTTATGCCTGAAAAAAAAAAAAAGATATGCTTTGTCATGTGTGGATGGAGTTTAAAAATTAATTCGATTTTGTTTTTCTTCAGTCCACGAGAACTTGGAGGTAGATTGCTCTCTTGTAAGGCCAAGTCAAGTCAATAGTGACACACAGTGGCCAGTCAATGTATTCCGCAGGCATTTGTACTTGGGGCTGCTCTGCCTTGACTCATCATTACACCTCTTTTTCTCTCATTGTCTTCTACTGCATCACCCTCAGAGAGAGAAAACAGATGAGTTTTTAATCCTTTAATTAGCTTATGCAATGATGCATGCTCTGCAATATTATTTAACAGCTAGCTATAGATACCCAAGACTATTTAGGAAAGAGACAAAATTTTTCAGATCTGTATGAATTTCAGGGTTTAAAGTCTGAGAAATCTTTAACCTTGACATGCAACTGTCCACTGACTTGAATAATTATATGCTATAAGCCCCTTATAATGTAAAGGAATATACCACTGATGAGCTTTTATAATCCACAGAGGAGGAAGAGAAAACAAAGCAGCAGATAGAAAACTCTCATTTTTTCCCCATGCTCCCTGCATAGCAAACAGTTCTAATTAATTAAAACTTAAGGGAGAGTTTCAGCCCACTTTTCATGACCAGTCACTTTAGGTGCTTATTTGGCAAATGTCCAGCGCAATGGAAGAGATTGTAGTTAAAAGAAACTGTATGTGCTTATTCTAAAAATGATAGAGGACTGTGGATGTAAGTATGCTATAACAATTTTGGTTTTGATGAATTAAGAGTGAACAGCCATAAAAAGCATTGTTTTACCTCCTCCTGTTTCATTTCCCCCCACAGATATGTTTTAAACCAGTGAGGGTCAAAGTGTGATAAATACATGTTTGTGGGTTTTTTTTTCCCTAGTAGATGCTCTCTAAGTGTGTGTGTGTGTGTTTTATACTGCAGTTGTAGACTTCCAACATCTGATGATATGAGAGAACTCACATGTCCAGGATTTCACATTTTAGTTTAAATTAGTGTGACTCTTTCATTGTAAGAACACTTTTAAATTTGAGGAAGATTACCCCTTGTAGTACTGTTTGCTTTTTAAATTAAATGACCTGTCTTTTCCCGCAGTATGCTCCTAGGCAGTTCTTTTGTTAAGTCAAATTTTGTCTGTTTAAGACAAACTAGAAAAAAAGACTTAGAGGATCTTACTATATTTGGGTTGTTTTCTAATAAGAGTAGAGTATTGCAAATTCTTCTGCATTTACAGTAGTGAAACACAAGCAAGCTTTTAGACAGTATTGGCTTCAGTCCCGAGAAGAAAAATGTTGGATGATTTTTCAGGATAATGAAAACTTACTTGTCTTAGATTTTTTTGGTTGTTGTCTGGAAAAAGTAGTATTCTAGACCCTTAGTTCATAAGGATTGGTTTACTATGTGATGCAATTCTGACTTTGCACGTGTGTTTTCTATTGACACTGTCCAAACTGGGCTAACTGGTATCTTTTGCAATTAAAACAAGGACTCAAATGCATGCACAAATTTAGCTGATTTGCCTAAATGAAAGTGATCCCTTTGCATGTGGACAGTGCTGACAGGTAGCTTCAAGGGCTCTCAGCTTTTGGTAGAGAACAAGCATGAACTCTAGAATCAGGAAAATAGCTGGATCTAATGAGTAATTTTCTTATTGAGAAGCAGATTCACTTTAATCATAGAGCACTGTTGACAACAAAATTGGGCCTGACAACTAATCAATATATGTCTCCTTCTCAGGGTCTGCTTTCTGAGAGAAGCGTCGCAAGGAAATAATTTACCACAGAATGATATTTTTAGCAATGAATAGCACCTTTTAACCATTTTCCTTTGCAACCTTTTATAGGTTGTATAGCAACACTTTTTGCACCAGTATCTTAAATTCCTCAGGACCACTGGGAGGTGTGCTGGGAAATATGTATGTGGTGCACCCCTGTATAAAATGTGTTCCATGGGTACAGAAACTGTCTAAAGTGATTACTGTAGAATTGGAGTTTTAAATGGAGCAAAAATAAAGCCAAAATTCAGAGAATGAAAGCTGGTATGTGTAAATTTAGTCAAAAATAATTCATGGAGAGTTTTGACATCTTGGAAGAGGTACCTCTAATTTCATTGCTGTGAGACTAAAAGTTCTGTTTTGTTGACAAAGTTGGAGCAATATATTCCCTTCTTACCTTAAGCCTGTGAAACTGAAATGATACTTCATTAGTAATCAGGTTCAAACTGTTCTTTGTTATTGACTACCCTGTTGATTTTAATTCATTAGTGGCAGGTTGTTTATATGTGAGTAGATACCACTTGAGGCCCCAGGCAGCAATTAAGCTTCATTTTACTGTGCCATCTGTACTGCAGTTAATTTCCCTCAAATGAAATATGAATGATTTGGAAAACTGTGTAAAGCTGAACTTTTCTTTCTTTACTTTCTTCCCCCCCAACCCCCTTGTGCACTGTAGATTCAGATGTATCAGCTCTCAAGGCTTCTACATGATTATCACAGAGACCTGTATAATCATCTTGAAGAAAATGAAATCAGTCCCAGTCTTTATGCTGCACCGTGGTTTCTCACACTGTTTGCGTCTCAGTTTCCATTAGGATTTGTAGCCAGAGTATTTGGTAAGAAAGTTTATTCTTTTGCAATAACGAACAGTCCATTGTGTTTTGAAACTCTCCAGGAGTAGTTTTCTACATGCTGGGGACATTTGGGGTGACTGTTGTGGGTGGCAAGTAGCAACACTTTTCATGGTGGGATATCCGCTGCTTCTTAAAGAGGAAAATCCAAAAGGTATTCCTTGAAACATCAGACTGGAGCAAATAATTATGTCTTCTCTTACTACCTAAGAGACTTCTGAAGTGTAAACAGCAGAAAGTTTATAGTTGCAAATATATTTTATGCAAATGTAGTAAGTTTATATCTATAGAAAAGTTCGTCTTGTCGAACTTGCAAACTGAAAAAAGAAAATGCATTTCTGAATTCAGATTCTAAAGTGCTTACTAAAAAAATTCAAGCAAATTTGAACTTAAAGGCTGGTTTAGATATTCATGTATATATTGAACAATTTCCAACTCTTAGTAAACCTCTGATTTCATTCAGCTAGTTTTTTCATTATATGCTACTCCAGGTAATCTCTAATATAGAAGCCTAAATGTTGATTTTGCCTGGTAGTGTTTATAGTATCAGAATGTCAAGTAATTGGTTTTTGTCTTCTTTTCTTATCCATAAGAACTGCCACCTTAGTCAAATCTGTAGTAAGGCACCTTTTTTTCAATTTAAAGTTATTTATTAATGCAAAACTCACTATACTTGTATATGGACCAAGAATATAAATGCATGTGTAAGGTACTTCCTATTAAGTCAGATGCTTTTTTCCCTTTGATCTTTCTGGTTTCATATGGCACCTTTTGTCTTTTCTTAAGGAATTCAACCTGACTTTGTCTCATGTTTTAATACTGGAGTGTATTAGGTTCTCAATTTGTGTGGTGTGTTGGCTTGGGGGCAGGAAGAGGGTTTTGGTTGGTTTGGTTTTAAGTTTTAAGTTTTTTTTTTTACCCAGTGATTTCTCCATTATACAGGTTTTTTTCCATTTACAGCAAATGTTTTCTGCCTGCTGATTGGTGTATCTCTTTTTCAGTGGTGTACCAGTTGTGTGACTATTTCCTTCCCGGTGGGATTACTGAATTCTGGGACACTTCAGCATTTCGTGTTTCTTTCTTTTTTGTTGTTTGGGGTTTATTGTTTCCTAAATGAATTTTTTAAGGATAGGAAAGGTGGGAAGGAGGTTTAATGTTCATTTCTCTGTAAATAAGATGAGCAAGGCATGTTCCCATTTTAAAATTGAAAGTTACTGTGTTGTTTTACTTCCTAATGCTTTGAATTCCTTATTTTTCAGTGACTTATGGGCCACTGTAATATACCAGGAACAAATGGCTATTGTCTACCCTTCACAAATTATATACTTACATTTATGCTGTTTGAATGTCCATCGTAGACTTGAGAAGGGAGAATTTCAGAAACTGCATTTGAGGGAGATGGCTGCCTCATCAGTGTCCTTGTGCTACCCTGTGATACTGGATTAGGCCAGGGATGACGTCTTGAGCATCAGGATCAGGAATTGAATTTCTTCAGTTGTGTAGCCCCATAAAAACACCCTGTGGTGTGACAGAGCCAAAAGCTCAGGAGGTTTATTAGAAATGCCCATGTGCTGCCTTCATCTCAGTAACTGCAAGTCTACCGGTGCTTATGAAGCAGAATTTCTATTTACTGTCATCAAGATTCCCATTTCTGTACAGTCTGTGTGGCACTGACCTGCAGAGCCCAGGCTTCCTCTCTTATCCATGTAATTATACCTCAAAGTAAGAGTTTGGGGCTTAGATTATAGCCAGTAAGATCACTGCTATGAATTTTGAAAAGGTTATAACCCGTTATGGAACCCACATGATTGTTTTTTAAGGACTAGCTTCTGCCTGTAGAAAGCAGTTGTGTTGTGATCTGCTCCCCAGTTGCTTTTCAGTCGCAGGAGCACTTAAAACCAGTTAGCAGTTGGTTAAGAGTCTGTGGCAGACAGGGATGAAATGCTTATTGCAGATAACTGATAACTGCTACAGACATAATGGGCATGCAGTATTTTCTTTAATGCTCTCTCAAATCTGTAAGATGAAAGAAAATTCTTTTATATGCTTTAACCTCATGTCGAAATAAGACAGATTGCATTTCTGAACTGAATACATCTGCACTGTTTGATTACAAAGAAGAATATCCCAGCAGATATATGTATTTATCCAATGACTCTAGCTCCCGTTTTCAAGATACTGTAATTATTTTCTCTTTTAGACATTATTTTTCTTCAAGGAACAGAAGTCATATTTAAAGTAGCACTGA
Organism: Daphoenositta chrysoptera; assembly: GCA_013397915.1. Classification (NCBI taxonomy): domain Eukaryota; kingdom Metazoa; phylum Chordata; class Aves; order Passeriformes; genus Daphoenositta; species Daphoenositta chrysoptera. The sequence goes on from VZRO01002375.1 coordinate 827,865, forward strand.
GCCTACTTAGCAGTCAAGAGACATCTATAATGGGATGTGAGAGTTTTGAGAACATTGTTGATTTTCTTAAAACCACTATTCCAGATATGACTAAGCCTCAAATGGAAAAAATTATTACTCAGGTAAGGATGTTTTTCTCTTTCCTTTTTTTCCCCCGTTTAGTTTACTTTAAAAGAATCATGCCTACAGTATACGCAAAAGTCTTCTCAGAAGAAGATATGAAAACCTTCTTGAGAAATACGGTCTGTGGCTGGAATCTTCATCTCTATACCTAAACTTCCTCTGCATTGAAGTTGCAAATTGAGAATGAGCCTCAGTCTAGTACCTTAATTGTGAACCTGTGAGCAGCTTTCCCCCTTCAGGTGGTAGTTCAGAGATAACAGAAGAGTTCTAAAAAACCATGTGCAGGAGTGGAGTAAACACTTACGCATTCCTGTGGCTTGTTAAGGTTTGAATCTTTCAGGTGCTTTTAGATAAGAATTCATTTTTAGACAACGTAAATCTTTATTTCCTCATTGCACTGACTGTGACTGCTGTGCTAAACCTGTGTCAGGCACTTTTGTGTCTGTCTTCACAACTCATTGACTCTGGCAATGATAGAGATGGTAGTTTAATACTTTTGATACTTTTAGATATTAGATCTATTCTGTGCTCTGCAAGGGTTGCAGAGCAGCCGTGCTGTGTGGGCATGGTAGAAATGGCTTTGTGCAAAGCCAGGTCTGATGAAGAATGTTGCCTGCAGAGCTGAATGTGGTTACAATGCAGGTCAGCTCAGCTCAGCTCAGATCTTCTGGCCTGTGGTGTGGTCTCATGCTGAGCAGCGTTCCAGATCTGCATTCATGTGCAGACTGCCTGTATCCTATTGTTCCTACCCAGCCTGGCTGCAGGGACAGTTGTTTGGCTAGCTCACTCTTGTAGTTCCCAGGACCATCCTCTTATATAATGGGTAATGCAAGAAAAGTGTAGACATTATGCAGATCTGTAATACACAGATAATTGATCGGGTAGCTATGTAGAGGAAAATGGTACTTACCCAGCTTGAACACTACATAATTTAAAGTTTCCTCTCATTTGAATAGAATAGAACAGTGAAAGTAATACAGAACTTGGTTTTTCAGGGAATCTGTGTGTGTCTTGTGTTGGTGAAATATTTGTGATCTCTAGGATAAGGAACAGAAAGTTGATGTCACTGTAGACATCCTTCCAAACCTAGTCTAAAATATTTGGCAGTTTTACAAAGCTGACAGGCTGTGACTGGATGTGTAAACAGATAAGGGCCATATGATCCCTTTACTGTTAGAGGCTCAGTTCTGTAGCCTTCACTATGCTTTGTCCCTAAAGTATCCCAATAAGAAAGTAGTGTATCATCATGCAGAGACAGAACACATGGAAACTGTAACCTTGAAGAATGTTTTTATAGAAGTCTGTAATGAGCTTTTGGAGTCAAAGGATCCAGTTTTGAAGGTAGAGATGTGATGAATCCCAGATTAAAAAATTTTGTCTTGAATTTCTTAATATTCCTGAGCAAGAGTCAATAAAACTTGGTCATTTTATAAAATTCTTGGATTGAATAAGACTTTTCTGCTGGTACATCTCATAATAAGAGATGGCATTTGGTAATTGTAAAAGGCATGGTCCAATTTAGTCTGAAGTCTATGATTTATTATGGCTACAGCTCTCTATGTTGTAATGCTCTTACTGTAGACATCCCCTTAAACACTTTCTGAAGGGAACAGGAAAAGCATTAATCAAGAAGAGTTGACTCTTAGACTCTTATTCACGTGGAATAAGTCCTCTCTACTATAGTTAAAAATGTTTTTTTCTCTCATGGCAGGTGTTTGAGATGGATATTTCAAAACAGCTCCATGCCTATGAGGTAGAGTACCATGTTCTTCAAGATGAACTACAGGAAAACGTGAGTCCCTGTGATGAAGGTGAACCCCTGGAGAAGCTGGAGAGGGCAAACAATCATCTGAAGAGGCAAAACATGGATTTGTTGGAGAAGCTACAGGTAAACGACTTAGGCTACTAACTGATGGAGAAGTCATTTCTATGATTTAGCCCATAGAGGAGAAAGTGTTAAGTCTATGTGAGAAGTCTTCTTGCTGCAAGACCTTGTGCCCGTGAGCAGTGCTCTAAATTGCAGTGATTCACTTCTGCTAGGCATACTTCTAATTCCTTTGTCATTCCTTGGACCTTTCCTTCTTGTTTTAGGTTTCTTTTTTTCCCAAAATCTCTCTACCCTTATCTCCCATAAAATCTGTTGGCAAAATTTTTGTATCTTACTGAAAAATAAGTTCTCTGTCCCTGTATCTCTTTGCTTCCCTGTTGGAAAGTTTGAAGACATAATCCATAGTGCAGCAGACTTGTTTTCTCCAGGCTTTTGTAGGCAGTGTTGTTTTCTTTCCTTCTGCTGAAACTCATAGTCCTACTTTTGGAAGGTGCTCTCTCCTAGCAGACCTGACTACATCTGAAAGCCCACCACACTTTGCCTGATAAGGTTGTGCTTTAAAAAATCATTCCTCCTTCACTGTTCACCCTTTGTCCCATAGCTTGGCCAAGACTTGTTTCAATTTCAATATGTATTGTCTTGCATTTTCTTGAAAGGCAAGTTCTCGTTTTTTCATCACCAGGCTATTTCTTGCTATATTTGTTAATTTGAACAAGCATTGCAAAGAGCTCAGAAAGAACTTTCAGCTTCTGAAACATGAAAATAGAAGGAAGGATGAAAGGAAAGATCAAGTTCTCATTATTTTTGTGTTTATGGGCTACAGGTGCTGTGCTATGTTCTTTTGATACTGAAAACAGGAATCACTTGAACTTTTTACTATTAATAATTTTTCTTATTTATTTTTCTTTATTTATTTACTGCAGCTTTGGCTTTTACCTCTGTTCTGAAAATGCACCAAAGGCATAGAATAATTGAGTGGCTGATTTGAAAGGCTCTATCAAAGCTTTTCTGTTCTTTCAGAGTGCCTTACAACAATGTATCTTTCTCAGTTCCTTAACCTCTTAGTCTTTTTATTTGTATAACTTGTTCATTCCTCTGCTGTACCCTTTCCTAGGAACAATCTGAATTCTTCCACTTCCAACAGAGGGAACTGCTACTGCTGTGGTCCAGGGTTTCTTTGACTAGTCAGAGGAAGCTTTTTAGCTGGAGAATAGGGACCACTGTCTGCTTCTAGACTTAATGTTGATGTTCTCTTTCCTTCCAACCCCTCCATTCTTCTAACTTACTTTATCACAGAGGGTCCCCATTGTTCCGTCACTGTCAGGTCATGTTTTCCAGTGCTATTCCAGCTGCTGATTTCCTTTTTCTCCCTTCAGCTCCAATTCCATGTTACTCTCAGCTGTCCCTTGCTTGCTGCAACTTGCATGTCTCCTTCTCTCTGTAATGCTTTGAGAAATCCTTCAGATTTATGTGGTCACTGTGAGGAGATTTTGTGTATGATACACAAGGTGCATTCCTTTTATGTTCTGCCTACACAGATGTCTTTTAGAAGTAGCTATGTAATTCTTTTCTTAACAGATACCATATCCTAATATTAAAAGAAAACTATTTAGAATGTATCAATTTATTATAATATTTTTGTTTACAGGTTGCTCACGCTAAAATTCAGAGTCTGGAAGCCAACCTGGAGTGTGTTTTGACACGAGAGAACAAAATGAAGACTGTAATTCAGTCCCTGGAACAGGAGAAGATGACCTATCAAAAGACTCTTGAGCAGATAGTGAAGTATTTGCCAGCAGAAGTATTGTCTGACTGTGAAGTGCTCCTGAAGGAAGTAAACTACAACCCAAATAATAAAATATGGAACAAGCCATAAACCAGGGTTTTCTAGGCAGCATTTCTGAAAAAAAACCACAAAAAAAAGGGAACGAAAAATGAGTATGCTGCTTTCAATAGCTACTTAGCAATAGGCAATGGTATTACCCAAAAATAGTGCTGGACATGCATAGCTACAGATGGGCCTTCAAGTGTCAGTATGCAAATTCAGGCTATTAATTTTTTTATGATTATGTAAATAAATCACAAGGGGGAAATAAAGGATTCTCACATGTAATTATGATGAGTAGATGTATATTTAGAGTTGACCTAAAGGAAAAGAGAAATTGGAGTAGACAAAGATAATGGTGATCTTCAAATTCACTCTGGATGTGCTTGTCTTGTAGTGAAAAGAGGATAGTGTGTCATTATATATATGTATATTGAATATGTTGAATAATACTTGAAAAAAAAAAAAGGAGAATGTAATTTTCCCTCCAAAGAGCAGCATGTTTCACATCTTCTGTGGAAAATCTGTGTGAACTCATGCGTGCCTCTCTTTTAATTCTACTGACATTGTGAGCACAGACCAATAAGCAGCAAAAGTATCCTGACATGGTTTGCACAGGAAGAGCTGTAGTGCCATCGCTGCCGGGGCTGTCCCAGTCGGCAGTGTAATTCCACGTGCATGTTGGAACTGGAAACAAAGAAGTTTTGCATCATAGCTCCGCCTCCGTACCCCAGAGCTGAGGAACAGGAGTCAGCACGCACTCGCAGAGCTCGAGCTGAGTGACTGCTGCTCCCTTCCCGGCCTGTTCGCTCCACCTGTCCCGGGGCTCATCCTGATCAGCAGAGGAAGGAAGCACAACAGTGGGATGGGATTTCTTCTGATGTACATTTTCCACCAGACACTTGCCTGTTCTAAGAGTCAGGTGTGTAAGGGGTTCTCATTTAACCAAAGAAATGCTGCAAGAAGCCTTGTCTGATTGTATTTGGATGCAGAGGGCTGTTTTAAATTTTATATGAGAAGAAAACAGAGGTAGGTTGCAGGAAGTTAAGCGTGAGTGCACAAGAGAGGACCAAGCAAGTCTCAGATATTATGTACCTTTCAGTTTTCACATATACAGTGGCTATACATTTCAAAGGGGATCCTGAAGTACAGGCACAGTTTTAATAACACTTTCCAGGCTATTCCTGTTTTAATACTGCTTTGTGGTCTTCTTTTTAAAACAAGAGTCATGAATTTGTGTGTTCTGGACAGAAGCTGAGACAAACTCTGATCATTTCAAGGGAGAAATTATGTTTATAGAGGTACAAAAAGTTGCATATAGATTTGAAAATGTTTTTGAGTGGAATTTTTGAGAAGGCTTAGACAAATGTGTAATTGACAAGTATTTGGGAGTGCATGTCTGAACCCTTAATTGCGTGTTACAGTGGCTCATGTTATCTCTTTCCGTTTATACTGTATTTCAGGAAACACTTATTCTTTTTAGTAAGGAAACCAGTAAGCAAAGTGCCAAATCCAGCAGTGTCTTTTTGCGTAAGATTGTCCAATTTAGAAAGCAAGGACTGAATATCACTGCTTTCTAAGTATTATGCTTTATGTTACCATAAAAGTGAGGAACAACAACGCTTATTTGCTGCACACTGCTGTGGAACTTAGGGGCTTCAGCTCTCCTGGGTTTTTTGTTGTTGTTTTTTTACTTCCATGATGTTTTATTTGATTAAAGATACTGATTTACTTAACAGTCTCTGTTTTTACATTTGGGGTGAAAGGTCTAAACACTGTGTATAAAATTATGTGGAATCTGTCTAGATATTTCAAGACTGTTGTATTGTACTAGATGGGGAAATGCCAAGTGAAAAGGCAGTTCTTTGCAGTTTTGTTCAGAGTGACTTTTATCTGATGTGTATATAGAAAACTAATCCCAGGAACTGCAGCAGCATCTATTACAAAGAATCAAGATTATTCAGATACATCTTTTTTTTAAAGGTGCACTGAATGAGCTTTATCCTCTGTTTCACTTTAAATTTTTTTTCATGTAATGCCTGGAGAAATTCCAATAAATGTCATTGCTGCATTTCCCATAGCCTCTGGCTAGTTTTATTTTTCTACACTTCAAGTACCAATCTCACTCTCAATAGTACTGTTCATATGAAATAGGAAAAGGATCTGGGTTTAGTTTCTAGTTGTGGGGAAGAAAACCTGCAGGATTTATAGAAGTACACAGAGTACAAGGATACATTTTCTTCTCAGGGACAATAATCTTGCATTTTTCTTAACTGAAGATGAAATTGTTAAAAGGTATTTTTGTTCTGTAGCAGTTCAGTTAGTACATATGCATGTTGAGAATACTAATCTGCTGAACTCTGTGCATCTAGCTTTGGAGGGGGAGGAGAGTGCAGCAACACATGGGAATAAATTACAGAAGTAAAACCACGGTGAGGTAAGTGCCTCATGGCATCAGGACACTTCTGGTAATGTTTGTATGCTGAACCCAAGAGTGCCTTGTAACTGGATATCTCTAGGCTGTGTAGCTTGAAGTCTGCACTCAAGCAAGTATTCGCCAGGCCATCTTCAGATGAATAACCAGCAAGATTATCTAGAAGACTGAACTGGATGTGTGTTTGTGTCCATCTGTCTAATATATAGATAGCTTTACAGCTGTTCTGTGCAGTTGCATTTGTGCAGCTGTGAGGAGAGAGATCTTAAGGTGCAGTGGGCCAGAGGCAGAGCTGCAGGAATAATTGCTTTGGAGAAGAGGCATTTCCTGGGATCAGACAAATTTCTATTTCTATATCTTGTTTTTCTGATTCGAAAAAAGTTTTAAGAATAAAACTGTTGTTCTGAGTTAAGCACAACAGAGCTCTCAGTTTCTGCACTAGTGGAGAACTAACTCTTGAGGAAAAAGTATCAGCTGTTTTCAGAAACAGGTAACTTAGACTGCTTTCTGCTGGTAGAGGGCTTTTTTCAAAGTCTGGGAAGACATTTGTCCTTTTAGCTAGCAAACTGGCTAGGAATAGAGCTGAAATAAGTCAGTGTGGTAAGAACAGTTAATGTAGGAGACTGTGGTACTCGCTTCTTTTATGGATGAAAAACCTGGCCAGAAAGTTGTTTGTTGGGTTTTTTCCTTCTCGTACAAAGTAGAGTATTTATTTCTCTCCTCAAAAGAGGAATGTTTATTTAAGTTGCCTGACAGTTGCGTTTGTTCACTTTTGTCTAAAAAAGCATTCGATTTTACTGAAAATCAACCTTACTTGAAATCAAAAATCTAGTTAATCTTAAGTGTTTTGATTGTGTCCTCTTCAACACGACACTTCTTAGCCCAATGTCACTACAAGAGAGACGAGCAATTTGTAATATACAAAAGAATTTTGTAACATACAAAAGAATTCAGCAGTTTGATCCAAGAATTTGATATTACTAGTGTGATCCAGAGGGTCTGCATCTGGACACTTAATCTAAACCTGAAACCACATAGGTGTGAGTGTGAATAGCCTTTTCTGTGCTGAGGTGGATAACCCCAGGCTCTGTTAATAGTGATTATCCAGTCAGTCTTTGTAGTCATAGATGGGTGTTGACAGGCATGTGCAGGCTGTAACATGTCAAGCTTTATGCCAGGCTACGCCATCCTTTAGAAGAACTGTAATTGATTCTGTGCTTCATCTTTTACTGCCAGTGTTAGCTATTGAATGCATTTAACACACACTTTTCCTTCCTCAATCTTTCTAGACTAGAAAGAACAAAATTTGATGCCCTTTCCAAAAAAGATGTATCCGATGTTTAGATTTATCCTTGCTCCAGTGTGCGAGAGAGTTTGTATGCCTAAAGTTTAACATGTTAGCTCACTCTGTCTGAAAGTGTGTTGAAGTCAGCAGTGACAGTAAAAAGCTGGGCAGTGATGCAAAGATGCCTGGTGCCTTGAGCAGCTGATGGGCTGTGTGCTGACAGACTTGCACTGTAGTAGAATCTGGACAGACTGGCACTTGGTCTGTTTGGTTTTATTTTAATGTTGACCTTAATTGTGGACCAAAGGAAGGCGCTGGCAGTAGTTCTTTACCAAAATGTTGTGTTGGCATTTCCTTTGAGTTGAGAAGTCTTCTAGTCTTTAACTGTGCTCTTCAGAACTCTTGCTCAGCAGCCACTTTTAACAAGAGATTTGGGAATTGTTGTTTGTAGTCTTATCATAAAAAAAAACTTCTCCTGGAGCTTATCCAGACCATTTCTGTGCTCAATTTGCAGCTTACTCCAGTCTTCACTCTGATAAAGGAAAGTAAGTAGGTTTTATTATATAGGTTTTATTTTTGATGAGAGTATGTGCTGAGAGATGACACAAATGCCATACATCATTTCATGCTGGAACTTACACAGGTAGAAGTGTTCTGTGCCTGATGCACCCCAGAGCATGGTTGGTGCTTTTCCTGTCATGGCCACTGCTGGCTCAAATTTAACTTGCCATCAACTCAAACCCCTGCAGATCATTTTTTGCAGGACTGCTCTGCAGCCTCTCATCGCCCAGTTTGTACACATGACCAGGGATGCCCCATCCTAGGTAGAGAATACAGCACTTGCTCTTGTTAAATTTCATACAGTTGGTGATTGCCCAGCTCTGTAGTCTATCAAAATGTCCCTTTACCCTTGAGGGAGTCCAGAGCTCCTCCTGGTTTGATACCAGCAGCAGACATGGGGACTAGAGATACCCTGGGGACACTGTGAGGTGCAGATCCAGGCTAGCTGGAGCCCAGAGGCAGCCAGAGAAACGCCATGCAAAGCCTGGCTTGCTAAACTCCCAGGACCAGTCTGTGGAGGCTCTGGGCAGGCTGGCCATTGCCTCCACGCTGCATCGTGGGGCTCCTTGCTGCAGGTGAGGCCAGGCCTGGGCTGGGCACTGAGTACCCCCTTGTCCCATCCAGTTTGTGCTCCCGAATGTTGTCTTCCAGTTCAGTGTTATGTGCAGGGACAGCACTGGGATGCAAACCAAAGTGGAGAAAGTAGGGATGAGGGGGAGATCTCCTCTGAAGTGCACACCTGATTCTAGTTAAAACTGCTGCTGTGGGCAGGCCCCCAGTGCCCACAATGCAGTCAGGACTCCATTGGTACTGCTCCTGGAGGATACAAGACTAGTTTTGTGTGGAGCTGCTGGGCTGTCTGCATTATCCTCTGCAGCACTCAGTAAAGCGTGATTTTTTTTTTCCACTGCTACAAAAGAACATATGCCTTCATTTTTTAAAATGATCAATCTGCTGAAGTCGATGTTCCGGAAAAAATCGTAGTTACTATATTTGTGCTTGAATATTGTCCACGAGGTGTCACTGTTGGTTTTGTACATGCAGCTCGTGTGCATGTGGCAGTTTGGTGGTTGCTGTGGCTCTTATTTTAGAGAGGAGAACGAACTTAGTCTCCTGTCTGATGAAGCATGAAGCTCTGTTTGCATGCTCTTTGTGATAAAATGTGATGTTTGTGGTCAAAGACTTTATTATAATGAGAGGACTTACTAAGTGACATATAAGGCCTTCTCAGGAATGGATATCTTACAGTGTTTCATCTCTGCTCTTGTATAAGAGAATTATGGAAGCACTTCACCCTAAAACCAGCATATGTTGTTCCCAGCATTTAATCCCAGGTGTCTCCTTTCATACTGTTCTGTTTGAGCAGAATTTGTGTTTCTTGAAAGCAGCATCAAGCTGACCTGGTCTATCTGCTGTCTGAGTTCACACTTACCTTTTTTTGCCTTTTTAAAATAATATTTCTTTGCAATAAGCTACCCCATGTCCACTAAATCTTGAATAATCAGTTCTTCTTCCCTGGTTTTCTTTTCATTAATCTTTCTGGGTTTTAGTGGTCAGAAGGAAGATGGAGGATTTGCTCCTAATTTTCCTAGACCTACAGAGAAAACATGATTTACTGCTTCCATTTTCCAGTTAACACATTTTCCCTCCAATGGCATTGCTTTCATACTGAGCACTATGCTCACCCTGAAAAGTGAAGACATGTTCAGGTAACGTGATGTTCCAAGCACCCAGACACAGCTGTTCCCAAACGGGTCTGGACAACAAGCACAAGTCATGTTTACCTCCTGACCAGAGCCCCATGTTCAAACCATACTCAGGTAATTATGGCATCAGCAATCCCCTGGGGATCTCTGGGCATAAGCAAGGAGACCACAGCCCTTCTTCAGCGCGTTTGCATTTCTAAAAGCACCAAATTATAGATGGGCCTAATGGGTTGAAGGTGCTTAAAGCAGGGCCAGTGCACTTCATGTGCAATATACCATCATTTGAAAAGCTATCACGTTGTGGAAACATCATTCAAGTGCTAATTTAAATAGTACTAACATCTGAAATGAAGGCATGTTCTGACATTTATAGGTTTAATGTCTATTTCTGCACTCTACCAAAATAGATGGGCTGTGGGTGGTTCTATGATTATTGCTGTGCATTAGCAAGACAAAAATCGTGTAGGCAGCTGCTATTATGCCTGAGTAAATATAGATGAGGGAGAATCTACAGTGTAATTTTTTGATGTCACATGTTTATTTAAGATATAATTAGGAATAACGTTAACTTCAGCAGTGCTTAAGGCTTTGGAGAGAATATCTTGAAAATTCAGTGACCGATATGCCTCCCCTACTGCATAGCCTGCGGTCCTGGGAGCAGGGATGGGGTTACACAGTCCTGGGAGCAGTGATTCCCTGCAGCCCTTTGCCTGCTGAGCAGTCACAGCTGTTGAGGCTGGATGCATGTCAAGCCATCATCCTAACCAAAATTTGTGACCTTTGTGTCCTGTTCTGTTGTGGTGATCCCGAAAACTTCAGAGGTCTTTGATAGGCTGAAATGGGTATTTTTGCACTGACTTTTGGTATTGCATGTTGTGGAAGGAGGAAAGGTAGCAGTTCTTTTGGAAGAACAAAATTTTATCATGTTTTGCCCTAGACAAGTAAAAGCTGTGTCCTTCCTACTCTAAACGGAAGTGAAAAGTGGAATGCAGAGCCACTACAGTGCTCACAGTGACATAACTGCTTTTAGTACTTTATATCCTCTGCAGGACAGGATCCTGCTGCCTGTCTTTTTTTTTCCCTTCAGGCCAGCTGGCCCCCATATGTGTAGTCCTGTTCTCATTCTCCATGGAGGGTGAGACTACTGACCATTTCCTTGGCCTGTGCATGATGTTCTTACCAACCTCAGCCTGCTGGAGAACTGTGGCATCAAAGCTCTTGTGTTTTTCTAAAAAATGTATTTCCATCAGCTCAATTGATGGTAACATTGCTTTCCACTTTTTGTGAAAAGGCAGAGAGCCTTGTCTGGCTGGTCCTTGGGATTAGTTTGCATGCTCCTGGAGAAATTGTGCACAAGCAATGACAGAGATGTTTCCTGTGCCTAGCCACAGCTGGCCACTCATTGAAAGGTCCAGGGTTTGGATGCTGATAACACCCCTAGTACATGAAGGTGTTGGGTTTTTTATTTTGAACCGTCTCTCAGTGGAAGAAAGTCTGATGCAGTTAAACAGCCCTGGAGGAAACTTCAGCTGAGGGGGCTGGAGATGTGTAAAGTGGTTGTATGTGGGAGGGCAGGAAGAAATGGAATTAAGATAGGAAATCATAAAGTAGATGTGACAAACACTTCTGCTTTTATAGCAGCTTATTTATACCAAAGCTCATGATACCATGTCAGTTTTTGAGGAATTCTGGCTTCTCGACATTTGTCCTACTTACCCTTTACAAAAAGTATATATTTTTCCTAGCACCACCTGAAATGATCATAGCATCCTAGAGAAACAAAGCACTTCAATGGTGCAAAGCTGCTAAGAGGAGAACCCTGCATTTAGGAAACTATATTTATTTGTGATATAACAGAGCCTAGAGAGATGCTACAACATAAATCTTGTAAGATGGCAAAAAATGCGCACTGTCCCAAAAGTTTACTATTAAATCAAAGAGGTGGGAAGAGCAGCACTGGCCCAGGGCAATTATGACCAGTTTAGACAGACATACAACTGTATTGTAAGTGCCTGTTTTTAGAGGTGGGATGATTTGATTTAACCTTCATCAAGCTTTTTGGGTCAACATTGACTTTGTAGGGACACATCCAAAGAGTAAATCTGATTCATCTAATTATGATGTCCACCTTATTCTGGCTATGGTGGGTCCTAAAACATTTACTCCTTCCTTCTTTCCCATCCACTGCAAATACCAGCAAGAAAAGTATAGGTGCAGTACCTCTTTTCACACCCTCTATATAATAGCCTAATGGTCAGCACAATTGTTAAGGACATAAAAAGCGTGATTTCTGGTCAAAAATGTGTACTGGAAAAAAAACCACCAGTGGAAACATGTTACAAGGACAGCTTCCACAGCGTCTTTGTTTATTCTTATACTTAAGAGATTCAAATAATGAGCATGACTGAACCCTCAAAGGATCTCAGTTAGTGAACCTCTCCCTCCCCCCGCCTCCATATATGGCATGCTTTGAGGGAAATTATAATGAACATGCTATTAAACAAAACATGAACCCTCAGGCTATCTGGGCTGTGGCAGATCCTCTGCTCCTCTGAGTGTTCTCCCTCCCCTGTGTGAGCTTCAATCATGATAGGAATTTCCAGCCCATTCTTGCTCCCAGACCCCAAAGTTGGGATCTCTTGTCACCAGGTTGGGGAGGGCAGGAAAAGGAGAAGAGGGGTGTGTGATGCTGTCACTCTCTCTCCACACATGCCAAGACTGCTGTTCTTCCACCGCAGTGTCATCCGAGCTAATAGTTTTAGGGGGGTTTATTATTATTTTTATTTTCTTCCTTTTCTTTCCCCTCATCTCAGGGGAGTCTGAGCCTGAAGAGGGTTTCAATGTAAACCTGAGAACACAGAAATACCTCAGAACACAGAAATAAACTGTAGACCATCCTGTGTGCAATAGAAAAATGAATAGCAATAAAACTTTGCCTGGAGCTGGAGGGAAAGGTGAAGGAGGATTTGCTGCTGCCTGGGGGTGCTGGGAAGGTGAAGGAGAAGGATTTGCTCCTGCTGCTGCCCTAAGTAGATAGAGCATGCTGGAGTTTAGGGCCTGGTTCCATATATCTGCCATAAAATAAATGTGTGCTCTATCACCATCTGTAGTATTTGCACAGCAGCAAACTACTTCAAACACAACTAAAAGTCTAATGGCCGAGAGGCAGGGAAAGAAAAGGAGAAACAGAACAGGAGGAGGGAACATATACTGCAGGAGAGGACAAGGGCTGGGGTTGCATTAGGCATGTGAGGAGAAACCCATGCCTCTTTTCTTTGCCTGCTGGAGGTGCCTGTCCCCCATGAGGTCTGGAGCCACAAATCAAATTGTGATATCTCTCTTGGGCTCTGCCAGCAACTCTCTCCAAGCTGTAAACATTTCAAGATATAATGTTTACTGCCCTTTCACAGTAACTATGTAGGGAGGAGAAAGCACCTACCAACAAAATCCTTTGTAGCTCTAAAGCACACTGATGGCACCTGCAATCACTGCTTCCCACACATAGGGTTGCTTTTCCCACAGGAAACAAGTCACACATTAGGTTTTGCCACAAAATCACTTTAACATTGAAGTGGGTAAAATATTTTCCTCTTCCCAAAGAGCAAGTTCAGCAAGTTCACTTAAAACTTCTGAAGTCATGAAAAGGAAGAGGTGACCTTTTGAGCAAAGATCCAGTACACAAAATCCCTGCAACTTTTTGGCTTGGCCTCTGACCTGCAGGTGAAGAGGAACCCTTGTTTTAAGAAAAATCCAAATGCCAAGTCAGGCAGTTAGAGCACCTCCTTGGCATTAGCTTTCTATAACCCTCCAAATGTAATAGCACCCTTATGGTCTGATTGTTGCACTTCTATTTTTTCTTTAATGTCAGAATATACATTGGTCTGTGCATGTAGGTGATAAATACAATTTCATTACAGAGGGATCAAGGACGTGTAGCATATTTCTTTGATTTTGCAGGGCCAATAAAACTTGTGTACTGAGAGTGGCTTCCTTTAGTCATCCTTTTACAGAAGCTTTTATTACTTTCTTTGCTTTCACATGAAAAGCCACACGTAGTCATGGCTATTATACCATGTAGGATTAACTGAGCTTGCAAAGGTTTGGGGTGTTGAGCTTTCTGCAAAGTCTGCTACCTAAGTATTTAAGCACTCTTCTCATTTACATAATCTAATTGTTACATTCATTGAAACCTATTCTCTCTTCCAAATCCTACATCTGATCTCCACTAGGTAAATGTCAGAGCAATTAGATAGAAACGAATTAGATGTAGATGGGAGGGAAAAGAAGATCACCAGTTTCTCAGCAGGATTCACAGCCCTTTAACCACAGCGCAGAGCTGATGTGATCACCAATCCTATCCCCTTATTCAATTTTGCCCCTAATAGCCATAGGAATAAAGAAATGTCAGTAAAAGTAACTGTTTTACTCAATTCTTTCCTGACCACGGGCTGCACTAAAAGCTTTGTTATTTTCTCTGTGCTCTGCATGTTGGAGGGAGAGACAAGAAAGCCAGGTGGCTCACTGAGGGCAAGGTTCACCACAGCTGTGGCAGGGAGGGATAGAGGAGCAGGGCATCAGGCTGACAAAGATGACCCAGGCAATTGAGATGTGATGTAAACTTCAGAGAAAACACGACCACGTCGATGCCCTCCCTGTCTGCCTCCCACCCCACGCTCCTTATGCAGCAACCCTGAAGTGAAGGGAAAGGTGTGGGTAGTGGTGGAGCTCCAGCAGAGAGAGCTACACAGAGGAGTGTGGGCAGCAAAGTGGGCTCTTGAGGGGTTGAGGAACAGTCCTCAGCTTTCCTCTGCTCTTTCACCAGCTCTTTGCAGCCTTCTGATGACAGCTGAGATAGGGCTGTGAAGCAGGAATGTGACCCTAAGGAAAAGGAGCATAGGTACTGAGGCCTTAGGGAGAAGTCTTGGGCAGGGCACTTGTCATCGATATGGGAAATAGGCAGGAGGCAGCTGGGAATATTAAGCTTTGGGAAAGGAGAACAACCTTTCTTTAACAAAATGGATGGGGAAGGCAAAAAAACCCCAGAATTGAGGAAGCATAAATGTGGGTGGTGGAAGAGGTGTCAAACAGGACATCAGTGTTTCCCAGATGAAGGCTGTGCAATGCCCTCACTGGAGTGTGAGTTTCAACAGGCTGTACTAATAACAAAGACAAATAAATAGAGGAATGAAAAAGAAAGGAAAATATGGTCATATCTGATAGCCATCAGCAGTCTCATGCTATGGAATCCTTGAAGATGGCGATAAAAACATCTGCTCTTTTCGTAAAACCCTTGACTGTGAGAGAACTTGGTAGGAAACAGTCAAAACTGTTAGTTGTTCTTAATTTTGTCTCTATCACCCAAATAGAAAAATAATGCCAAAAAAAAAAAAATCCCCAGAATTTTATTAATTCCTCTAACAAAGAGAAGTACATGTACTTGCTGCTAGGTTTTTGGAGATTGAAAAGACCAATGAATCTGAAATGCAGGCTTTGTGCAAATTTGTACAATATACACAATGATAAAGTTTATAGAACTTTTTGGTTAATCTATGAAGATTAACCACAGGGCTGTCGACTGCAGAGTCTAATTTTTATCACCATGATTTCCAGATAAATACTTTCAAGGGGCTCCCACTGTATGGAGTTACCCACAAAACCTGGGTTTTGCCCTGTGTAGTCATGAGCTGTCACCTCAATAGTGCCACTGAGGTTTTCCTTAGAAACTGATGACTGCGAGCTAATGTTAATGGGGATCATTTTAGAGTATTAAGCCATGACTCAACTTTCTTAAATCCAAAGGAGGTTGGGTGTATGTGAAGAATGATTGCTGCTAGGAGCAAGATTGAAAGAGAATTACTGTATTAAATATATACTTATATGCTTCATAAAATGCTTAATAGAATATATACTTATTAAAGTATATAGTGGAAGAGAATAGTCTCACCTGGAACAGTTAAGTAGGACTAGAAATCTTGGCTGTGTCTTGGATGTCCTTCAAACCACTGCAAAGGGAAAGCTTCACCTTAAAGGAGGTGGGTTAGAGGACAGTTATTGCCCACATTTACCCCACACTGTTTAGGCACTTATTTGAGTATTTCTATGCACTCTCTGAAGTAGGGGAAGAGTGGGAGAACTCCAGAGGATAATCCTGACTTTATGTTATCTTTCCAGTAGTTTAGTCTAAGACTATAATTAGTCCCTGGAGGGGCCTCCCTTGTTTCACTGAGTTTTGAAGAAGTGTTAAATTAATTGGGTGTGCCTAACCTAGTTGGGTAAATCTAGGCCTAAACGATGGGATTTCCCTGTTGCTGAACTGGTGCAATGGTTGCATGCTGTGTTGTGGCTGCTGAACTGTTCCTGGTTTTAGAAGTCCTTCTTAGAACCTTGGTGGTTGTGGTGCCTCTGTGTCAGAAGCCTTCTGGACCTCTTGGCTCACCTCAGTTCTCCTTGCCGATGGTGATTTTTAATTCTGAGTGGTTTTACACCCCAGGGAAAAGTAACAGATCTCACCAAAATTATTCTTAGATTTCCAAATGCAAGGATGTGAGTACAAGAAGTATTAGCAAAATCCTGCTCACCAGGGTTAAATCTCTGCTGCTGTCACAGAATTTCTCTGAATAGCAGCACTTACCTGTGCTGTTCAACACAGCTGGAAACAACAGGGTAAATATTGCATAAGGATGAATGCCAACATGTTATACAGTGGTTTTTAAAGGTATCTGCTGTATTAGTACAGGTTATTTAAACGAGAATTTTCCTTGGGAGCCTGAAAACAGCAAAAAAAAATTTTAAATTTTTAATTTTTTTTTTGTATGTGTGTGTGTAACTTCAATCATGCTTCTGTATTTCCGGGCTGAAATGTAATCATAAAAGTTAACACAGCTCTTCAGATTGTTCTTCTTTCTGTAAGCATGGCTTCATAATGGAGATTTAGTGGGCTGTAAACAGGATGTCATATGGTGCTCTCTGTCAAAAATTAATGATGGCAATGAAGATTAAATTATTCTTCCGTGAAAATACAGCACATACGCAGGGAGATGTTTGCAAGCAGGCTTAAAATAGTCCATTCCCTGAGGACAGCCTGGGAGTTTACTGGCTGCTCCCTGTTCCTGTTGAGAGTCTGGGTCTACCACATAGAGAAGCTGTGTTGAATTCCTGCAGAACCCTGGGACACAAAGGGAGGCTTTTGTTTCTCTGCCTTCCAGGTGGAAGCTGTAGTCTGTGGTGCCTGGATAATCTGATACTCAGCTACCTGCAGTGTGCTCCCAGCGCTCCAATTTGCACTGCTGGCCTCCATTCGCTGCCCTTCCTTGTCAGCGCTCGGAGCGTTCCAGTCTGTGAGGGTTTATTGTGAATCTGACTGTGCATGTTGAGGGGGGTGGAGAGAGGGGGAGAAGGGATTTTCCACAAATGGAATCCAAAAACCTGCAGCATATCTTTATGGAAAAGGCTTCCATTCCATCATCTGCTCCTGATTTTTTCCCCTAGATGCAGCACGAACATGTCAGTGGGAGAAGAAAATATTACATTTCCTGAGACAGGTTTGTCCTGATGCTGGCTAGCATGGATAGCCTGACGTGCCAAGCAAAGCTGTTTCCTGTGAGGCATGGTTTTCTGTAAATGCAGCTCTTAGGAAGCCTGTGGGGCTGCTTTCTATTTCATTTGCTGGCGGTAGATGGCTGTCTGCCTCTGCAGAGCCTCAGAGCAGGCCAGAGTATTCCCCAAGCTGCTTCTACACTCCCCAAACCCGTTTTCCGTATAACCACTCAGTAAAGATGCAAATATTAAGCAGAAGATTTCACGCCTTCCACAAGGGCACAGCTTTCTCAGTGAATTCATTCCTGGTACTGGGGAGAAAATTAGGAAACTACATCTTGGAGAGAAGACGTCATTGTGACCTTTCATTCCCTTGTGAAAGAGCTACTACCAATATTTCAGCTCAGTGATCTTTGTCTTCTCACAGCTTCAGCAGTTACTGGTTGGGATCCTGAAAAGTGTCAGGTTTGGGGATTGTTACATTTTTTAATGTCTTTTTTTTCTTAGTCTCATGAGCTGTCTTGTTTGTTTTTTTTTTTTTCTTTATTCCGACCATCATATCCTGTGTGTCTTCTCATGTGAATCCCCTTGTGAATAGATCTTTATAGCTGTATAATCCTGTAAGCCCCCTAGCCCTGAGGAAACACATCTTTCCCCCTTGTTTTTGAAGCCTGTTGTCTAAGAACACAATGTGTTTGTGTATGCTTAGAATATATGAGCTGATAAAAGTGAAAGAGGGGGAAATAAGGTGACTACAGAAGTGACTCCATCCCCTGGCACAGGAAACACAGTCCTTTGGGGTGGGAAACAGGTCATTTCAAACAGACCTTTGACACACATGGATGTGTAAACTGAGCCACACCTGACATTTTAACTCTCCTTTGAAACTCCATCACAATAACAAAGCAAAAAGATATCTGATATGTAAAAATTGACAATTCCTGTCTCTGCTCCTTCAGCTGCTTGTGTATTGCATGGGGGAAATTACTCCCCTGACAGGCTTAGTTTCTCAGAAAGCAGTGAATATTGTTGCTGTTGCTCAGGAATTAGCTGAATAACGTAAATTATTCTGATAACCAGTGTACAAGCATGTCTTTCTGTTTTGACTTATTAAGGATTATCAGCACTGGCTCCTGTTTTGGGGCAGAGGTGACTTTTTGTTCAGTAGGCAAGGGAACCTGGCAGGGCTTCTCAGGTTTGCCTTTCAGATAGGCACTCTAAACCTGGGTAGATGTGTGGCACTTTTGATGTTGCTGTTCTTTTATATGGGGAATGGTGTCTTTAATGAGCCTTTTTACTTCTCAGATAAGGAGTAGATTTTACTTTATATGCTAAGACACGATCCTTGGTTCTTGCAGTTGTATTGGGGAAACATGGTAACTGGGATGTAGCCACCTAGCAGGGATTGTCTAGAAGAGAGTGAGAGAGAATAATCCCCTATGCCTCTGCGACCACTGCCCAATACACTGTGTACTCCTGTGCTATGGGATGGCCAGCTGCCTGCACCCATTTTCATCCTCCATTACATGTACACTTCCACATTTTCCTCTTCTGGTCAATGTGCTGAGATCTCTGCCATGGTTCCAAAGCATTTTGCATCACTGGGTTTACCACAGCAGGTTTGATTACATCCTGCAAGCTGTATAACCATTTCTGTTTCTATGAATGCAGGTAAGGTCTAAAACACCTTCACAACAGAATCCCTTCAACCCTGGCACAGATCAAGGATTTTCCACCTGCTCCATATATCCAAGCAGTCTGCAGCTGCTTTCATAGCCCAGGGATGAGTATCTGTGGGCCTGGGACAGAGACCAGATGTGTGGGCAGCTTGTGGAGAGAGAATGGCAACATGCTCCAAATGGCAGAGTGAGGTGAAGTCTGCCATGAGTTACTGCACGGCTGCCTTCAAACGTTGTTTGGTCTGGTGTGGGAAAGGAAAAGAGATATTCAGAGCTGTCATTTGTGGATCACACCTGCTATCCAGGCCCTCTGTTTACAGCTGTTGTATATCTTCCTTAAAAACAAAGCTTCTGTAGAGCGATGCCTGCGTGACTGTGGGAGGTCCTTTTGCTTTGAATTCCATCCAATGTAGAGTGCTTGTCCAAGCATCCCTTTACCACAGCTGCCTATTTCTCAGTAGCTTGGACCGTTTGAATAATGTATTGGCAATGTCTGTCACACATACTAAGTGCAGATAGTGAGAGCAATAGATACTGAACAGCATTTTCAGATAACTCATCTGTATTTCTTCATCCATCTTCTGAATTAACTTGGGTTGGGGATTCTTGCCACAGAAGCCCCAAGAATTGTAATTAAGTCTCAAAACAGGAGACCAGCTGAAGTTTTATAAATACTACCTTGTTTTTCTCTAGCTGCAAAACTGTCCAAGGAGCACAATTTAAGGGGTGGTATAGCTACTCCTCCTACTGGCCTCAGGACGCAGGTGTTTACACTGCCTTCTGGATTTTCCAGACCATCGAAGTGAGTTCTGAAACATGATTAAATCAAAACTCATTTTATTTAATAAGTAATCTTCCTTCTGGCATAAGTCAATTAAGTGGTCATGTCTAGATTTTTAGAGAAATCCCTGCAGAATTTGTCCAAGAAAAGCCAAATTCTAGTATTACCCATACTAGAAAGTAAAGACTTTGCATCTAAGCAATGTGCAGCTCAGCTGAATCTAAAAATGAAGACTTGTGGACTCCTTGACCGAACAAGTAGAGGTAGTGTTTTCAAATAAACTATATTCTTCTTGGACATGTCTATCAGTTAAATAGAACCCTAACTGCTGCTTCAAAGTTGACTTACCCTGAAGGGAGAGTAGCAGAAAATATGAAATTCGTTTCTTGCAACATAACAACTGTGATTGCAACAGAAGTAGCTCTGGAAAGACCACTGTCCTCCACGTACCATGTGGAAAAACAGAGGTGAAAACAGTCAAGAGTGAATGACCTTCATTAAATTTCTGTTGAAACAAATAAATAGAGTCCTCTGTAAGGGTGGCAATGAATATAAATAAGGAATAACATTGTCTCACTGTAGACAGTCTTCCCACATATGATAAGAATGACTCTTGAAATTATTGAGGGGTTTTGTGTATATTTTGGGATTTTTTTCAGCTATTATCTGTATATTTCAAATAAGCAAAAAAATGTGGATGGTTATCTAAATAAAGCATCCAACTTTTGTCTTCTATTTGATCTTTCTAGCCATATGAGTAAGCCAGGCAACATCAGAGACTATCTCAAGCCTAGGAGAAAGTAGCTAAGAGGAGATATTACCTTTCTCCACCGTCTTATCTCAGAGGAAAAGCCCATGAATAATTTCACAACTCTCTAACACACTGGACTACAAATGCATATACAGTGGAAAACGTCTTGTTGCTGCTGTATATTTTAATTTTTTTTTTAAGTTCTTAATTAAACAAAAATCAAAATATGTTTTGCCTCAATCCCATCTCTTCCCCCAGTTCACTGAAGGAAACTTTTTCTGGGTACCTGTGTTCAGTGGTACAAGCCTAGTCAATAAATTCAACTCTATGTATTCAGCTGCAGTATAGAAAGGCTAATACAGCTGGGATATCAGACTTAATAACCTCTACTCTTTGTATCTGTGGTGGTCTCAGAAAAGTACAAAGGGAGATAAATATATCTCTTCTCATCAGTACGGGCTATATTTGGAAGATCTCATGTGATGTAAATTTCCATTGTTTAATCGTTCCAGAAAAAAACCCAACACAACAAAAAGAACAAAAAAAACCCCTTACAAGTTCTCAACCCCTGAAACAATGGTGGAAAATCATGGTATCCCACAGTGGTCTGTGGGTCAATCTGTCCTTTGGGAAATTAGAGGTACCTTTCTGCAGCATTTACAAGATTACTGTGCAACTAAATGAGGGCTCTCTTTCACATTTGAGTTGCTCTTGAACCTCAATGAACCTGATGTAATAAGCAGGTCTATGTATAGGGCAGCAGAGTGTCAAATGAACTGGCAAGTACGTGCTTTTGAAAAAGAAAATGGGTAGCAGAAAATGGCAAAGGGAAACGGACCATAAGAATGGTGTTTGGAACACAACCCTCTGGTCTTGCTTGCTCCATTTCTCAGACTGTGCAGAAGAAGTGAAAGCCATGAGCTTTTTTTTCAATAAAGCTTAATCACAGAAAGGGGCATCTCCTTGTAGTGGAGACTCTCTAAAATCTCCTCTTTATTCTGGAGTGGGCAGGGAGCATGGCTGGTGTATTTTGTCCATTTTCTTTTCAATACTGCAGTTTCATTCACCCTTTCTACCCCTGCAAAGGCCTAGATAAAGTGTGATTGATTACCTACTTGGATCTACAGCAATTATCTCACTCAAAATGCTAATTTGGACCTATTCATGCCCAGGTGAGAGAGTATCATTTTAAAGGCTTATTTAAAAGCCTCTATCAGTTCCTAAGTTCTTTATTAGCATTGAGGGACTATATTAAATAAACTTGAGGTTTTTCCGCAAGCATCATAGTGTCACACTGTGTCAGGCCCATAAGATACATCATGGGTGCTGTGACAAGGATGGTCATCTGAAACACAGGTTCATACTTGTATGAGGTCCAGTGAGGACACAATGCTGTTGTTCCCCACAGACCTTATCCAAAGTCCACAGAACTCTATGTCACTCTTAGTCCTGAATTTGAATTTTTGTTGAAGTTCAGCTCAAAGAAGAAGAGCAAATTGACAAAACCCACCATTTCACTGGAGAAACAGCCATCACCTTAACAGATATATGGATGGCTTTGATTTATTTAGGAATCACAAGTAAGACTTCTCTTTATCACTAAGTCATTGGTATAGAGAAAATAAATCTGGAAAAGCTGGATCCATTAAACATTTCTTTATGCTTCACTTCATGGGTTAAGATTTCAATTCCTGAGTATTCAACACTTCTTTCTAAAGCTGAGTCTAAATGTAGTTCCTATTCTGGACTGCATTTATGTTTGGTGATTGGATCGAGTCTCAGAAATATTTGTGCATGAACACCAAAGAAAATGTTAACTTCTAAAGTGACCGTAAGACTTTCCTTGGGGTTGTTGTGAAGGAGTTAAAATAATTTAAGCATCTGAATTTGAAAAAATCAATCCCACTCTCATGATGTGATTGCCAATCATTATAATAACATCCAGATTTTTGTGGACTGGAAAGCCCTTTATAGAGGAGGTCGGTATTGTTAGCCCTGATTAGGCTGAGGAACCCGGGGCAGAGCAAAGGAACTGGGCCAGCATCACTCAACCAGTGATGGAAGTGACAAGAACAAAGTCCAGATCCCCTTCATCCCAACCCAATGAACTTTACAGAGGCCATTAAACATCACTATCCTCATTTTGTGAAGGGCAAAAAACTGACCCTAAGCAGAATGGAAAGGTATGGGACCTCTGTCCTAGCTGGCATCCCAAAACAGGGTGTCTCACCTGGGGCATTACCTTCCCAGCTCAGACCCTGGGCATTCTTGCATTCTTTGTACTGTTATTCCTCCTGATTTCTACATAGTCTGTTCTGACATCTGTGAAAAAGGAAAAAAAAAAAAGGAAAAAACCCACAACCCTTGGTTTTCTTTTCTGAATTCCAACCAGACCATTATGCTGAGCTGAACATTTCTGAATTGAAGCAAGTCCAACTGCAGTGGCCTTGCCATAGGCACACCCTAATTAACAGCAAAAATTTCCATATGTTCCACCCTTCACACAGACATGACTGTTCTGTGACCCAAATGCTCTCATTTGTCTCGTGTAGGAGAGTTTTCACACTGGGGGCCACTCTGACTTGTGTCATTGCCTACATCTGCTTACCTTTCAGGTGGTTTTATCTTTTTCTGTCAAGTCCCTGTGGTCACTTTCAAAGGCATTTCAAAGCTCCTTTCAAAGGCTTGCTTCACCAAGAATTTTTAAGCCTACTGCCTGTTTCCTCTTGCTTCATTTCACTGTAAAGTTATGATGCTGAATTTGTGACATGGCAGTTATTTAGATGGTGACAGACATAAAGAAGAATTATGGTGACTTCACTGAATAATCAAGCAGAAGTAGCTTGGTTCTGGGTAGAGGAAGTTCTTTTTTAAGAAAACATGAATATCTTCAAAAAAATAGGAGTAAACTAGTTAAAGTCAAATTGCTAGTTGCATGAACAGACCTTGTTATCTCTCTCGGAGTGAACAAAGCCTTCCACTGATGCACAGTAGATCTTTGAGAAACATTCAGATCCTGGAAACTCTCATAGTGCTTATTTGTAGTTTTCACTTATGTATTTGGATTTCTTTTTTTTTTTTTTTTCTAACTAGGCAGGGATGGGTCTTGAAGACTTTTGCATGAGCCTCCCATTGCTGCTATTATAACTATTAGTGTTCTATTGTATGTATGGGGCAAGAGGTGTTCATGGGCTTAATGGAGTACTAAAATAATGAGGTTTTGCCTCCAGCTGCCCTGAACCATCTAAACAAAGAAAGTGAAGCTTGGGTGAGGCTGGAAATAACTCCCCTGTGGTAGTTCTGTACTTTGAACTTCAAATGCAGGCAATTAATGATATTTACTATTTGTTCAGGTTTTCTAGCCAGTTTCTCCTTCTTTTGACCAAAGCACCACATGCCTCACTCTGGTGTGGGAGCAGGCTGGAACAGCTGTGGCCCTGCTCCCCCTCTCATTCCTGCAGGCATTGTACACTGGGGCAGCCTCTGAGATACCCAGGCTTATGACAAGACATGGTCTGTACAATACCATAAATAAATAACCAACGGGAAAGAATAACACCTGATAACATTGTTTTTGTAAATAAATGCAGTGAACAAACTACACCAAAGCAGAGAATTCTTGTAACTGGATTTCTACTGCAGAAATTTATCACTTGTATAGCCCTTGTATTCCTGACCAATTATAGCTGTTCCTGCCTTGGAGAAAATTGCTATGATATATTTATCTCCCCTTCCAGGTTCTAGGGATAGCTGTGTCTTATGGTTTTTGTGGGATGGTATTTTCCAACATTGCATCTTTTTGGAGTCAGTTGGAAACGCTGTGGAGACCCGAGCCAGACTGCTGTTCTTTAAGGGGGCTATTTTGGCTGTACAAAGGATCTCTCTCCACCTTAGCTGTGGAGCCATCCACAGGGGTTAATGGGGTGTTTCAGGGGACTCAAGCCAGCTCTCTGCAACAGGAATGAATTCACTCTGATCCTGTTTTTGTCAAACCCTATGCAAATACAAGATTCAACATGTCTCTCCACCTGGCTCTGTATCACCTATCTTTATTTTTACTAACTCCCCAAAGCCCTAATTTGCAGTGCTGGTATGAAAAATCTGACAGGAACATATGACAGCTCTGGCCAATCTCTCCCCTTAGATGTAAGAAAGACAGTTAATAACTTTTTTAGAAGGATGAGACAAAAAGCCTGTATATATCATCTCTATGTATTAATATGCTACATATGTGGCCTATCCACTGCACCTGTCTAGGGAAAACACGGGTTTCTGATGTTGCTATAGGCTGCTATTTTCACAGTGCAGCTGAAGAACACGTTGGTGCCATCTCAGTCAGGTCAATCAGTCACCTGAAACATGTCTGTGCCCCAAACCATTCAGGCATCCCAGTTAACAGGAACACACCCTCTACAATTATTAGAATTTGGATTTTATAGACATTCTTCATATTGCAGATGATCCCAGTTTTCTGTGTGTTTGGGAGAAAACCCCTATTTTTGATACTTAAAATAGTTATGAATTGCAGCTTTTTCCTTAAAAATTTTATCACAGATGTTTCATAGGTATATTCCAAGGCATTTTAATGGACTATGTACTCAGTGACTAATCCTGAAAGACCTTTGCAAGACTGCAGAGCTGTATAGGGGTTTGTCAGCATCAGCCAAAGGAAAGGCAGATTCTTGTGAATGTAGATCCAGAGACATTTGGCACTGGTCTCTCTGTGATAAAAATAAGGTGATATGCCTGTCTCTCAGCCTCCTTTTACGGTATTACAACACTCAGAGACAACCTGGACACAGCACAGAGGTTTAGCAACAGCCTCTGAACTGCTGCAGCAGAGGTGGGACAGGATTGTGCTGGTGCTGTGCCCATCAAATTCCTTTGTCTTTATTCCTTCAAGGATCTGGCAAGAAGTACGACAGAGTGGAAAAAAAAAAGTTTCATTCAAGGAGCACAAAGCCAAACTGCAAGTCAGATTTGGCTGGACATCCAAAAATATTAGCTCACAAATTAGAATGGAAACGCTCCCCGAACAGAGTTCAAATTTTTTGGCAGCCTGGCTTTGTCCGGGGTTGTCAATACCTTGGATCAACAGAAATCAGTGTGAAGGGTTGTGTCTGCATGTGCTTGCTGGGCAGTCCACAGCCGACAGGTTTGCTGCAAATCCTCCGAGGGCTCAGCTGCCAAGCCATGGGGCCACGTCATACAAACCGGTTCCCGGGATCCACTGGCAAGGAGAGGGAAAGCGATGTGCAGTCTGTTATCCTGTCTAAATATCTGTGGCATCAACAAACGCTTTATAATGATAACAGTTATTTGATTCCCCCAATTTAATTGTGTTACGAGAACCTATTTATTACGCGGCTGCCTGGTTTCTGAAGGGCAGTGCAACAAAAGCCTTGGCATGGCCAGAGGCTCTGTATTTGTCGGCAATTTGCGAGGCTCGCCCACTGAGTGCTAATTTGGGGAGGGTGTGAGAGAAGTGCCAGCCACGGCGCCTTGGTGAAGCGAGCGGCAGCGGCGCTGCGAGGGTGCGGCCGGTGAGCGCGCCGGGCGGGCGGGGATGGCAAAACAACAAAGGGAGCCAGGAATTTCCTTCCCAACCTGGCGGAGCAGGGAGACCGCTGGCCTGGCCATTCGTCGCACGTGACGGAGGCAGGAGCAGAAGGGAGATTTTCACTCCGGCTCAGCTGTCTCCTCCGGGTGCCGGAGAGCGGTTGCCATGGATATCTGCTGACTGGGGGGCACAGCAGCGGCTGCGGGAGCTGCCGGGGCCGAAGGATGAAGCGGAGGATGCCCACGGGTGCGGGGCCAGCAGCAGGGATGTTTCCAGTGGCAGGGAAGCTGGAGGGATTTTGGAATGGGATGAGGCCTTCCCAAGTGTGTGGCATCTCTCCCCCGCGCTCCCCCACGGCAGCACTGATGGGATGACTGTCAGGCTGCTGAGCCTTGGGATGGATTAGCTGTGCCCCAAAGAGCTCAGAGGGTTATTTCTGAGCCATACCTTTGTCATTTCTCTGTGTGTGTGTGCGTGCATGCAAAATTTGTCTTTGAAGCCCCTGCTTCTGCTCTCTGGCTGCAAGGCAGGTGCAGAGCTGGCATTGTCCATAAAACTGGCATTGCAGGACTGTGTCTGCATGTGTGTGTATGTGCAGTGCCACACTCGAGGTTATGGCGTGTGGCTTTTTTCTCTCTTAAACAAAGAACCCATTTGCTCAACTTTATTTTTGTGACCCTGGCTGCTGATTTCAACGGTGGTTTTGGGTAGACAGAAGTATTTCTTGTGTGAATGAAAATGCCGTGATCATCTGAACCTGTGTATTTCTTGCTCTGCTGCTCATGTGCTGCAGTCCCAATCCTCTCCTGTTTTACTGTTGCTCAGGAATGGTAAATGCCCATGTGAAGAATAACAAACTGCAGTTATTCTTCTGTTTTGCTGAATTACCAAGAATGAACTCAAGGTATGCTCTTCTGAAACACTATTTAATAATGATATGTGGCTAATATTTTTTTACAGCCCTGGTCCTCTCAAGCCCTGTACTCATTGGGTTGGCTGCTGCCACAGTAGTTTAATTCAAACCTCCCTGTTTGAGCTCCATCCCAGCATGAACCTATTAAAAAAAAGGATGGAATTTACCTGAAATATATGAAACACATAGATTTGAACTGGTAATCATGTCCTCCTCTAAGTCAGTCCTCATGAAGTGCTGGTAAAGGCTGTGCTTTCTGTGGGTAGAAACCAGCATGGGACACAGAGGTGAGGCCTGAGGAGGCAGTACTGGCCTTAGCTGACTTGTGACTCATTTAGCTGTGATGTACTGGTGATAAACTAGTCTCGCTGAGGACACAGGATGGATTTATTTTCATTAAATGAAAAGAAATACATACATCATTGATTCTTATACACTGTGCATGGAAGCACATCAATGAAAATTTATTCCCAGGGGTATGCTCATCTCTAGGCAATGTTCCTGCTTCAAGATGCTTAGGAGCTAAGGAGTGATCCAGTGGACATGAATATGCTTAACCTTAGAGACATGAGTAATAGCCACATTCAAGTGTCATCAAAGTCAAGCATTTGCAGGATCAGGGCTTTAAGGGTGCAGTCTTGTAGAAACACTCCACACATTCTGATTTGATGAACGGAAGTATTTGAAAACGGCAATATTTTATGGCTAAGGACATTTATATGATATAAAATACTAGGGCAGCTGTTATGTAAAATACTGAAGGCAGCAACTTCCCAGAGAATATTTTATATGATGGCTTTCTACACAGGTGATTATGGGTACTGGTGGATTTTCACTCTGAGAAAGACTTTGAGCTAATAACAAAATGATTATTGGGTTAATGTGTACCTGCATGCACCCTCGGTGAGTGCAACATGTGCCCTAAATGTCACAAGACAAATTAATCCTTGGTGTAATATTGTTAATTGGTAGGGTTGTGTGAATGATTAATCCATTATGAATCACTATAAATCCATTCCAGCAATTTCTGGCAGATTTTCTTGTTTAGAGGAATAAAAGGAGACAGCAATCATGTTTCTAATCAGCTGTCATAGTCTAAGTAATAAGGATAGTACTGAATCCTGATTTTCTGTATTTAATAGGAGAGAATTCCACACAAAAGGCCAAGAAAAAGGGAGAAAATCTAGCTGTTACACTAATTTCCTAATATTATGGACACCAAAGCTATCAAAAAAATCAAACCTGGAAGTAACTAAAACTGGATTTAACTGAATGTTAAGAATGTTAAGAGCATATTAACTGAAGGTTAACTGCATATTTTGAAATAGTGACATATATATATAGATGTAAAAAAAATTCAGGTAATTAAATTCTATCCAAATGGGAGTGAATACACAGTCTAATTACTCTTAAAAAAAAAAAACAACAGGCTGCAGCTATTAACAATAAGGCATTTTGTGTAACACATAAAATTGTAGGGTTTTAAAAGTAAAATGTGAGTCCTTGGTAGGCAGAGTCCCAATATATCTTGTCAGCATGGGAAGGGGCCTGGCTTTGGGAAGAAGCAGACATCCACAGCTAGAATCTGCTGAACATTGGGACTCATCTCATGTGAGGAATTTATTTCATGTGTTCATGTGCTATCTATCATTGTGTGTGGAAAAACAGATAACAGATACAGGAAAACTGATTTATGCCACAATTTACTAAAATAAGCTTATCATTGTTTTGGAAAACGTCCTTAATATTGGTTCTCAGACACTTGTCTGTAGGAAAATGACATATTCATCATGACTTTGTACACCCCTGTAACTTACTTCCCAAACTGGCCCACAGGCTCTTGTCCTGCTGCTTTGCTCATCACTGTGTCATTGTCCTGCCTATCTTTGCCATATTCTCACTCTTTGTTCCGCCCATCTGCCTTTTGCAGTATTATTTCTTCCTACCCACAGGACAGCACACACAAAACTGTTCTGCAGTGATTTAAGCATTTTACATAATTCTTAATCTGCAAGGAAATTTAATATGAAGTGTGGACAGAATGGAGATAAAGCCATGTTAATCTCTTTGCCATTCTTCATCAGCTGAAGTGGGCATTCAACTCATAAGCAGCACTGTCCTTTCTTAAGTGCAAGGACAAGCTAATGAGCCAAAGAAGCAAATCACTTAGGTCTTCTCTGCAGAAGCATGGTTTAAGAAGCATAACATTCCTTGTCCAAGAGAATAGACTTATCTAATACAGAAATCAAAGGAGACAGTGGTAGCTGACAAGTAATCCTTCAGTCTAAAAAAGTTACAGGATAATCAAATAGGGGTTTCTTTATATTTTGATCAGATAATGTTGAAAGCTGTAGAGAGCAATTGGACAGAATGACTCACTCTCTCCTCAAAGTGCCTAGAGTACAGACCGTGGCAGTGCAGTGTCCTGCCATATCCATAGAGCCAGCTTCTGGAGTGAAGGGAGTACTCAATCACTAGCTGCATGCTGAAACCAACAGGAGTGTCATCCAGGGTGATTTTTGGTATGAAGGTTAGTTGACTTCAATCTGGACTCAGAGTACTGGGTTGTTGGCACTGGAGAAGCAATTCCTCTTGACCTTGATGAAGGGGAAAATTTTCCCTCTACTCCAGTGCCATTGCAGAGGTGTGTGACATTGAAGGCAACAAAGCTGCAGAGAAACTACAGCATCTGTGTAATGGTTGCAAGTTCCCCCAAGGATTTTCCTCTGTTCTGGTCTCCATGATGAGGCTGGTTTTGAGAAGGTAAGCCTTGTGTTTTGTTGGAGAAATGTGTCTGCTACACATTTTACAGAAGACAATGTCAGCATGACATAATAGCAGTATTTTCCTGTTTTCTCATTGCATTTCATGGTGGCATGCAGCTGCATGCTATGACGTAAATGTTTTAACACTGTGGCTTGGGTGTCTGCAAAGCCATGCAGAGATGTGTCTCACAAAAAAACTACAAAGGAGTAATTTCCTTATTAGAGAATTGCACAGGAAAGCTGTAGTTTTGATACTCCGAACACTCACATGCATAATTAAGCAGCTACATGGTGTTGTGTGTCGCCCCAGTTTAATGATCAAGATGAAGTGCAATGATTTTCAAAAGTAATAAGGGAAATATAAACAGCAATAATATAACTATGTACAGCAGGAACAAGACAGAACTGACATGAGTCTGTGTTAGAACAAGGGAATGTCTTTGTAGATCCACAAACAATATGATCTCAATAATTTCTGAACTTGGAAACAGATGTACAGTATATTCTCTCCAGCAGTAAGATTTTGATTTTCAGCTCATCTGCCAGAGAAATTACAAACAATGAGAAAGTGGGTGTGAGGGGGAAGAACCTAAGAAAATCCCTTATCTCCAGGTGTCTTGCTGTGCCAGTATGTTTTCAAAAGCCGCAGTAGTAGCCACTCAGTACTCTGAGGCACCCTCCATTGAAACAAACCAAAAAACCATTCCTTGTGCAGCTTTAGGGAATCCTTTGTCATACATAAGCAATAAACCAGGGCTCTACTCACCAAGTCAAACTTGCACTTTGTTATGGGGTAGCTTTTTAGGACTTACTGTCACTACTGAGCACTGTTAAGTATCTGACCCATGGTAGGAATGGCCCGTGGTAGGCTTTAAACTGGTGAAGAATGACATGGCAAGTGCATGGGTGGTATAGAGGTGTGTGTTACTTGTGTCACTGAAGTGACACAAGAGATGGAGAAAGAGCAAGAGCCAGTACATGCCAGTAGATTGTGCTACAGCATCTCTGTGGTGGTAAAACCACACCCCTTCCCTCCCCTCTGCTCAGGCCACACTGTAATGTCAGAAAACCTGAAGGATGGAAAGCTGAAGGAAATTTGTCTGGAAATATCTTGCATACATACAGACACAGATGGTGCAGTTTGAACTGACCAATAGTGCTCAGGAGAAGGAATGAATGTAATGAGGAACTTTAACCCACTTAAATCCTAATTTTTACTTGCTTGGAAACTTGTGTGAAGAAGCAGGCAAAGGTGTGCTTCAGTTTTCAAGGAGAATGTTCACCAACAGCACAGGCATTCACCCTTCCGAGTCTGAAAATTCATTTCTCATGGATTAACATCAACCTCCTTGTGGATCAAGATATTGCTGGATTCCTGATTCTATTCTCTTTGCCTGCCAATGCAGCACACCAAGTGCTGACAGTGAGCTGTATCAATGCTGATATTCAGAGGATGAGCCCTGAAAGCTGGCCAGAAGTGTTTCAGCCATGTGTGCTTCCCTTTGCATAGTTTATTTCTTGATATTATGTTAAAGCAGTTCTGAGGCTGATCGGGAGAGATGTCTACCCACATGTTTGCGTGACTTAGATTATTTGTATTTGTTAGCACTCTCTAACACAAGTCTAGCCTATCAAACATAATTCAGCACTTGATGGGCTAGTCTAAGGCTACACTTCATGTCTAGCAGCACTTTTTTCTGACTCTCATTTCAGATTTTTTTCTTTTGTTTTTATATCATTTTGGTTTTAATATCAGTCAGGGAATGTGAGGTGATTGAAAAGCACTTGGAGCTTTATGATTTTGTCCAGCATTTTTCTTTAAATTATGAAGTCCTGTGTTCAAGGAAGGGATAGACGTGTAGAGCCATAAAGCTGAAAACCTTATTACCTAGTATTTATAACCTTTCACTCGTTTATATAATGGTGTGTTAAGCTTTCCTCCACTGTGAGTATCTGCCCCTGACAGGCACTTGGGCAAAACTTCCATTTGCCCCAACTTCCCGTTCTTCAGCTTTTACAAAGAGGACCATTCTCCTTCACTCCATCACCTTGAGGATGACACCCATGTAAGGAAATGAAAAATAATTCACATCAGAGATAAAAGAATGCCTCTTACTTAATCTGATCTGTCATGCTAGCTAAGTATTTTTCCAATAAATTTCTAGTCTAACTGTAAGCAGTAGGGACTTCAAATATGGTTAAAATATGCCACTGATTTTGGAACAACTAGCCCCAACTAAATGCAAATAATTCTGTCCCCGAATTTTATGGTGGCCAGCTTTAATATAAACAGTCTCAGCAGCAGCAGCACAACGAATAGCAAGTATCACTGTCTTGTCAGAAGACCTGTACCTGTAAAGGTAGTTCTCAGCTGTCTTTAAGATATATGGAGAGTGTTAATAACAACTAAGCAAGGGTTTTCTTCCATGAACTCCAAGACAGCATCAGGGATCGTACTTCAGAATCACATTATTACAGCAGTAGATGATCTATTGCCAACTACCTAAGTACAAAGAAAACTTGCCACAGCTTAGAAGTGCCCACTAGAGACCAATGCTTCCCTGCAGCACTTCATCTTTTTTAAACAAGGGATAAATGCATTTCTTTAAGTTCTCGCTCCTGGATTTTTCTTTTCATAATTCTCCCAGTGAGGAGTGGCTCCTGCTAAAAAATTGTCTGGGGATTCAGGTCCCAGAATACTTGTACTCTCTGAGATGTGGTGAAGGCTGTAGACAGCCCTGCAGGGGCTCTGGTGCACCCAAACTGCAGCTCATACTCCTTCTGGTCCCTTCAGGGGCTTCCAGCATAGCCCACCCTGGCTCAAGGGGAAGCAGAACAAGGAGGGACTACCTACTGCTAATGTGCCTTCACAGCCAGAGAT
Source organism: Daphoenositta chrysoptera (assembly GCA_013397915.1). Classification (NCBI taxonomy): domain Eukaryota; kingdom Metazoa; phylum Chordata; class Aves; order Passeriformes; genus Daphoenositta; species Daphoenositta chrysoptera. The sequence continues at coordinate 860,493 of VZRO01002375.1, forward strand.
GCACAGGAAGTGACTTTCATATCTGAAAGAGAATCTGTGAGGCTTTTCCGAGCCTTACTCAAGATGAACAGGTGAAAATTTGAGGGGAAGGGGCAACAACTTGTAAGAAAAAAAATATTTAAAATGTATTGGACAATTTGGAAATTTTTGTTACAGATATTTAGGCTTTGTGAGTATAAATTAACTACTTTATAGAACAGTTATTTTCAACAGCAAAAAGCAGCTATATATCCTAAAAAACTGCACATATTAATAATTAAAACATGATAATTTCAAGTCATAGAGGACAGTCTAGTCACTTTCTAATAAAAAAAAAAAATCAGATAAAAATCCTCAATTAAGAATACTCAGTAGTGCTGCACAAAGATTTCTGGCCCCACCATTTCACAAACACATCTGCTGGTGCAATAAAGAGAGACCCGGGGAGACAAAGTTCCTGCCTGCCTCCCTCCCTCCCTCCCTTTCTCCTATCCCCACCTGCTCCCCTCTGGGCTACTCACCTCCTCCCACTGGGACTGTGTGGTGTAGAGGAGGACCAAGCTGCCCCAGAGTGGGGTTAAGGAGCACGTGTGGTGGCTGGACACAGGGTGCAGTTACTGGTGTGCTGATGAACTGTACTGGCAGCTGTTGCCATGGGGAGAGATCTTATTTTTCCCTACCTTTCCATCCCACTATGCCCTTGGACCAGCACAGAAAACTGATGATCTTGCGGCATGCCCATTCAGGGAGTTCATCTGGCAGCAGAGTAACTACTAAAATAACAAGTGGAATATTTTCCTGCTAGCTTAGGTCCATTTGCCTAGAGATGTGCCAGCCCGGGGAAACGGGATGGATGGTATGCCTTGGACGGGGAGAGTCAGAACTGACATTTGGGTTAGCTCTGCTTATCCCAGAATCACACTGTGAATTTAGTCTGGATCAGCATGCAGAAGCCTTTGCAAAAGCCTTGGGGCCTAAAGTCCAGCTAGAAATGTGTTTTTACTCACCTTTGCAGAAGTGAGAAAGCAGAGCTGATGCTAAATATAGGCAAAATAAAGGACTCAGTGCAGAACAACAGTACATTTTTTAGCTTCCGGAATTAAGATGTGTGAGAGCATCTTGTACTGCTCTGTGCATTCATGTAATATTTGGGGGTTTCCTGCCTATCATAACATGAGGTAGGTATAATTCACCATGTACTATGGCCCAAAGTATGCTTTTATTGTGAGAAGGAATAGTATAAACAGCACTGGAGTGATCCAGGATTTTTTCTCATTAGTTTTCAAGTTTCATTTCAAAACAAATGTTTGTTTGGGTTTCCCAGCTGTCAGGATCTCAGCTGAGCTTCAAAAGACAACTGTACTTATTTGCATATCAGCACTGAACTTTTTCCTTCAAATGTATGACAGACTGTTGTGGGTTGGAACTGAGTTGATTGATAGTTTACCGATCCAATTACGCTTTTCGAATTTGCATATTTAAACCTGCGAGAGGCACGGAAACTTCCTCGTTGAATCCAGGCTCCTGCGGGAAGGGGGGAGGGGGGAGAGGGAATGGCTCTGGGCCCAGCCCTGGGG
>VZRO01002375.1:862196-934379 GCA_013397915.1 Daphoenositta chrysoptera
ACCCTTTGCAACCATGGTAAAAACTGTAATACCATAAACTGTTCTGTTATCCATTTAAAGGACATGGTGGGGGGAATTGAGAACACCCCATATTTGGATGTTCAGTGCAACGGACTGTCTCTGAACGGGCAGGACTGTTGCAGGTGGCAGTTTGGAAACCACACTGGAGCAGAGAGGGGAGACCTCTTTTTTTCCTTACGTTTGGAGAGACTTTTTAAGAACTTTAATGCTGACCAGAAATTCCATCTTTGTTATCCTCCTTGCTCTCCTAGGCAGCCTGAAAGGAGGCTGCGTGCCCTGGTGTGATGGGGGATGGGGGAAGGGGGGTGCTGGCAAAGAAAGAAATTTTTTTTTCCTTTACTTTCTTAGTGTTTCTTTTTTTCCTTTTAATCATAGTAATAATAAACTATCTTTATACTCTTTAAAGTTTCTGAGCCTGCTTTGCATTTCTCCTAATTCATATCTCACAAAAGCAAATAAGTGAACTAAATCACTACACTAATTGGTGTTTCTGCCCGGTTTACTGAACTAAACCTGCTACACAGACTAATTTTTACACTGATGAAATTTGTCCAACCTGATTCTCTCAGGTGAATTTTCACAGTAAAGACAAAATGCAGGTATTACATTAATGCTTTTCCAAACACTTTGTGAATTAGGCTGCTGAGGAAACTAAGGAATGAAAAGATGATACACCTTGTTTCACAGGAGCACAGCAGACAAGCAGAAGAGATCCTAACTTGTGTCCTAACTTGGTACTGTCTCAACTAGACAATATTACCAAATGTTAGTTTTTGGGAAAAAAAAAAAAAAAATTGATAACAAATAGAACTCAGGTTTATATCTTTCTCCTGCTCACAAATTCACTAGAGAAAGAAAAAAAAAACAGTTTTCACCAGAAGGAAAAGGCTGTTACTAGAGTCAGCAGATTTACTAACAACACTTTTTTTACTATAACACCTTTTCAAAATGAAGCCCAACTTCATCAGAGAAAAAAAAAAAAAATTAAACACCAGAAGATGCATTAGTAGTTCTTTCTCTCTTCATGTTTTAGTAGGTATCTGTCTGCCCTGTTTCATCTAATTAAAAAAAAATCTAACAGTGTTCATATAAGAGTTTTCCACAGTTTATATTGATTGAGAAACAGTTTTGTTTAAGTGATACAATCCTGAACTGCTGAACAACCTGAGAATAACCACTTTCATTGTTTTTCGAAGGGAAAAAATGACTCATCTTTTTTCATTTTTTCATGTTCTCTTTGTTCCCCCCCCTTCTGTTAAATGTGTATCCCCAAGCACGTAAAAAACCATCTTTTTTGGCAAGAATTTTAAAAGCTGTTGCTAGCAGTTCTGGCATTAATTTGTAATTTCAAAGGCTTCTCTGCCCCCCTGTTAGTGGCTGAGCAAGGAGTCAAAGCAGCTGCCACTCCTGGGCTGTGTCTTTGTGGCCCAGAGCAGACAGGCACTGGCTTGTTCTGTCCAAACTTAGGCAGAGCCCCAGCTCCAGCCCAGGAGCTGCATGTGCTGTGGTGTAAAGCACCATGCTGAGTGCTCCCAGACATCTCTGGTGCTTTGGGATCCCAGCCAGGACTGCATGTGTGTCCATGCTGCATTGCAACAGTATAGCTGTACTATTCAATTTATTAATACAGGGAGGAAAAGGAGATACTGAGACTGGCTGCACCTGTGCTGCTTTCCTATAAGCCAGGGCCTTGCCGAGAGCTAAGGCCTGGGGTTGGTTTTTTTTTTTTCCTTTTTTATTCCCTGTCTCACTTTGCCACTTGGCAGATCCTGTTGTTACTGTTCAAGCCAGTGCAAAGGTAAAGCCCAATTCTTCATTTTCTCATGTGAGCACAGTATTTTATGGAAAATCTGAAGTGGTCTTGGACCTCTGCTTTAAATACACTGCAGATGTAGCTACTGAGACAAAAAAAGAGTCAGTCACAGACCTACACCAAATTGCCCTGGAGGAAAATTGGCAAAAATGGTTACTAGACAGTTGTGCTAGACAGTGCAAGCTTATAACCTATGCTAAACATTGGGTATCTCCTAATGTAGTGTAGATCAATTGTTGTGTAAAAGGAAACAAAATAATATTAGTATATCAAAATAATATTAGTATATCAAAAGACATAATCTACTAGGAAGAATTTGATGAATAAAAAAATTTATTTTCTGCCTTAATATAGATTCAGGACTATCCCTCTACTATATATTTCATAGAGACATAGTCTAGGTTAGGCACATTTGCCACAATGATTTTGCTCTATAAGATCCTGTGACTAACTGTGGCTTTAACATTATTCATGGCAAACAGAGGAAAATGACAGTGTAGACTTTTGTTTTCAGGCTCTAGGAAACAAAGCCTTAGGAAAATACAGTCATTGTAATGGTGATACTAAGGATTAGTTTACTTCAACTGAAAATCTATTACATAAATAATATCCAAAGGCCTTTTGAAATATGGCTTTCTTTTCCTTCCCTATTCCTACAGTGTTTCCAGTATTAGGCTTTCTGCTATCTTATTACACCATGCTTAAAACTTTATCAACCTACTGTGTAAGCTAAAAAGATAACCATATATGCCTGCATGGAGAGAATCAACAGAATTATAGGAAACAAGTTTTTTTTTGTATAGGACATTCCAAATGGAGACCTTTTTATTATTTCAAGCAAGTTTGGATCAAAAGAAGTTCTAAACCCATATTTTAATGTTTGTCGTGCGCATGTAGATATGATAGATATGAACTTATTAACTGAGATGTAAATTCCCTCTTCCCTTTGTTCTTTGTTAACTCCAAACTTTTTTGTAATAATATCAAGCCTAGTTCCCAAAAACTGAAAAAGAGAGGTACATATTTAGGCACACACACTTACATACAACTTGAGAACTCAAAGATACATATTCTGTACTACTCTTCACTGCTTCACCTCACTTTAGACAGTGCCAATATATTTGTCTTTAGTATCTGTAGACTAACTAGTGCTGTGTGTCACTCAGGGAGAGGTAGAAGATACTTCCAGGTTTACCAGTCTCAGCTTTACACCACCCATGAGCTCCTCACCACTGGCTTTTCCTCTAAATTTCTGAGTAGCTTCAGCCTGTATAGGCCATGCAACTAAAACAATACAAATGGATCTACTGCAAGTACATTTCATTCATCCATACATTGTCTTAGGCTGGGCAAATTTCAGCTTTTAATGAACAGTTGATTTCTATTTACACTCTCAATAAAGCTAAAATAGGAAGTTTATCCCAATGTAAAGGGTAATTACTCAGACCTCCCATGAACTGTAGGGAACTACAGCAGTGTTGCCCAAAAGAAATCTCTGCAAACACAGAACTGTTGTGCAGAAAACCAAACAGTAAAATTTCACTAAAATTATTTAAATTACTGAAATCAATAACCTGAAGCTTAGTTATTTTGTTCATATTTGACTCCTCTCCATTACAAAGTAGTCTGCAGGACAAGTAGTGGCTATCCATAAAACGTGGGCTATGTACTTAGGTGTACTTCAGTATTTATGGTTTCTCTCAGTTTACTCCAGACTTGGGGCAGGGGGCTATTAAATGGACAGGAATTATGAGTGTGATTTGGGGTGGTATGAGCTCAAGCCAATGCGACAGGTGAGGAATGGTATAGTAAGTTATTTATCTGAGGTGGTCCCTCAGTCAAAGCTGATACTCTGGCCCTTGGTCATTCTGGTTCAACTTTATGTTGATATAAACCAGAAGAAACTTTGCTAATGCCAAAAACCCTGTGCTAGCATGAAGTGCACTGAGATCAGGCCTGGACCTCGTGGGACTGGGGTGGTGGCAAGTGCTTTTGACAGATTTTTTAATATGTTGCCCAAATCGTCTGAGATATATATTGACAATTGAACTAGTTGAATCTGGATGTGGGAAGGAAACTTCACAGATTTCAGCTTTGTTTGCGTGGGTTGAAAGCGATTCTCCAGAGTGCATCCACTACTTCTAACTGCTCAGCTCTAAGTCTGAATTAAGGCTGCAGAAACAAAAAGCTGCCTATGTAGACTAACCACTTGGCTCCATGCCCTCCTCAGTGTTTGCCCAGGCTGCAGTCTGTTTTAGCAAAAGAAATCAAAGAATAAATATGCTCTAAGGTCTAAAGATTCTCTCAACTATGTAAAATCCAAAATAGGGGCTGGGAAGGGCAGCTGCTCATTTGCATTCCTGGCATCCACTGTTAACGACTGGAAGAAACTTTAAGAAATGCTGGTATTGAGATGCATTAATGTTTAAAGGAAAAACACAGCTAACAGAACATTTTTTTTTCTTCCTTTTTGCATTTTCTGTGCTCTTTACACACATATTTGAGATGCCCTCATACCCGACATTCCTTATAGAGCATGTGTGTTTGTTTTTGTTACTATGCTGCTCTCTCCAGGCGCTCTTTTCTAGGTTGAGCTCTGCAAGGCTGTATCTTCCTTTGGCCCAGGGGCTTCCTGTCTCAGACTTGACTTGCCTGAGTGACTTAACTTGGATGTTGCTCTCTCAATCTCTCAAACCCTCTCCCAGTTTATGATGACTATTCCTCTCTCCCTCCTTTCTCCAAATCGAAAAAAAAAATGTAAATGACAAAGGTTTCCTTGCAGTAAAATACACCTGTGGAACTTTATACCACAGCAATTTTTCTTTTCAGTTTTGCAATGCTTCTGAAGACACCTGGGCCATGAACACCAGCACCTGGAGACCATTTATGTTTACTAGAGGAAGTCTGGTCAGGGAAACTGAGCACAGAACTGGAAGTATGAGTTCCTAAACTTTCCCCATCTCTGCCTGTAATGATTTCTAGGCATATTTTGTCCTAACAGAACTTCCTAATGTTTACAGTATCTTGCTAACGTTTATCATATCTTCCAGCATTCAGATGGGTAGAAAACAATGGTGCACAGCTCATTTTTTGGACAGGTCCCCAGTTAGATCAACTGAAAGAAATGGAAAGATGAACAGCCTTTTGTCTGTGTTGGCCAAAGAGAGCCTGTGCCAGTGGTTTTTCTCTGACAGCCAGTCCACATCACAAAGCACAAATACCCCTGTATGTCTCAGTAGGCCAACAAGGTGGAAATTCCCATTCCCTTCTACTTCAGCAGAAACTGAGCCTCTGCTCTAGTATTAAGAAAATATTAGTCCTCTTTTCCATACTGAAGTGCTATTGAGATTTAATGAAAATTTCAGAGCACAGCTGAGCTTTTGTTTTCCCTGACATTTGTGCACTTGTCAGCACCCAAACATATATGGACTGCTAGTTTGAGTTACCACCTGAATCAGCTCTGTTTACATTTCTTTTTCCTGTATTGTTTTTGTGGTGGCATTTTTTTGGCCCTATTTCCTCCAGCAAGCCTCTTTCTCCAGTAGGAAGGCCAAGAAGATGAAATCCCAGCTCACTTGAAGTTAATGGCAAAACAATCATAGACTTTAACAGGGCAATAATTTCAGCACCTAACACCATAAAGCAGCCTTTGGTACAACTGATTTCCTGAACTGCATTTGCTGAATATATGGCTTATTCTAAGGTTTCTCAGTATTTTTTGTTCAGAAAGTACCCACAGTGGCTTCTGGCTTTATTATTCTTTCCTCTGTAACAACACATATTATTGTTGCAATTTAATAAAATAATTTAAGGTTTTACCTTAATAAAGGATGGGATAATAATTTGTCTGAACTCAAAATGGCACAAAATCACCACTATTAAGGTTCTTTAGGATTCTCCATGCATTAGCTGATGTAATTTCACAATCATAAATCCCCTCATGCCCCAAAAGCAGAGCATAGAACTGTCTTTTTCAGTAGAAATATGTTTTAGACTCAAGCAGTTGAGTCAAAACAAAGCTAAAAATCCTTACCAACTGCTCCATACATCAGGACCAATCCTGAACCTGAGCCTTTATTTTGAAGCTTCATTGAACTGGAATTGAATCAGGACAAGCTCAATCTCAGCTGGCCCCACATCAGAACTCAGAATCTTTTGCTGGTAGGACTTCCTCCATGAAAATAAGATAGATGTCTCGTCTCAAGTTATTTTGTCAACACCTCAAGCTGGAGATGCTGTGGTTAGTGGGAAGGCAGGAAGCTGATTTATGGGTAGAGGGAGGATAGAGAAAATTAAAACTTCTTTAGAGGAAGAGTAGATGGGACCGCTTTTGCGTGTAGCAAGGGGGAAGGATGGCACAGGCTGACAAGCACATTTGGTACAACTGGCTTGGCAGTGGTGTGAGGAGCATGTACGAGGTGACTGAGACTAAGCTGTGCCTAAATGAATTTCCAAAATACAGCTGTAAACCTCCAGATGTTGCTTCTTAGCTGAGAACTGAGAACATGTTATCCAATAACACTGGCTTTTTTAGCAGTCTCACAATGCAATATATTTAACGTTTTATTGCACAACATTACATATTGCCATATATGATACTGCATATTACATAGGATGCAGTTATCCTGTGTAGTGTATACTTCATCTAAGTATCAAGGGTACGTGGTTAAGCACATATAGTTACCATGTGAAATATAAACTCATCTAATACAAATCAGTTGTAAAATCAGCATGGCATATTCAGTATATAATAAGTTTGACAAACAAGGTCGACAAAATTTTTACCTTTAAATCACCCAAAGTAAAACAAATAATGTTGTTTAAGTCTGTATGGTCAAAGAAGGAATCAGAAGATTAAAGAAGTAACCTGAAAATCAATTAACATCTTGGCTGAAAGCACTAATAGAGTAAACAAAGATTTTTTTTGAATCATAAAAGCACATGAAGGAGAAACATCTCACCTGATATCCACAAAGCTGTCTAGACATGAAATGCAATATTGCTGCTAGTAAATGCATATACCCCTTAATCAAACTACTGCAGGTAGAAACACACAATTTTATAAGAAAACATCAAATAAAATTACAATGCAGTTTATCAACAGACATTCTCCGTGTATCTCTGATTATATTTATTGTGGGCTTATTCTGCTGAGCTGAATCCCACTAAGAGTATTCAGGGAAATCTATTTGCTTGATTTATGATAGGAGTTATTTTTATTCGCGTTTCAGCTTCCCAATTGCAGATGAAGCTTTATTCAATGAAGGCTATTAAAAGCACAGAAAGAGACCTCTTCCCTGCCTGATGGCACATTCTGTCTTTGTCTCAACCACAGGGTGATGTACAGCACAGGCACATACAGACAGGGTGACGTGTGCCGATGGATTTGGTGGCTTAGGTGTATTAGAGACAAGGTTTGATAAACTTGTGCTTTCAACTGCAGACCAGCTTTCTAGAAAGCAGGCTGGAAGCAAACTGTGCTCTAAGCCAAGCTGCACAAGGTTTCATGTGAATAGGTTAGCAGGTTTTGCCAGACCTAAAGTTGAATATTGGCTTATCCATCTTGTTGGTAGGCTCTTAGGAGAGGACATATGTTTGTTAGACCCCTGGCTGAGCTACACACGGTAGTCTCTGGAAGATATGATGCCATTATTCTTAAAAGAACCAAATAAAATGAAAGTAACTGAGCTGCAGTTTATTTGATTTCTCCTGGTCTCAGTGTGTAAAACAAGGTAAAAAAAAGAGGCAGTTGCAGAGAGCTCATTGCCCACCCTCAGCTCTGACAACTGCCCAAGCATGTTCATGGGTCTAATGGGTAGAAATTGTGTTTCCTGATGCCTTAATGAAGAACTCCTGTGCCTAAGGTGGCATTTGCATGGAGGGTTGGTGTGGCACTTAAAACCATCCCTGCTCTTGTACTTCTTCAAGCCTTGCCTTGGCAGCAGCCCACCCTCGATGTTCCACCTCTGCTCAGGGGCTGCCCTGAGCAGAGGTGGCACATCCAGCTCTTGAAACAGCCCTGGCTCAGGCTGCTAAAGTGTGAGATGTTTATAGTCTGGGGGAGATTTATGATGATGTGTTGGTAATTTCTGAGGTTTTTTCCTTTCTTTTCCTCTCCCTCTCTTCCCCTCTCCCACCCTCCCACCTTCCGTCACTGGCTACATTTTAAATCATTGAGGTGATTCTCAGTCATTCTTGTGCCAGGATATAAATCACTCACCTACCAACAGCTATTCATGTGTCTGCAGCAAAGTGCTTTCTGTGTGGTAATTTGAAAGGCAATGAGGGAAAACTGGTACAGATCAATAATGTAGGATTTTTGGGGTGTTTAGCACAGAAAATGGAATTAAGGATATTCTTTGAGGATAAAACATCTGTTACAGCCCATTACAAATAGAAGAACTGGGATTTAATGGTGAATCTGGCACTTGGCACTGTTATTGTCCTAACTAAATAAAGAATATGTGTTTACAAGGAATACATTAATGCTTGATGAGGCATGGATGGCACCATAAAGTATCAGTTGCTTCATGTATTTATGAGGTGAATAGTGACTTTTCTACATTTTGTAGGAAAGTCTGTCTTGCACTAAAAACCTCATGATGAGGAATTTTATAGCCACAAACGCCAACGACATTGAAGAAGACACAGCGGCTGCAGAGCCTATAAGGAAATATGTTGTCTGAAAAAATGTTCTTATTGCTGTGCTGTGCTTTGGACTTCTTATTTTCCTCCTGTGAGGCTGAGGTGAGCAGACATAAACTTGGCCTTCCCAGGAGAATCAAGCAGAGCAGCAGCACTCTCTCCTCCACTGCAGGATTGTCTCCTTCTGTCTCTGACCACTGAGATTTTTCCCCTTGCAACCCAAGTGTGGTGCCCCCACTGCCACCACCACTGCCCTGGTTAAAACCAACCAAAATCTTCCTGGTTCTCTTCCACAAGAGGTGGCCCCTGAGGTGCCTCCTTGGAGTGCTACAGGAAAAGGTAGTGTGGTTTATGGGATGCTTTTAGAAGAAGTAACCCACATCCAGAACACCTATGTTAAGGTTATTTCTGCTTTTATACTGCAATGTTTTTTAGTCTTTTAAAAGAGATAAGGGAAAGCTTTCTTATTTGTGACATTTCTTAAGCAGTCTATAAGGGAACATCAGATTACATCTCCATCTGACCTGAAAAGAGAAGCCCTTTATTAAACTACTTTTATTTTTTCTGGGCATTGGAGGTGCAGGACTGTGGAGGTGATTGCAGTAGAAGATGGATTTTGAAAAGAATAATTTTGGCAGCTTTATGCTGTGTAACCTCTCAGCATTTTGCTTCCACAACACTCTAGCAGTGGAGTGCCGTGCATTTGCTTTTTTTTAGGGTGGAAGTAAAGTTTATTATCATAACCCTTTTCTTACTCTAAGAAATGGGTCCCCTAAGCTGGCATGGCATGTAGTTTCTAGAATACTGTTGAATAAGGGATACAAAATATTTCACTTGACACTTCATATTGCCCCTGATTGCCAGCTTGAAAATTGTAACAGCAGTGACAAAAGCTGAAAGACCTGTTCTGCTGGCCTGATTCATAGGAAAACAATATATTTTTGTTCAAGCTGTCACAGCAAAATCCCCTTGAAATGTTACTCAACATGACTGGATTGCAGAGTCAGGTCCTCTTTGAATAAAAGTCCTTAACTTTCGTAAGAACTCAAGGAGTATGGTTTCATCATTTTAGCAAAAAAAGATGCCAATGGAGAAAAGATTAATTTTCCAGTCTCTTGTTGAATCCTTGAAGATTTTTATATGATTCAGTATGTTTTATGAGCTGCGCTTCCAGGGATGCTGGCAGAAAACAGGGTAATCACTCTTTCACCATCATGTCAGCCTTATTTTAACTGGCCTCCACTGACTTTTGGGAAAATAAGGAGCAATTGGAGCCATCAACCAACTCAGTTTGTGTATACCTCTGTCTGGTACCTGACCTCACCAGTCCACCTGCTTTATCGACTTTACAGCACACATGGGCCCCATCAAATTATTCTGGGAGGGAGGAGCAGGGCAAAGCGTGGAATAACTTTGTCCTTTGAGTGGAGGAGGCGGGAGACCTCCTGGCAGCTCAGCCAGCAGAACTAGCCATTTTCAAATCAGCAGCTTGCTGTATTTTCTGCTGGTGACTGTCTGGATTGTAAGCTGGCAGTAAAACCTTGCCCTTCCCCTCCCACCTCTCCTGTACCTTCTTCACTTTTTATAGGATGCTGAGATAAAATATACAATAATCTTTTAAGTTATCCAAGCCAGGATCTGCTGTTCAGCTTATCCCAAAAGAATGCTACATACATATACTCTGTGCATATATTTATCCTGTGTTCTCCAAAAGTGATGCAGGTGCACAAATATAAATCTCCAGTACCCTCCTAAATGCCTTATGCAGTCAAGCTGTCCCCGGGTGAGTTGACAGAAAGGAGCTTAAAAGCTCGCTTTTCCTTTTCCATTCCCTTCCAGAGTAGTTCCTGGGTTATCCTTCCCTCTGTGTTCACACATTTTACATCAAAATAATTTTATCATCGATCAACCAAATATACATTCTGAGTCTTAAACACTATTATTTGGGTCTGCCTAGAAATCTCTCCTTCTGTCTCTAATCATGACCTGTGACAGGTGCTGGGGCAAAGGGTGACAGGATAAGGATGTGAACAGAGTGACCTTGAATTTGCTTTACTCTTCAGCTCACAGAAATCAGCTGCTTTGGGGCTTTGGAGATGAGAGTTGCATGCAGATGATTATACAGAGGTGCCACCTATCTGATGTACACTCAGTCAATCACCTTCCAAGCCCTTTTTCCTGTGGTGTCTCTTACCACAGGCTGTCAGTGAATGCCAGGATGCTACTCTACTCTTCTCTTTCTATAAGAAAGCATTTCCTTCCTGTTGCTGTTAAAATTGCTCTGGATAAATTCACTGGGAACTCTTTAGTTCTTATTTTATGAGAAACGATAAGTCTCATGACTTATTTAATCTGTTCCATAGTTCTTAGGATTTTGCAAGCCTTTGTCAGACACTTCACATAGCCTACTGGGATGAGTCTTTATGTGGGAGCTGCTTCACTCTCTGATGATCCCTATTGTCCCTCTCCCCACCTTTCATAGCTTTGTTAGACTGCTTTGGAAATGGGGTGACAAGAGTGATTGCACTATAAAGTTACACAGTGCCATAATGATGGTTTTCTGTTCTCTTCTCTTTTTGACTACTGGGGAATGTTGCAATGCAAACTATGAATCTGAGCAGACTTGCCTAGTACCAGGTTTCAGTGACTTTAGTTTTCTAGTAACTATTTAAATGATGCTAGCTTGTCCATACAAAATAGAACCTGATGGTTTTTTTTGGTTTTTTAGCTTATACCTAAAATATAGCACTGAGAAGAGAAAGAAATAAAATGCTTAGGTGTGTTCTGTGATTCTTAGTTTTGTGATGCGATGGAGCTCGACTTTGCAGCCTGAATGAGTTGTACTCTGTTGAATTTCATATCCTCAACTGTTCCAGAACTAAATATGACTCATTCCAGACCTCAGGAAAGCGTAATTATATGGAATAAAGCCCACATTTGAAGAAGGAGATGGAAAACTTGTTCTTAAACCATTTGTTGAAAGCTGAGTAGAGTTTGAAACATTAAGAAGCAATCCCAAGGAAGATGGATTAGTGACCAGAATTCAAGAAAAGCAGTCAGATGTGAATAATAAATTGCATTTGTTCAAGGCTCTGTGGTTTCTCACATGGGCACTTACACAGTACAATATAAAACTATATATATATGAGATATAGTTTCCAGACTTTTTTTCTTTACTTTTTATATCTGTCTTACAGGCAGAATGAATGTGACGTGTTCTGTCCACCTGGGCACATCCATGGAGCACAGCACAGCTCCAAGTGTCACGGACAATTTGTGGCGTAGAATTTATAGCCAATATGCAAAATATTAACGCGGTGGCCATCGACCCTGGCTGGGTCTGTGAGCAGGAGAGCTGAGCCAGCAACCACAGTGCCAGTGACATCACACTCTGCTCTGCCTGCCAGCCTGGCAGAACAATGCTTTACTTTTATATTGTTCGTTGTCAGCAGCAAAGTCACACGACACTGCTGCCTGCAGGCTGGCGTGGGGACCAGGAGTCAGAGACCATAATCTTTGTGCCTGTGAATAATAAGGTGTGTGCCTGCGCACTGACAAAGATCACGTGCACAAAATATGTTTTTAATTCCTTTTCAATGCCATCAGGGATTAAGGAGAAGTCTTGCTGGCCGTATGTGATCCAGCTGTCTCAGGTGGCTGGATTCTGGGCTCTTGCTGCTTAGAAGGAGTGTTAGGCAGCAGGTCTGCACCTGGGATGTCTGCTTTTGAGACCCAGAGATAATATAGAGAGTTTGATAGTACACAGGATTTGAAAACTGGATATAATGTAACAGCAATTCAGACAAATTTTTAAAAAATCATGCCATTTTTTTTTTCTGTGGAAATTATTGGCATACCCAATAAACAATTGGCATTGTTTATCTCAATAATTTTTAATTATTTTAATGGAAAAGTATGCTTCTCCATGGAAAACACAGTAATTTATTTTAAAGAAACCTCTGTAATTGAAATTCCTTAAGGTTTTGGTTAAGAGAAGTGTATTTTTTAAAGAGTTTTTCAAGGAACGTTGAAAACAATCCAGCAACTGGTCCAATTTTCTGACCAGTACTAATCCATGCATTTGACCAGTACTAATCCATGCATTTGGAGGGCACTGGTGGGCCCTTTAAGAACAACCTACATATTTCTTCTGTTTGCTTCTATGTAGGATTAGGACTATTTTCTTTGACACTATGTGAACTCTCTCCTTGTAGTAGCTGCCATTTCTTTATATGTCCTTGAAGCAAATTAAGGCAAACAGAGACAATTTTAAATGAAAATGTGCTTGCAAATGTAGGATGGCTAGAAAAGGGTAACTATTTCACAGATTTTGTGCACGTTGGATCAACATACTAAAAACTACTTTCCTCAGACTCTACATCTCCAGTGTTTTAGGAAGTGAAGTTCATGCTTCAAGTTTCCATTCCTATCCCATATATGAAAGGGCATATCTCAGACTCTTGGCCTCATTGTAGATGTGCAGGACCATGGCAACAGTAATGTAGAAATATATGGATGAAGAAAATGTCTCTGGGTTGACTATTATATAGATTGAGAAACCTTGCAAATTAAAATGAAGATCTTTTATTTATTCATCTGGAGTAAAAAAAACTCTAAACATGATCTGGAAATGCTGGGCAGAAAAATAGTGCAAAAATATACCTGTTGCTTTGAGAAAAAGACATATTTCCAAAGTCTTTACTATAAAAATGGCCAAAATCTAGGGCTTCCCCATTTCCTTATAAAACCACAGTCAGACAGGTGGTAGAGGGAAGAGAGGTGAAATGGTGAGAGTAGATCTGTGAAAAGATTGATCCCGGTTTCAAATTCAGGGAACTGAAACCCTGTGAGGGATGAATTGCTGGGTGACACTAAAAGTCATTACTGTCATACAATCATCTCTACTGATAAACAGGCTGAACCTGGTGGGTTACAAAGTGAATGTAGGTAAACTCTACTAACAATTATGCTGACACATGTAAGACTATCAGTTGTGGTTTGTATAGTTATCATTTACTGCTAATTATTTATAATGTCTATAATATATATACTTATATTATAACTGAATTGTTTTGTTAAGACTCAGAGATGTGAACGTCTTCCAGATTCGTGGCTAACTCAAGTGAATAAATTTCTTCTTAGCAATATAAATCATAAAACAGATTAGCTAGAGACATCTGCCAATGAGCAAGCCAGGACCTTGGGTGAAGGTGGTCTTGCCTTTTAGTCCAGCAATACATAAATTGTATTCTAATAGAAAAAATTTGAGGGATTACAGGATAGATCCCTATGGTTTCATTAATTGATTTGGATAGATATTCTTTCTGAATTTCAACTGTTCTGACACAAGGACTAATAGAAAATTCTGCAGATTATATTCATTCTGTATTCCTGGAGATATTTCTGTTCACCTTGGACGAAGATAAACCCCTGTGATTTCTGTGGCTGTGTCGCTATCGAGCTCATCACTGAATACACCATCACTCTTTGTAAGACTTTGATATGAAGTCTTACCTCTAGACAGGACTAAAGTATGTCAGATAAAAAGTTGTAAAGACGACAATAAAGGATGAAGTATTGATAAAGAAAGAAAATCAGTTTTGTTTTTCCAGTTTCTTTACTGAATGTTTATGACTCTCTTCCCGAATACCATGAAATGTTAATAATGCCAAAAGACTTGCTGTGATAACTTGATTTGACATCTCTCCATATTTTGGCTCTGGCTGTGATCTGAGGCTCTGAACTCATAGATTAGTAAAATCCAGAGGTGGAGTGCATGTGGAGATAACATCTGTTTGCCACCAATGTGTCTTTTAAAGGGTAATCCCTTATGCAAGGAGCTGAGTGGGGCTGTATTTCATGGCATCTCTTGCTGTGATTGCTGATCGTGTAGACATACCTCAAGCTAGCTCTAAATGTCTCATTTGTGAAGGGCTACCAGCAAAGCAGAAGAAATTTGGTGTTCAGCACAGGCTGAACCACCAGAATGTTTTTCTCAGTGACTGGGTGCATTTTGCTGCCAGACTAAGCTATTTTCAAAGAAGGTTGCATGTTTAAAATAATATCTGCACATATTTCAGTTATGTTTTTGACCAGTGCAATTGAGGACCCTGACTAGCACAAAAGCCAGCTAAATAACTCTGTACACAGAAAAGGGTCCTAAAAAGGGCAATAAAGAAATAATTTCTCTCCCACTGCAGGTGACATAGGACATCCTCACTTTTGCCAAGATGATGCCTGGCTTTACAGCCTTATTCTCTTCTTTGCTGCTCTTGCTTTAGTTTATGATCTGTCTCATCTTTTCCAGTACAGATGCATGTGACATCTTTGTAGTGACAGCCAAAAGCAAGCAATTTCTTTCCAGAAGAACTGGCACAGCACTTTTCTTGGAACATGGCATCAATTTGATGGAAACACTTAAGGAAATAATAATTAAAGTATACCTGCAGTCGGATAGGAGGAAACAGTGGCCCTGGATTGGTGGAGACAGGAAGAGGAAAGAGCCTGGTTGTGGAGTTGGGGCTAGTACTTCTTGCACAGGGAAAACTGTAGAAGTAGTCCTTGTCTACAGCCTCATTAGTCCTGTATTTGCTTCGCAGCTCAGAGTCAAACAAAAAGCATCCCTCTGGTTCCTTCACTCCCCCAGTGCCTACTGTCCTGCTTCCATTAGGCAAAAGTGACCTTCTCTGTCCTCATGTGTTGCCAACTCTTTTGGCTCTTTGTCCACAGCCAGTGCTAAATGGAATTAAAAATAAAACAGAAGCATAAGCTAAACTTCACCCTGTAGTATTACAACCATGTGTCCTATAACCACAATAAAATACTACTGTGATAAATCTTTAAGTAGGGGTCAATAAAGCAATAATACTGTACAGTGGAAACTGATCATTTAATGTAATGACTGATTTATTACACCATTGACTTGTCCTTAGCTTTGTCTTAGGACAGTTTACTGAGTGCTTGTTAACTACTGAAATAAACCGTTTCTTGGTAAAAATACTTAAATAAGAGCCTATAAGTTATTGACAGGTGTAAGATTGGTCCTTCAGTCTACCAGAAAATTAAAGTCTGTAGTGCAAAACAAAACACATATAATTTGGCTATTTTCAGTCACTATGGTATCAAAGACAACATGCAAATGTGTGAAAGTAAATACAATGAGTTAATAATGGCCTAAAGCAACCTTTGGGAGATAATTTTTGCTTACCTGCAGTAATTAGTAAGTCAGTATGACTGACAAAACCTGTCAGACAATGCCTTTGGCCACTGGAGACCTGTCATGGGACTCCTGCTTCTGACTGTGTGACTAGAGGGATGTTGCAGGAGGATAGAGGATGGTTTTGTCAAGAGTGAGAAGAACTTGAAATCTCTGTGAAAGGAGGCAATGATTGTGGTAGCAGGGGGCCCAGACCTCGTAGCTGCCATCCAAGGGTCCTGCACTTTCCTCTGCATGGTCGGGAGTAGTCAGTCCCTGACTTTTGCCTGTCCCAGCTGGAGAGCATCCCTTCACTCATACCTAGCCTGTCTTTGCCACTGATAATGGAGGGCTTCAAAATGTTCTTTGGCTGAAGAGGTGTGGGCTAGCCATAGCCCATGCTGGGTCTAGACCTCAGGGTAGATTATTCTGCGTTGAGATGTGCTTATCAAGAAAAATATTTGTTTGCTCCAGAGTGGAATGGTTTCCTAAGGTCTGTCCAATAGAGACAGGACCTTAGTGTGAAACAGTGGAGTGTCTGTAAGGATACAGCTTTATGAACATCAGATGAGTTTGTGGCAGTTTTCTGACACAGAGGCCAGCTGGCGTGGAATGGCCTTTGACCACACAATTAAACCTTCTAGCTTCCAAACCAGGTGTCAGCATTCAGACTGAGCATGGTTCCTGAGCTGTGCTCAGGAGAGAACTATTCTGGGAGAGTGCTATTCTGAGCTGGGACCATGCCAGGATCTGCTCCAGCAGTACTGGGACATGATGAATTTTATTGCCCTGAACCATTTCCTGACACAAAATAATTTATTTTATGCATGGAGTTTTAGAGGGCTGAGGCAAATATCTGGGATCTGTACAATCATCATGATATTTTTATTTCATGTTAGTGAAGATCCACTGATTTCAATGAGGTTACTTTAGATTCACTCTGGTGTGAACAAGATAAAAGGGTTTCTTACATTTGGATTTTGGAAGAGAAACATCCACTTTCTCCTGCTTATAACTAAGTCTTCTAAAATTTAATGCATGGATGAATGTGAGGGAGGAAACATCATAACCAAGAGAATAATTATCTTATGAGGGAGATATGTGGGGAGGGATAGGAAAGAGCAGAGATGTGTGGAGCAGGAAATAGTGATACTGGAAGTAGAAATATATGTAGAAAGAGTCAAGATTGAGCAGAAATAAAGCTAAGATTGATACAGCATGGACATTATCATAGGTGGCAGATAGGAGACCTGGAAATACAGAAATGCTAATGGACAGAGAGATAAAGTAAGTGAGCCTATAAAGCAGTGATGGGAGAAGGCGGGGTGCTAAGGAATTGGATGTGTGCCCAGTTTGGAGCAGGCTCTTGAGACTTGTGAGTGGGGAGACAGAGGAGACATCTGGACCCAGCAAGGAGAATGGAGAGGCTGAGATGCAGAGCTCAGAGGAGAGGAAACTTAGACAGGATCTCTGTTGGATGCAAGGAAGTGTATGACACACTGGGCTTTAAATGCTTATAAATCAGCGTCAGGAACAACATCCTGCCAACAAATGCAGGATGAGCAAAATAGAAACTGAAAACCTCACTATTATCCTGGGAAAAAACACATTTTTAAATGCTGCCTGCCTCCTACATGGAGCTGAATACATCTGAAAATATCCTCTAATTTGCATACAAATAGCTACATAAATTGGACTTCATCTTGCTTGTGGTTGTAAACAGAAGGATGGGAACAGGAGGCAGCACAGCGCAGAAAATGTTATGCTGGACTCGATTTGCAGCTCTGCTCCAACCTCACTTTCTGACCTAATGGGGATGGGGAGACCATATTCTTGAAAGAACTGACTCTTTCTGGGATAGTTAGAGTAGGACTGTCTTCCTTCATTTTGGAAATTGAAAAGTTATACACCTAATATATATAATTATCTGAGACAATTACCTTAGGCTTGATTGATACTGAATGGAGGAAAATAGGTAGAAAGCCATTCTTCTGACCTATTATAAATGCCTGTCTTAGCAGAAGAATTGCCCTTGGGAGATGGGATCTATTAGCAGTTGTAAAAGGAATATAGTGTAAGTACATTGGATTCAAATGTCCAAATGGTAGGTATCTGAATTACAGCAGATGACTCCAACCTAAATTGCCTCTTTTTCAGGAATTTGTTTGAAAATACTTATTGGCAATACCTAACATTCTCTGTAAGTGTGTTGAGAGCTTTAAATGTGACATGTAAACATAAATATTATTAGTAGTAAAAATAGCCTCAAATCTCACATTTTTAACACTTGAAAGGTCAAATCTTGCAACAACTAAAACACTGAAATCTAAATATTTCAAAATGTTTTTCTCACTCCTTTTCCCCTCCAACTTCAGTCACTGAAAACAAAAATATTTATATGCTACTTCTATGTAGGCCAAGTAACACTGCATTCAGATGATGACATTTTCTTCTAGATATATTAAGTCTATTAGAAAATCGGTTTTTTGGCACTGTTATTTCCAATCTCAAACAGAAGTAAAATCTAAATCTAAATCGAATCTATACATATACATATACATATACATATACATATACATATACATATACATATACATATACATATACATATACATATACATATACAAATAAAATTTTGTATAGCCATTTATTTGCTAAATTTAAACCATTTGGTTCTGTCCTAGGTTACAATGTAAGATGTGCCCAAGAGGTATATATTCTATCACCATCTTCATAAGATGTTGAGAACCAGTGGGGCAGTGTTCCCCATCTCCTTCATGACTCATCCCTGATAAACTCCAGGGGTATCCTCTGATAATGGGCCAGCTGTTGAAACCAGGTGGGGCAGTGTTCTTTATCTCTCCCATGACCCATCCTCCCTTCAGGGGGATATCTCCTGTTAATGGGCCATCTAGTCTCACTGCATGACTGATAAAATTACATCATCCCATTGTGAGATGCTCTGCCCAGTGGGAGGAACCAAGCATTCCATCCTGGATATAATCTGAGATTTCGAACAACACAGGCAGCATTTTCCAGTGGATTCCCAGAGAACGAGAGCTACATAGCCACCACTGGACCTGCCGAGACCAGACCCAGGATCACTGCTTTCAACAGGACCACTTAATTCGGACTGCTACCAACACCCTGCCCGACAGAGTGTTAGGTTGTATTCTGACTCTGTCAGTGGTTTTTTTTGTACTTTTGCATTTATTTTACTTCCCCCTCCCCCCCCTCAACCCCCCACCCTTCCTATTAAATGGTATATCTGACTTGGAGTTTCTCACTGGTTTGTTTTCAGACCTCGACAGGTTCCCTCTATATCTGACAGAGAGGTTTTTCTGAAAAGGCAGGTCATTTCATACTGAAATGGACACCCAAGGCAGATAAGATAAATCCATATTTGTAAGTGCATCTTTTCCCTACTGACTACAGGGATAACATGGTTTAGGATAGGGGATATTTACATGCCTAAAATGAAGACAAGTGTGTCATACATCATGACCTCCTTGCAAAATCATTGCCATCAAGTTCAAAAGACCGTAGGATCACTAGTGTTACTCCTGCCTCCACAGCATCTTCTCCAGGATTTTGGAAGCAGTGAGACTACAGACATCACTGAATCACCTCCTGTGTTACAAACTGCAATGATAAAAACCTGTCTGCAGATGCTTTCTTAAACCCAGACTCTGTATCTCCACATTCCTGCAGCATTCTCCTTCTTTTGGGAGGCTGGTCTATAGTATCAGTTTTATTTGGTTTTAATTTTGTCAGTATTACTTGTTCCAGCATGAAGAATGATCAGCAGATTTTTGCTGCTCCTTCCCAGCTCCTTTGTTGCTTGAGGTCCATATTGTACCTCAGTGTACCTGTCCTCTTAGCAGACTGTACATCCCTCTGTGCTCTGGATGTGCTTGACTGTCAGACTTGATGGATCTCCTTTGAAAGAGCCTACAACCATGATCAGGCTCTAATTTTTTTTTCTGATACTGATATGCATGTCTTGTCCTTTCTCTTCCTCTCTGCCTTTTGGCTGTACATCCTCTATCTTCTGTTTTGATGCTGAATTGCCTGCACTTCAGTTCACATTCTTCTATATTTTCTGGTTCTCAAATATCTCTATTATCTCACAATGCTTTACCTCAGAGCTAGTTTCTTTCATACTCATTGCCATCTCAACTCCTTTTTTTTGCCAACTTATTGTGTGTGCTCTCCAGCATAGTGAACCTGTTCCCCAGCACCATCTGTCTGTGTATCACACTCCTTTTTCTGGTTTGTTATCATTCTCATGCTCCCATTTGTGGGTAACCATTTTCATGTATTTTATGCCTGTGTCTTTGTGTTCTCCTGTACTTTTCCTGTTTCTCAAAGATAGACGCCTCCACTAAAACAAGTCTAAAATCTTTAATCCCTGGACAAATATCTGAATTATTTGTCAGCATAGTGTTTGTGAGAAGATCTCTGATGTCTGAGTAAACAGTTCCATAAAATACCACAACAGTTTTTTAAGTTATCTCCATTGAGGGGTAATTGTTACACCCACCAGTTTGCAGGAGTTCCAGACCTACCCATAACAATAAATAATCCCTTGCTAGAACTCATATGTTATTACTCCTTTGTTAGAGCTGAGATTAATCAAAGTCATGAGAAGTCAAAGCCTTTGAACTGTGCTCACCATTAAACTGTTGCAGGTGGTTAAATGTTTTTGCCCAGATAGTTTACAGACTTGAAATCAGCTAACACAAATACAACCCCATCATCAGCTGGAGATACAGAGAGTGAGGCCGCTTCCATGCCTTTGATGTTCACATCATAATGCACACAAGTATTCATATCCCAGGTCAAAAAACAAGAACAAACCAGAAAGCACATGGAAAAAAAAATGCTGGAAAAAATCAGGGAGAAGTACCAAAAAGAGATGGGCAGAAAGCACTCTTGCTAATCTCATTTGAGAGGGCTGGGTCTTTCACGCAGGTTGGGTCATTCTGATGGACTGGATGTTGCACTACCCCTTTCCCTGACAGCAGATCCTGACTCTGAGTATTGTCTCAGACATTTCTTCTGATATTAGAGAGACAGAAAAGCAACCTTATTTACTCACTTCAAGATGGCTTCAGGTAGAGAGTTAAGGAAGTTCATACACAAGGGACTCAAGAATACATGTACAAGCTTTTACAGAATTTCACAGGAAATTTGCCAAAAGGTTAGCTTTAGCCTAGACTGTTTTTCCTAAACCTCCCACCTGTGAGATAAAATCAAGTTTCTGATAGAGGCATATGTCTGAAAGCTGACATAGATCTGTAGCTCTAGCAGGGTAAGAGATTGGTATGGAGAGAAAAGGAGCAGAGGTTTTTTGGGCTGAGAAGCAGAGGTACTCCGAGACCAGTCCTGACTACAGCTTAGCCACTATCTGTTTCTGAATTAAACATTCACAATTCTACTTGAAACCAGTGGCAAATTTAGGTGAAATTGAAAGAACAGCCCTGACTGAAGAAAGGCAAGCAAAGAAAGAAAAAAAAACCCAAACCAAAGAAAGTGTTGGAAACGTCAAAAAGATTAGTTTGAGCATTCTCCAAGCATAATGTTTCAATTTTTTTGAGCTGGATTCAAAAGGAGCATCTGCTGAAGTATTCCAGCTCTCATAATCCTGGTGATTAGGACACTGGCCCAACATGTTGAAGACCCCAAACCCCCACCTGATTTTGAAAGGGAGTTTGAATATATTTCCTCTAAGGAGACTTTTCCCATTGAACAATCAAATACTGCTTCTTTAGTTATTTAACTATTATTATAAACAAATATTCACTGTGAAGAAGGAGACTCCATAGGCTGGGAGTCTAGAGGAGGGAAACCTGATCTCAAGTCTTTTTTCCAAGTTGCATGACAAGGGGAAATTGGTCGCAGATGAGTGCTTTAATCAGCTTATTCTGGAGAGAGGTGACAAATGCTGCCGCATGCTTTTTGTGGTGTTTTTAATGGCTCCAAGAACTAGTTTTTCATGCATGCTTTTTTCTCTTTTCTTTATTTTGTTATATTTTTAAAAAATTCTTCTGTATCTGAAAAGAAAAAGAAACATATCAATTCCAACTGAACGAAAATTTTCATGTTTTCTTTCATCCAAACACTGTTTTATTCATTTTGTGATGTTTTTTTCTCCCCTAAAATTTTCATTTTTCTTCCTCAACTTTTCAGTTTGTGTGTTGAACCAAAGAATAAGTCATTCCTGTGGCACACATTCAGCTTCCTTCTGGATTTCCAATCCAGTGGAAATTTATAAGGCAGAAATGTATATTTTACATTTTCTTTTCTCTGTAGAGTGAGTGACTAAATCTTTTTATTTAGGTCCTTGTTTAATAGCACTCTACTGATTTTGTAAAATCAAAATTTCAGTATCAGAAATAATGACCTCATTGTCTGGCCCATTAAAAATGGCTCATGGAGGACACAAACCCCACAGATTATATTACTCTCCATTATTCAATTTTTTCTGGGAACTTTTTCTTTCTGTCATGCTTTATTGTACAAGACAGAAAATAAAATAATTTTGCAATAATTTCTAGGTTGTTTTGCATAGTGTGCTGTGCATCTTTTTTAATGTTTCCAATTCTTCAAGTAAGAAACATATCCTAGCTTTACAGCATTGGCCTTCCAGGAGCTTGTGGGAACAAAGGATTTAGAAAGTCTATGGTAAAGGGATTACTACACATTACTGTTACTTAATGACTATTACAATGTGCAAATTCAGATGCCAGTGCCAAATCAGCACTTTCAGCAAGTAGTAGGGGAGATATAATAGAGAGGAAAAATTGGAGTCAGTGAATTTTTTAACCAGGAGACAAGCTATTTCCTTGAGGATATAATTTCTTTCGTTAATGTATGATCAGATCTCAAGCATGTTGAATCCTCTTCTAGATGTACCAAACCCTTTTCTGACTATCAAGGAAGGCAAAAGAGCAGCCTAGGTACTTAGTTGGCTAAATATGGACCACATGGCCCATTGCCTGTTCTTTGCATGCTTGATGGAAAAGAATTCCAGTGAAGGAGGCTGAAGAAGGTTTCCTGCTCACGGGGGCCTCCTTCTTGCCATGGTGTTCCTCCTCAGTGGACTACGGTGCAGGAGCCCCATGGCTGAGGTAGAGTTTTCCATGCAGCTGTGCCCTCTGTCTCCAGCCACCTGCCAGCCAGCAATTGTGATGCAAAGCCACAGCTCAAAAGGGAGGAATAATGATGAACATGAGCAAGAGGGGGTCTGGAGCTCAGGCTTGCTGCATGGTCTCACTTTCCCATGTTTCTCATTTTCTCATCTGTTGAAATAGAGATGATGGTAATTAACTTGCAAAGGTGGTGTGAAGTGTAATTAGTGCATGCACTCCTCAAATGCAAGATTGCTTAGTGCTGTATTTCTGTAGTGCCACTTTTTAATGTTGTGTGGGAAAAAAGACACATTACTCAGAAGCTGCTTGTGTCAGAAAAGAAGGAGGGGCAGAGGGTGAAGTAAGAGAGCTCTTGCTGGCATGTCTTTCAGTGTGTTGATAGTATCGGTCTGGAATGAAAAGACTAATCAGCAAACCCATCTTTTTAAAATACATCCTTTGGGAATAAAATAATTTTGAATGATTACCAAATGCACATGGATCCACTTGCATGTCTTGTGACCTGTTGGATGTAATACAGTAAGACTGCCTCAACAGCAATAACATTTTTGACAAGAAATGTAACTCTCAAATCCTCTCCTGGTATAAACAGTGCATTTATAAACTGCTTGGCAGTGAAGGTAATTATCTCCTAATGAACAGAAAATTGTGTCTAGGGAAAAATCATGATAGAGAAAGAGAAGTAACTAATTTTTAAAATGGAATTATACATGTATTGCTCTTATTATAATAATTAGTTTTCTCCTGTTATGCTTTTTTTTTCCTATGTTCCAGTAGACTATTAAATCAATAACAGTCTCTAATGTGTCTGAAAAAAGTTAAAGACAAATGAACTTTCCCATATGGATGTAATATTTGCAGCCATAAATAAATTCTTACAGTTTTTGTCAGGCTTTTCACACACCCACAGATTCTGCTATCAGCTAGTAAATCTTTGTGTAAGACACTATGGGATCAGATTTCCCTGGATGAAGTGTTGGCCAAACCAGACAGAAAATAACATTTCAGAAGAACTAGTGTTTCCAAGTTCTGTCTTCCCTCCCACCCCAAGTAGAATATTTTCTTTCTGCTTTCCTTCAGAATTTCCAACATGATGTCTACTTGGAGGGAAGGAGAAGTAGATAGTGTTGCTGGTGTGCATTTATTGTGATAGCAGAGAGGATAGTACTGTTGGACAGCTGGGATTTGAAAAGTCAGAAGTGCAGCAAGTCACCTGGCATCATTGCTGTATTTTTCTCTCTAGCAGGACATCTGCTCAGCTAGATCAGTCGATGTGCCAAAAAAAAAAAAAGCCTCCATGATTTCTCCAGATCTCTTGAGATTCCTCTGCACTGTACATAAGGCTCCTATGAAAGCTTTCAGAAAAAGTTTGCTTGCAGCTAATCACATAATACTTCATATAATATTGTACCTTCCTACAGACTATAGCTCTTCAGGTAAAAACTTTCCCTAGGAGTCACATATGCACATACTAAAGCAGTGAGGTTGCAGAGAATACTATGGTCTCATCAGTGACTCCATTAGACAAAATAAAATGGTACCCTGTTTATCAAAGAGAGGGTGAATATGAAATATAGAACCTCGTTGTCTTCCTGGAAGTCAGAGCAATGCTCTGTATGGTGTTAATGCTGAATAATCCATCAAGGGATGCTGCTAATTTCTTATTTCTGGGGAGTTGCTTCTTTTCTGCAAAATACTTCCCTTTGATTTCTTTGCTTTTGAAGCCATGGCAACTGTAGCCATGGCTTTTACCACCTATAAGAATTATTAATGCTGCACATTTGAGTTGTCTTTAGTAATTAACAGATGAAAGGCAATGGCTTAATAACAATAAGACCTCTAATCAGCAGGGTATATCTTATATGCACACTGGACTTGTGTACACAAGAAGGATTTGATGATGTCAGCTACAGACTGGCTCCTACAATCACAGAAAAGTAAATACCTCTGAGGGACTCTGTAAAATCCCTGCTCATCCTCCTGCCCTGAAGCTGGAAAAGTTACAGGATTAGTTATCGCTCTGCTGACATCTTGATTGAATTTTTCACAACTTTTTATCACAGACTTCCCGTGATTCCCCCACCTACCTCTGTTGGCTGGACAGTCCCATTCCAGTGCTCTGTTATTCTCAGTGTAGGCTCTCCCTGGCATGCCCAGAGAATCTTAGAATATCCTGAGTTGGAAGGGACCCACAAGGAACATAAAAGTCCAACTCCTGGCCCTGCACAATACCTGCCCCTCCATTTCCCCTCACAAGAAATTGTAGACAACAATGAGGTCTCCCCTCAGTCTCCTCTTCTTCAGGCTGAACAAGCCAAGCAACCTCAGCCACTCCTCATAAGGCTTCCTCTCAAGGGCCTTCACCATCTTCATAGCTCTCTTTTGGACAGTCTCTAATAGCTTTCTATTTTTCTTGTATTGTGGTGCCCAAAACTGCACACAGCACCTGAGGCGAGGCCACAGCAGCCCAGAGCAGAGCAGGAAAATCTCCTTCCTCACCTGGCCAGTGATGCTTTGCCTGATGCGTTCAGAACAAAATTGTCCCTCCTGGCTCATCTCCTCTCCTCTGGAGCTGAAGTTTTGTTGGCACCTTTCTTTCTGCCACCAGAGATTTTAAACTCAGCTGCTTCCTGGTAGTGAAGTGTCCATGGGAATGCATCAAGGTTCTTCCAGAATTAGTATTCAAGGCACCAGTCCTGTATGTTCAACACAGGGCAAATAAATATTTGTCTCAGGTATGTTTTTTAACATCTGAACTCATAACAACCCCTGGTTCTATATCTATACACTAGAGTGTAGGGCCTAAATTCTGCCCCTCTTTTAACAGTTACCTAAAATTCAGGACTTGACACTTTCCAAGACAGCAGTGGCTGGAAACATCTGGCATCCCTGTTTGTGTTCAGATCTTGCCTACGAAAAACATCATGACAGATTGGAAAACAGAGGCAGTATCACTGGGCATTACCTAGATGATGTGCCAGATGTGCAATTGAGTTCGATGCAATATTAAACTCCCTATTCATTAATTAGGAAATTTGGATATATATGTATCGGCTATCCCCTGCTGAAGAATTAGCCAATCAATGCCCTAAAGCGCAGTGCGTATTTTGAAGGTGTCTGTTAGCAAAAGCCATTAGCAGATAGGCATACATTAAGAGACCTGCCATGGGACTGAGCACCCAAATACGTCTCATAGCCCTACCATGGTATGGATGAGGCTGAATCAACACAGCAGAATTAAGACAGGATCGTGGCTCTAGCTGGAGCACTGTGCTAATGTAATTTCCACAGCTCCAGTAACAACCAATACAAGTGACAATGTTGTCAAGTTTGTACTGTGGTGTAGCCATAAATGTACCTAATGCTGCATCCTGCTACTGATTTTTATCTGTGCTAGCAAAATCAAGGTAGGACAGATGTGCCAGCTTCTGCTGTGAGGCATGCACAGAAACATTGATTTCAATGCTGAAAAAAACCTGTGGGCTGGAGTGAGCTTTGTAATCCAGGAAGAGGAAAGAGGCCAGTTGGCAACTAATTTCTTGCTGCCTTTATTTCTCTAAGAACTAAATCAATTTTCCTGTCTGGATGGGGTTGCTGAAAAGCACAACCTTTTTAAAAGCTACTTCTCTCCCCCCTTCAAATTCCTGAATCTAAACAAGTTCCACACACTTCTCACTGGAAGAACAGTTTTAGAAAAATCAATGGATTGAAGTAGTCCAAGCCAGCATAAGAGTAAGAATTTCCATTTGATGAATACTACTCACATAAAAATAAGTTTTTTAATGGGGAAAAAAAGTGGGAGGAAAATGATTCCTTAACCATAAAATAAGCCATATACTTTATTTCTCATTAATGGTGGAGCTTTGTAAGCAAAGAAGTATATTATATCTTTGCATTCTCTCTCTCTGTAAACCATGGAACCATGAAATAAATTATGTGCATTTGCCTCCTTGAACATACTCCTCAGTTGTACTTTGCCCACTAATGTCTACTGGAATTACTTCTAATATTCCAAACCTCTGTCAAGATGTCAAACAGCCTCTTCTTCTCCTAGCAAAAGAGAAAGAACTACCACAAAAATATTTCCTTCTTTTCCTCCAAAGCCATATTTTTTGCATATGAGGTTTGGGAATGACAGTTCACTCTGGGATTTATCTTTGGCATGAATGGGTTTTAGATTTACAGTATTTTTAAGTCCCAGTAATTAGGGAAACAAAAGAACTAATTGAAATTTGTGCCTTGTTAAGATACAGATCTGACAGTGTCTTAAGCTGAAGAAGTGGAATTATTTTTGTAGAAAAATCAGCTGGAGAAAAGAATGCTGCTCCTCTGTAATTTTCACATCTTATCTTTTTGCCTTTTTCCTGTGTTTTTGCCAAACATGGCTGGTGGCATAGAACGACCTCTGTGTGTGTCTGTTGAGGAAAAGTAGAGCGGGCTTGTGGTTATATCCATCAATATTCCCGCAGGAGATTCCTACAGCAGATGCCAGTAGGATGGTGACAGGTCACACCACAAGAAACCCTAACAGGCTCTTTTAAAGGAAGTGTGAGACTGTCAAGGAGAATCCCCTTGGCCACACGTCAACGTGACATGGCGCAAGTTATTTCTCGTATCTAGTCACTGCAATAGGCATTTGACTGGGGCATGGTGTCCCAGGAAAAACACATGCTCAAATTCCTCCCACAGCTTGGCACTTTGCAAGAACCTTGCCTTCCATCTCATGTTTCTTTTAGCAGCATCAGACCTCCTCAAAGGAGCCCGAAGGACAGCTGCCTGTCATGTCACCGGCTTTTGCTGGTGGGAGGGATGAACGTGCCTGGCCCAAGTGCAAGGTGTGCTCTAATGGGTTAAACAAAGCCAAATTCTACTCCCTGAAAGGCAAGTGACCTGGGCTGGCTCAGAGATACCTGAAGCCTTGTACAGGGAAAGTGGTGTGTCAAAGTCATACACATGGTTTCTCTCTAGTAACGGGGCAGATGCATCTTACAGGTCTAACTTTTCAGAAACTTTAATGATCGTCAAAAAGCACCCCAAAAACCCCCACACAAACTCCAGTAAAAAGCCTAGAGAAACAAAAAAGCTCAAAGATAGAAGGAAAAATTCTATAGAGATAAGTAAACTGGAGATCAGTTAAGACACGCAAGTTGTTGCAGCTTTTGAGAAAGAAAAAAAAAAAGAAACCACAAATGGAGGAACATTTCCTGTTGAAGATACTAGAGACACCTGAGGAATAGCATGAGGCATAATTCAAGGGCTCTGAGTCTTTCAGAATAATGCAAAGGTAACACTGAAATATCTCTGATGATGCAAATGAAAGCCTTTTATTGTACCTGTGCCAGGGTGGTCTAGTCAAGCTAACCATGAAAGTAGGCTGCTTTATTGCTTTGATTTGCCTCTTTCACCACTTACATCTCACTGCTTGCTTATGAGTATGAAGTAAACCACACCTGGGATTTGAAATACCACTGGCCTGTATTTTCTCTGGTTGCAGGTTCACAAAATGAAGAAATGAAGACACTTAAAACTCCTTGGATTCACCTGATAAAACAAAAGAGGGATACTCTGAGTGGAGCAGCCAGATCCCAGCCTCAGACTTGTGTGAAGACTTTGAGAAGGCTGTCACAAAGTAAGCAGAAGAAAAAGGAAATATTAGAGTTCTTTAAATGTGGCACAAACATACCACCATCTAGAAATAGCTAAGATACCTCCCCTATTTTAAAATATCAGAGATTAAATGCCTTTTTAAACTTCTTCAGGCTTAAAGAGATTTGCTGAAGACTAAACCAGCCTTGCAAAATCCTTATGGATGATGGTGATGAGCTTTTCTTGATAAGTACTGTAGTGGGATGAGCATGTGAATTATCTTTCAGGTTTTTTTAATTGTCCCCAGGCCTCAGAGAAAGAGCTGACTCAGAGAAATTTATGTAAGAATTTTGATATGTTGCCCTATTGTTTTCTTAGAGGCTCAGTTTAATGTAGAAAACATCTGCCTGCCTTTGAGTGCTCTATGGATCATTTGGTTGTTTGAGAAATCCCATTTCAGTCCTTTTCCTCCATTGCTTGGCTGAGAAGTTCTTGGTCTTGGTAGCTGTCAGCCAAGAGAAGAAACAACAGAGAAGAAAGAAAGAAAAAGAAAGAAACAAAGAAACAGACAAAGAGCAAGAAAGAAAGAATGATGAAAGAAAATCTATTTTATGCACTTATCAACATATTTTTCCCACACTTGGCACATTCTGTGTCAGAGAAGCCCTAAGCACTTACGACTATTCAAGGCCAAATGTAACAGACATAATAATAGATACTAATTAGAGTCTTCAGAAAAATTATTTTTAATTAAAAGGTGTTGTTAATAATACAAATAATAGCATAGATTCCTGGTCCTGCTAGGTAGGCCTCATATTAAGGATTGCACCCCTAATTTGTACACTGTGCTCTGGAGCAAGGCTCTGTCTCCCCAGAATTTCTTTCCCTTCTGAAGAGTTAATTCCTCTTTCTGTCTTCCAGTACTCAAGTCTAACAGCTCCTTAGGGCTTACAGAATATGCACTAGTTGTGTTTAACATTTGCTTAGCAACTTTTGCATCATTACTTTTCTGTAATTAGAACACCTAGTGGCAATGGTGATAGACACTGTGCAAATTAGTGATATAAACAACTAATTTCCCTTCCAGACTCCAAGAGGGACATTATCTTTGTCTTGCTGCTTGATTTTGACTGTCTCACAGTGAATCTGAGCATACTCTTCTCCATACCTTATTAGTTATTTTTTAAATAAGGGAATAATTTTTCCATATATCATTACTTGGCTTTTTTTTATTCCCTGAATGTTACATGTGAGAACAAGCTATTCTGCCTTCTATGGTAATGTTTTCTCTTTTCTTTATCTTCCACGACGTTGTATAAAAAAATGCTACAACACTTTTTGAATTTTGTCTGACATTTCTAACTTAGATAAAATTTATAAAATAAAAAATAATCCAAAAGGGAGAAAAAAATTCATAAGCAGCAGAAGAATATTAATTTTTACTTGACTGTGTAGCAGAAGCTAGACTTCCCCCACATAATGTTGCACAGAAAAAGGATTCATTAACAGCTTTCCTCCAGGTTAGAAAGATTCAATAACTTTGGTGTCTTATGCTTTGAGATGTTCAAGGGAGTCCTGTCTACCCAGACAGCTGCAGGTCTTCTGGGATTCCTCTGTCATGTCTTAGATAACCCATGGGATCTCAGATTGCAGGACACACCTACGTTTAGGTACCTGAACCACTTCCGAATAGTCCAGACCTGGGACTCATCCTATTACCTTTCTATAATTGTATAATCTAGATCTGGTGATGATGAACACTGTAATCACCTAAACATGGGCATCTACTGCCATCAGGGGCGTGATGGGCACCTGTGTGAGACACCTGTGAGGGCAGGTAGACATGACCCAGGATCTACAGGACACTGCCCTCCAGGGCTGGCAGATGAAGGCAAAGTGAGAGACCATACAGTATTTAGAATCACAATATCTACTTATAACCAGGTGCTGTGTCCTATCCTCAGTGTCTGATTTGCTTCTTTATGGTCAGTAATAAATCCTGAAACTCTGTGGATGTGGTATGTGACTGGGGCAGCTTTATAATACTTCTCCTATTTGATCTACTAATTTTAGCTAGTCATATTTCTTGCAATGCATCTTTTCTCTATCAGTTTTGGTTTTGGTTGTTTTTTCTTTCCTTCTCAGTAAGTGCAAAGAATCATGAGGGATTGCCCAAAGGAGAAAGGTGTTGAATTTTTGACATAGATTTTTTTCATCTGTTTTAGTAGGCATTGAAATTAAATATGTGTTAATAAAGAATAAGCTTTTGTTTAGAGTTTTATGACTCTAATTTTTTCTTTCTCTGTCAGCGCTTTATTTGTTCATTTCATGCCATAATTCCAAGGTTTTTACAATCACAAGTGCACTTTTATGATAAGTCTTTCTTTTAATCTACCACATGTACTATCTTTTATAGAACACAAAGAAAAGCAGTGAAATAGCCCAACTGACCTACTTGATATCTCCCACCAGGTCCATGTGAAGCTCCTTGAGCTTTCCATTCTCTCCTGTGCTCTAAGCTAATAAGCAAACACAGTGTTGAGGCTGGAGTCCAGGACTTGTCATAAAACATCTGAGTGCTAAGACATCTGAGTTATGTGTGTAAAAGAGTGCTGCTTTATTCTCTGCCATGCACTTCCCGTGTGACCTTGGGAAAGTCACTCACTTTGAATTTCAGAAAAGGCTGTAGGAACTCAAGGTTCAGCCAGAAGCGGAAGGCAGTGAAGCTGAACTGCAGAAGCAAATGAGTCCCTGAGATCCCAGATGCAAAAGGGGTCACTGACACTGCCAAATCTTCATGTGGCCTTGTGTACCCAGCATAGGATTAGCCAAGGTGAAGGAAATAACACATTTTAACAGTATCCTGTCTCCTTCTGCTTGCTTGGGGCACTAGAGCCATTGGGACAGTCTCTGTGCTAGGGTTACATAAGAAAGCATTTTCTGGCTTTCCAGGCTTGAATTAGTCTTCACTGTGTGGTCTCACATGCCTAGGGGTGTGGCAAAGTGTCTAAAGAATATTGTCCATTTTAGACCAATCAAATGTCCGGTGATAAAAAGCCACTCAAGCATAGCAAAGTGTTATGTAAATACAGTCATGGTTATATGGCATGATGTGGAATGAAGTGTTACACTTTTGGTTTCTGTTGTAAAGGACTAAATATATAGTTAAAATTGTTTTTACAGATATTCACATTTGTTGTATTATCCTATTGTTATATTATTCTAAACATGTACTTTTCAGTGGTGTTTTCTGAAAGCTTGGCAAACACACAGTCCCAAACAGCAAAATACAGACAGGCTACAGTGCCCAAGGAAGGATGTGAGAGAGGCACTCTTCTGTATCAAAACTCATTGTAGTCTCTTCTTAAACAGTATGAATAAAATCCTGCCCAGTTTACATCAGGTATGGAACACCAGCATAATGAGGAATTTTGGGGATAAAGAATAAAGGGGAGATTACAGCCTTAGGTGCAAGGGCAGAAAGTCCCAGATGAACAGGGCTCTGAGTCCCTCTGTGAGGGCAGTTTCCCCTGGGGAGAGCTGAATATCTTGTAAGTGGACCCTTCTTTTACAATAATGAATCTTTCCGGTGTTGGGATGATGGTTTTGTAAAAAATGTCAGTTTTAATGGTTTCTTAATATCCCTTAACATTTTATATCATAATATCCCTTCAGTGCTTTAAAATGAAACAAAAAGACACTCTTTAATTCCAGCAGGCTTTTGGTGCTGTGACCTTTGTGCAGTGCTGGAGTTATACAGTAAGGAAAAGCTGTCCCTGTCTTGCATTACAGATTCATGAGTTTCTAAACTCACAGTATGGCACAACTGCTGTCTAGTAACTATGGGAAGCTGGCATTCTGTCCAGCAGAGCGTGAAGTCCCAGGAGAGCAGACAGAAAGCAGTTGGACCTGGAATAAAAGGTGCACCTGTGGTGCTACAAAAAAAAGCAGCACCCTTCCCTGTTTCTTGTCGTACCACTTTTACCTCATTTTCATTGTGTATACCTAAATACTGCTTGTGTCCAATGGAAGTGACAAGAAGCACTTATGTGAATAGACAAAGAACAAATTCTCAGCAATGTGAATTTATTGACTCATATGGCTCCAGCAGGGGAACAAGAAAGTGTTGAAATGTAGAACCATAAAACTCTGAGTTCTGTTGCATCTACAACATTTTAAAAATACCTGCCAGAATTAATTTCTTATGCTATCTTTAATACTAGTTATAATCAAGAACAATCTCTCCAGCCACTGAAGTCTGGTAAGCACATCTGTGTCTATAACAATATTTTAATTTTTAATTGAGAAGAGCAAAATATCTGGATACTTCCACTTATAATTGCATAACCTTCTTTTGCCTACTTTTTACATCGTAATTGTGGGTTTGCCTATGCCTGAGTCTTTTTCAGCACTAGGTGGTCACTGCTACCTTACCTGGTGCGACAGAAGCTTCATCTTGCTAAACCAAGGTATGAGCATAATTGTGAAGGACCAGTGCGGAGGTGAGGAACAATCTCTCAACACCAGAATAACTCCATCGAGTCCAGCTATCCCAGGGCAGTTGCAGTTAATTTCCTATTGTGTTTTTGTGATCAAGCTCTGGATCATTATGTCTAAAAACATGTTAAATTCTTTTAAAGTTTTAGGGAACTGGCACATATATTTGCTGCTTCCACTTTGCCCTCAAAGGGGGATTTTTTGCATATAGTGGTGGGACAAGGAGGAATAGCTTTAAACTGAAAGAGAGTAGGTTTAGATTAGCTATTAGGAAGAAATTCTTTACTGTGAGGGTGGTGAGGCACTGAAAGAGGTTGCCCAGACAAGTTGTGGATGCTCCATCCCTGGAAGTGTTCAAGGACAGGCTGGATGGGACTTTGATTAATGTGGTCTAGTGAAAGGTGTCCCTACCCGTGCCAGGGGAATTGGAACTGCATAATATTTAGGTCCCTTCCAACCCAAACCATTCTATGATTCCATGAAAAATCAGCCACCTACCTCTGAAGGTTTGTCCTTGTCAGTATAACAAGGAAAATGAAATGAATGTTTATATCTCATATTGAATGTGCACACACAGGATAAGCACTGTTTTCAGTGGATTGTGGTTTTTTTAGCTTGTCCTTTTCCTTTCCAGGGGCTTTCACATCAACTCCTTTTATCATTCACAAATAAGTTAATTGATGTTCCGGGCACTCCTGAATATTTTAATAGTATTAATAAAACTATGGTGAAAACAGGGTAAGAAACTAATATTGGAATCAGAACAGAATGCCTCTAGGAGAGAAATTACAAGTAAAAAAAGGGTAGCATGTGAAGAAAAGCAGTGTTCGGTTTCTGACTAATTTTTGGAGTTCATACTGCTGCAATGACTTTCTCCACAAAGGAACCAGTTACTTTTTACTTTTTTTTACTTAGACTGAGTAAGTTTTCTGTTCATCACTGATGCTATTGAGAGAATTTAATTGTTCTACAGTATTTTCTGTGTGTTGATGGACTTGAAGATAATGAACAAAGGATTTCGGGTGTTTTTGGTTAATGGTCAAGGTTGAAATTTTACCATGTTTCTCTCCTAGAAAATGAATGAAATGAAGTGGGATAGTTTTAATTCATCCTAGATTCATTCAGCCAATATTTCAATAGGAAACCTCTTCAACTTTTTGAATCTCAGTGTACTACTCTCTTGACTCTTGAGTGGCTCTTTAAATCTATATACCTTAATAACATAGATGTTGGAGCTTGTACCAAGTGCCCTTCTGAAAAGAATTACATAATTATTTCAGTCCTTTGTAGATTGGAGAAGAAATGATCTGCCATTTTTGAAAGACAAACTATTAGAAGTAACTACTTCTCCAGGTAATCTTGTGTATTACCTAGGGTTTTCTAGCCTTCTTTGGCCATGTGCAAAAGAAAGTATCAGACACTGACAAGCTTCCACTTAAATTATGGTGGTGGAATGATACAGAGGGAATGGGTGGGTTATTGTATGGGGAGTTCTGAGCTGCCAAGCAGGGACTCTGGCAACTCACAGTTATCACAGTTATTTTAAAGAAATCCTCTCCTACAAAAAGTGCCTATGAGCAGAGAGAGGAGAATCTTTGCCCAAATATAGCTATAGGCCGCATTATATGATGGTGTTGTGCAAAATCAGAGGGTTCCTATTAAATGCCTAGAGCTCCCACATTATTCTTGCTTTAAAATGCTAGTGATTTGAGTGAAGGTTTGCCTTTTAGATATATTTTGAAGTCCTGTTTGCTTGTAGTAACTTGCTTGGAAGTTTATAGCACTGAATTTTGAGGATTATTTGCAGCGATTACTTGTACCTTTTTAATAGCTGTCGTCCAGGAAAGAATTTTCCAACTGATCTATTCAAAGGTGTTATATCTGATCAGCTGTTGTGTTTTCCCAGTCTTGTGCAAAATGTGTTTATGCAGCCAGACACAGAGGCTCCCAAATACAATACTAGCAGTGAAGAATGTGGGAAGCAGAGATTAATGAGTTGCTGATGTGCTTCCCCTTATGAAGGGAGAACAGGGATGTCTGGAGGAAGGATGTCTTTTGCTGATGGAACAAGAATTTGTGAGGTGTATTGCTTGGGCACAGGACACCCTGAAATCTCTGGAGGGTAGAGGAAAGTTGACTTGTGAAATGTCTGGGACCATGCTGTTTGGATGTAATCTGAAACATCTCCAGTACTTACATGAGAGAAGATATAAAATAAATGACATGGGCTTGTTTCAGATGACAAAGCTTGCCATATCACATAAGGGTGAATGCAGCAACAGTCTCTCTGGGACAGCTTCTGTGGCAGGTTTTGTTCGATTCCCGGGCGGAAACACCAATTTTGTGTAGTGGTTTAGTTCACTTATTTGCTTTTGTGAGATATGAATTAGGAGAAATGCAAAGCAGGCTTAAAAACTTCAAAGAGTATACAGAAAGTTTATTATTACTAGGATTAAAAGAAAAAAAAAAACCACTAAGAAAATAAAGGCAAAAAACATTCCCCTCTTTTTTTAGCAATGCCCTCTTTTTCCAGCACTTCTCCCAGCACCCAGCTCGCACACAGGATAATAAAGATGGAATTTTTGGTCAGTATTACAGTTCTTAACAAGTCTCTATAAACTCAGGGAAAAAGGAGGTCTCCTCTTTGCTCCAGCGTGGTTTTCAAACTGTCACTTGCAAAAGTCTTGCCCGCCCAGAAACAGTCTATTGCACTGAAAAACATACTAATCTCTCCCATGCAAATCTTACAGTCTTTTCATACTGCAGTCATGGGCCAAACATGGGGTGTTCTTGTTTTAAGGATAAGCAAATTCCAGCCTGAAATTCACAACTCTATTCTTCACAAAAGTCTCTAAAAAAGGGTTTTTTTTGTCCTGGGATGACTGTTTCAAACTAAAAACACACCGCTCCGGTGACCTGGCGTAGGTCACCTTTCTTTTTCCCACACGCTGCTTACAGAATTCTCAATCCCCCCATGTATTTTAATGGATTAAAGAGAAAAGAACAGTGTATGGTATTACAGTTTTTACCACGGTCGGCAAAGGGTCGATTTAAGCCTCGCGCCGTGCGCGACTCCACCCTCTTCTCTCTGCCACCATCTTTCACTTTGTCCTGCATAACTCACTTTCCCCTCTCTTTCTGACTCCAATGCCACGCTGAACATCTTACTCTCATCGGGCTGTACGTTGGAGGGAAAGACCCCTTTCCTTTAATGCTGCCAGTTATTTGATGTTTTCCTCAGTCTGAGAAAGCTGGAAAATCAGCTCCTGCTGTCTTTGTGCAGAGCCGCGTGGAGTGGGGGAAGGGAAGCCCCTCCTGGGTCTTGCAAAATGCTCCGGTGGTCTCGGCTGTGCAGCTCAGGGGTGTTCCTCAGCTGCCCGTGGCTTTGGGGGAGGGTCTCCTGCAGCATTCCAAGTACCATGCCCTGGCGCTGGGGGAGGAGAGGCTCAGCCCGGCTCCCGAGGACCGGGCCTGGAGCCATTTCCCCCACCCTCCCCACCCCCCTGCAGGGAGCAGGATTACAAGAGGAAGTTCCTGCGCCTCCAGCAGGTTTAAATGTGCTAATTCGAAAAGCGTAATTCGATTGAGAAATTGTCAATCAACTTAGCTCCAACCCATGACAGTTTCACAGCTACGGGGTCCCACACAAACCACCGAAGGCAACTGAGGAAGGCTGGTGTCCTCATAATTTTCCATTGAAAATCCATGCTTGATAGAGATCTTCTCAAGGTATAACAAGCAACAACACTGCCTTAATGTGAACAAATTCTAAACAGAGGAGGTCTGAAGGCAGTGGGAAAAGAAATAACAATTCTGAAAGAGTCTTGAATGTCATTAACTGATTAACTTTCTTTCTGAGATTAATCATGCTTGTAGGTCTGATCCAAGGTCCTATGAGGTCAATGAAAACACATCTTCCATCAGCAATTCTATTTGTGAAGTATACTCTTTTATTTGGCTTCTGTCACCCCAAGATAGGCAAACCACTTACATACAGGAATATCCCAGCTGTTTTAGCATAGTGAAATATAGTGCAGCTCTACAGCATAAATGTGACAAAAATCAAAAATTGTAGAACAGTAGGATTTTTGGAAACAGAGTTTTTCTATAGTTTTGTATATAGCATCCAGAAGCAGAACTTCCCCTGTAATCTCCCCTCTTTGCAGCTGTGGGTAATACCCTCCAGATAATATGCTATCTTTTTCAAGTCCTCTGAGCTCAGCACGTTTTAAATGATATGGTATGTACAATGGTATGTAGCAAACATTTCCCCCAATACACTTAACATTTGCTGTCAAAGTTTCAAAACCCTGCTACTCCTCTTCATTTGAAATGTGTCTGTTACAGGATTTTCTTCTGAGTGGGACACACATAGTGGCATAAAGCTTACCTGAAAAATATCTAAAGATAAGACTGAGAAGTGAATGTGTACTCATTTACATGTGTAAGATGTTTCAGCAGCTGCTGGTGTTCAGACACAATTATTTCTCATGAAAATGTTTGGAAACAGGTTTGTGTTTTTTTAGTGTAATCAACTCAAGTTATTGCATCTGGGGAAGATTTGTCACTATCAAAAGTAAGCACTAAAATACAGTTCTCTAAGTGGAAATCAGTAGCATTAACATGATTCTACCTACAGGTGAATGGATGTTGCCTCCTTCTAGTCCATCATGCTGAGAGGGCAGCTGCATATGAATCTGAGAGGTATTTGTTGTATATGTATATAGTCTTGTCTTCCTAAGGACATCTGTAAAGTTAAATGATTGGATCTAGGTATAATTCTACAGTCAAATTAGTATTGTTCTCAGAGTAGATCTGGGAAAAATTCAAACTGTGTGCCATGCTGGTTCTTAGAAGAATTTACCATTCCATCTAACTTGAATAAAAGATTTACTGAAAACCCCTGAAGGGATAGGAAGATCTCCAGACCACTCATTCATCCTTGGTCAATTATAGTAAAGGATCTGACCACTGACTACTGAAACACAAACTGCACAGCCTTAGGATTGTTGGCTGGAACAGGCTCAAAAACATTCACTAAATTTAACATTAGTTATAGGTAAGTATTTTTCAGTTTCTATTAGCAGATAAAATAGATTCAAACCTAATCCAGCACTGCTGTATATTTGCAAATACGAAACATAAAGCTTTGATATCTACAGTTTCAATTTTGATTTAAGCCTAAATGTACATGTAATATGCCTGTGCTGTTGAAAGAGTATTTATAGCAGTAGAGAGCATTGCCTGGTCTGCTGAAAAGCTTGGTTACCTACCTGCCTACATTAGTTTCCCCATGAAATACAGTGTTTCTAAAATTATATAAGTAGAGACATGCTGTCAAGCTTGAAACTGACACCAGGCTGCAGTAGGTAGTGTGGAGGAACTCCACCTTACAGCTTTATGCCTAAAGTGATCTTTTCATTCTTGGCAAAAGCAAAAAATCCTGATGTAAAGACTAAATTCATTTCACCTTATCAGAGTTGAAGTATGCTTAAGGCAGGAAAGATGCACACAGACTGCAGATGCATCTTAGATGCTCTCAGCACCTCAGACCATAAAGAGATACCACAACACAGTCCCTTATCTGCCTTTTCTGTGAGTCACTCTTTTAGCTCTAATGTTGGTTCCACAAGCTCCTTTTTGCTGAGTGTGTGATGTGTCATGAGTATTTGTGTGTAGTATCTGTGTAGCCTGTCCTCTTGTCCTCCTGTGGCTTGCCCACACTTTCCTTCCCACCTGCAGAGCTCCTTTTGATTTGTTATATTTGATATCTTTTAGTGTCTTACCACTCCAGCCTCAGAAGATGCTGAGTGCTAGTGTTGGAGAGAGATTTTCATTGGCCTCCAGATCTACAGCTAAATTTCTCATTATATGGTTCCCAAAAGAAAGCACCCTGGAAAATATTAGAAGACAAACCTGACAATGTGTTTGGGTGTATCATCATCTGTGTATGTTAGAGAGGAGCAGCATGTAGTGAATTCTTTTTGAGATCACTTTCAAATATGTAGAAGTCTTATTCTTGAAGACATGAACTGGAAGCACTTAGTTAGGCAGTGCTATATGTTTTGAAACTTTAAAAAAATAAAAAAGCCCTTAACAGTTAATGTATTTGAGGAAAAAAGATTGTAGATTTTTTTTTTGTAGTAATAATTAGTAATTTCACTTTGTACCTTAACCATATTGAGGTATTGAACTTATCCGTGATGTAAGTAGAAATGTGCTTAAGTTCATAAACCCTTTTTATTCTTACTCTCTCTGTGTCGCTTCACACAACATACCATAATTTACAGATGTAATTTTCTTTCTACTGGGGCTGAAAAGTCGCATAACTGTTGTCTCTGACTTGGCTCAATGTTCTTCAGTGTTATAGCAGTCCAAGTATTAGAAAACATGATTTGAAACATCTTGGAGATTTGAAACATCTTGGAGATAATCACTTGTAGGAGTTTTGTTTCCAGACAGTATCATCTAAAGAACTGATATTTAACAAGCAATTAAAGAAGAACTGAGAGGATTTTGGTTTTTACTATAGCCCCATGGGGGTGTCTTCAGTTGAATAATTCAGATTCATGGATTGAGGCAGAAATTAGAACAGATTGCTAGAAACAGGGTATTATTTATCCTTCTAATAATCTGTGAAGCTTTAGTTTTAACATACTATGCAGATCCTTTTCTTAGTGTTGGTACAACAAATATGATCAATGCATTCACACACAGTCCTTGTCTTGTCCATTCTGTGCATATGTTTTGCAAGCATCATTATAACCATTTGTGCTCATGTGAATAACATGGGCTTGGAAGTTCACCTGGTATTCAGTATTTTTCAAATGTTGGCCTGAAATTTATTCTGATGGGAACAA
This sequence comes from Daphoenositta chrysoptera, assembly GCA_013397915.1. NCBI lineage: Eukaryota > Metazoa > Chordata > Aves > Passeriformes > Daphoenositta > Daphoenositta chrysoptera. The sequence goes on from VZRO01002375.1 coordinate 901,968, forward strand.
TGCATTTTTTTAAAAGATACATTTATTTACATACTTGTTTTTCATCCGGAAATGTTACTCATCTCACGATGCAAACCTCTTGGGAAACCTATATCGTTCCAGAAATATTTCTGCTATCATTAGAAATGCTGATGGAATCTGTGTAAATCATAAAATGTTCAGTTACTGCTCTGTAAAAGGAAAAAAATCTGCATTTTATTACAACAGCCTCTTTTTTTTTTTTAAAAAAAAAAGTATGTATCTTGTCAAGAAGACTTGAAAATGGTACTTGATTCAGTTCACCAAACTTTCAGTTTCTCTGAAGAACAGCAGCACGATATCAGCTTTGATCCATCAGCTGTTAGAGATGTTCTTATTTGTTATATTTGTTAGATATATGTGGGGGAAGGAAAGCAAGGGATTTTTATAAAGATTTAAGTAGCTAACGCCAAACTTTTTCTTAAATGGCACAGATTAATATTGTAGAAAAGCAGCTGATGTTGCAGAAAGATGTGATAAATGAAACTGTGGAGCATTCCACTGTGTGCACAAACAGTCCTGAAGAATTTCAAGCTGGGACCCCTACCCATGTCATGCTTCAGTCGATTGGGCTCCTGCTTCTTCTCTTCATTACTTTCCATTTTTAAGTCATCACAGTATATAATTTACACCAACCTCACCAGTATAATGCAACAGCTATTGAAGTTTAGCCCATGGTTTTGTATTAGAAATGCTCTATTTTTAGAAGTTTCTAGCTAGACTAAAAAATAACTTTGGACAGGCTTGGGGTTAGAAAACTTCTGCACAGGCATTGTATTAAAAGATGCAATTAAAAACAACAGGCTGTATTTGGAAACAAGTATAGGCAACTAACTTATCTAAGAGAACTCTAGTCACCCTCTGTGTACTGTGACTTTCCTAGTAAAGTGTAGTTTCAACAAGATTTTGCTCATATATTCATTAAACCCTTTCACAAGTTTTATGCATGTTTCTTCTACATATCTGCTGTATTCCTAAATTTTCTAGGGTTTTTGGGTTTTGGGTTGGGTTTTTTTTTTGGTTTTTTGTTTGTTTTTAATACCTTGCTGCACATCCAGCCCTCTTTACCTGAAAGAAGTGTGTTGTTACAGATGTGGCAGTAGGTGAAGGGTGGGCGATGCCCACAGGACCATGGAAGCTGGTAGCTTAGTCTTTAGTTTATAGTTGGAGGTGTTTTCAATTCCTCTGTACCAGTTATATTCATAGGAGTCTGCAGAAGCTGTGAAGAAGTTGTGAGGTTCTGAAGTCCCTTTACCATCGTTTTCTTATGCCAGAGGGATGTTGGCAGGAGGGATGGGGCTTAAGCAGAGATGTGCCAGCACTCAGGCACTGCAAAGAAGAAAGCCCAGTTAGCCTTTACTAAGTCAATAAAATATCTACTGAGCTCAGAGAAGAAAGAAGTAAGGAGTACCATGACCTAAATTTTCCATTTCTAAATAAATCTAAGTGAGTAGTGCTTGTGGGGCTTATAAATTTTTTTTGGAAGGAGAATGTGGAGAGTGAGGGATGACTTGTGAGTTGTTGGAAAGCTGCCATCTCTGTTTTGGTTAGGTTGTTTTTTTACCCTTTCTGTTGTCTCCTTGCATGTCTGCCTGAGCAGGGGAGTGCACATGACTCCAGGATCACTGAAGCGTAATTGCTTCAAGCAACGAGCCAGCTGCTGTTACTCAGAGTTGGTACAATAGGCAGCAGGTCACTGAGGGAACAGGCACCTATCTAGAGCCTGTTTTTCCCAGATCAGCACAAAAGAAGATGGCACCTGGCAGAGGAACCAGAAGATTATGAAAAAGAATATTGAACCATTTCTAGCAGCTTGGGCTAAAGAAGAAATCTCTGCTCCAGGAGCTCAGCAGTGTGGAAGGGAAACTGAATACAAACAGACCCTGAGGGAAGAACGAGATAAAGTGAAGGACACGGTTTTCAGGTATTAGGAGTGGATTCAGCCCACCTGATCTAGGTGCTAGACAACTTTCTGGTGTCTGTCAAAGCCCCTAACTGAGATGCTTTGAATCCCTGTCCAGTCACTGGGGAATGCAGCTACTTGTGGAGATTTCCAGAGATGGATCACAGCAGTGTGGAGTACTGCACACTGGGTGGGTGGGATCCTACCTTTGGCAGATTTATAACCATCAGTAACAATTTATAATTTGTCCTTTAACTAAAAGGAGCTGTGTCTCAGTTTCTTCCGAAGCCTCTGTATACTATGCATCCATATCTACTAAAGGGCTAATATGCAAGGCTCCCATTCCTGGCATGTGAGAAGAATCTGACAAGTCGGTACTTTGTCATGGGACGTGCAACTGTGTTTTAAGTCCTTGATCTCAGGAGATATGCAAGACAGAGGATGTACTCTTTGGGAATATGCCACAGGGATTTAAGGGCTTCTAGACACATCTTAGGCTCCAGAGGCTTGCAAGTATTACATATGCGAAGACTGGGTTCCCAGTAGAGCATCTGAGCTTTCAACAGAGGGTGTGTGATTAGGTTTTCTCCCTTAGGATAATGAGAGTCTCCGTTTTCTTCATGCATATTCAGCATATAAAATCTTTTAGGCTTGATTGATTTTTTTCTTTTTATACAGAGAAGAGAAATGTAAGGTCATTGTTATTAACTTGACTTTGAGAGCCTGAGAGTGCCTGGAATCTATCTTTAAGATACTTATTTTTCTAAGTTCTTCAGAATTTTGTTCTGTAACATGTTAAGTTGTAGTTGTGGGAACATTTTCTTTAGCAGCAAAGCTAGTTTAAACTATCCCCTCAGTGAAATAAAACATCTGTAATGTCACTGATGGAAATTTCATAACAATTTCAATTGCATATTTCTAAGGATTATACTAATTTTAAGATGGAGGGGTTAGTACTGAGTTATGTATGGAAGTATCTATTAATCAAAACAGCAATAGATGATCTCAAAGGAAAGTACTTTCCCAAGGTTGCCAAAGAAAGCCTGGTGGACAAAAGCAGCAGATCTGCTTGAACATTTATGTTTTGGTGTTTCAGGCTGTTAAATACTTGGTCTCATTCTTGACTGAATGCTCTTTCAGATGAGAAGAAGGCAAAAGTCACCAAGATTAGGTAGGTGAATTTCCAAGGTGTATTATAGCTATAATTCAGCTACATCCTAACAAAATGCCTCCATTTTCTTCATTCACAGAGTTCTGAACAAACTGCGTTCTAGAATCTCTTTCTCCCTTAAAAAAACCCTAAAAGGCTTCTGCGTCTAACGCTTGTGGACAGCTTTTAAAAATATGACTCAAATGTAAACAAGGCTTGGCCAATTTCTTTAATAAAGGGCTTGACTGAGAAACACTGAAAACTGCTGAAATGCCAACACGACTCTTGCTGCAAAAATACATAGTTAATGTATGTCTCCTAAAATCCATATATATATATATATATATGTGTGTGTGTGTGTTTTGGGAGCTTCCAGAAAATCTCAGTTTAAATGTACTCAGCTGCCAAGATCTTCATCTTGCCATTCCTCACCCTGTCCCACATTCTGCAGGCACAGAATGGCATGCTAGGTAAGAGCTGAAAAAGTCTTCTTCTCCATCCTGACAATCATCATGGAAAAATGTACCTGAACTACTTCTGGTAGCAGGCAGTGACTTTTTTCTTTTAAAAGATCTCTACTGCAGATGATCAGTAATTTCCAGTGTAAGAAATCCCTTCAACACTTTGAAAAGTAAAAATGTCTGCAATATTAATGTGGGATCCTATCGTAGCATTTACCTGTGCTTATTAAGGACAAAATAGGGATGGGATTATGATAATTCAGTTTTAACATTTTAGTCTACTCAGATAAAACTGTAGTCTGGCACAGGAAATGCAATCACTAACACTATGGAAGCACACCCGGATTAGGATAACGTTAGAAACTAATCAATGGATTATCTTTTATTGTATTACAAAAAGTCATTTGTCCACTCTAATGTGGCACTGGAGCTGTAAAATTTGGGTTTAATTTTGTTGTGGAAACTCCAATTTCCTGTTTCTCTGTGAAACTAAACCACATAATGCTTTTATTTGGGGTGAAAGGGGGAAGAAAATAAAGAAAAAGACCCAGCCTGGCCAGATAATTTCTAAACTATATTCTGCAAGAGGGTTTAAACAAATTCATGAATTTCAGGGTTGTTTAAACTTTCAGCACCTTGACTGTCCCTCAGGTGGCCTGGCAGGATGTTGCAAACATGGGGTGCAAACGAGGAGGTGATGGGTCTGGCAGCCTCTCTCTAGCCCTGCCAGAGACTACAAAAAGCGAGTGTCTCTCTGGATGTGGCCTATGGGGAATTTCTGATCACTTCCACTAATTAGTCCATCACATTAGGCAGCAAAGAGTTTAAAAAGTAATTGCAGCATCTCAAAATAATTTTCTGTTGCTAATGATCTGGTTTTGTCACATATATAACAGGACTAGGAAGCAGCAGAAATTTCTTATTATTTCACATCTTGACCACTTACTCTAATTTCCTTAGAGTTCAAGCTTATTTAACGCATTCCTTTTCCACGAGTTTCCTGAATATTTATTCTAAATAACCTTTGAATGTTTTAATACTTAACACCTTATTTTTACTCTGATGCACATCTCTAATGAGTTTTTTGGTAACTTTTTTTACCTGAATCTTTTTCTTTTTCCAGTAAAACCCACACCTGGCTGAGAATTGTGTCATTTTATGCATTATTTCTTTTCAATAAAGTAGTTTCAGGGCTAACAGCTCCATTTTGAAGTTAATAGGAAGGTTGATACCTACTTCTGGACAGAAAAGTGTCTCTGCATGGGAAGGTGTTTTTCCACCTCTATTCTCAAGGAAGTTAAAAGCTAAACAAGTTTATGTAAAAATCAAATTATATTTAAACAACATTAAGTCATGCAAAGAGTATTACTGTAACCTGATGCCTCCAGAACTCATGCCTCTCACTTGTGTGCACTAGGATGTGGCTTAGACCATGCAGTTTCACGTTTTAATGGTCTAATTAAAATGTGAAGTTTAACACTTGGAAAAGAATAAAAATGTCATAAATCTGTAAAGCTTATTGTCTTTGTTTCTAAATCTTTATGTGTGCTGTACCAGAGCATATATGCTTTGCTTCCATCTATTTTACTAGGAGATTCAGGTCTCTCTGTGTCTCTGACCTTTCCTCTTCATTATTTCTCAGAGAACCAATCTTCTTGTCATCTGCAAATTTGATCAGCAATGATTTTTAGTTGTTTTCTGTTTTTTTTCCCTGCCATGTTCCTGAAAGGTCCAAAATGCCATCTGTGCAGGACTCCATCAGTAACACTCCTGTATGGAAGTGAGTGCCTGTTTACAATTACATTTTGAAACCTATCAGTTAACCAGCTCTTAATTCATTTAATGTTGTGTCTGCCACATTGATTTTACATCATTTGAGTTCCCTGATCAAAATATTATGTAGTACTAAGTCAAATGTCTTACAGAAATCTAAGCATATTACATTATCACTATTACTTTCATGAGTCAGACTTGTAACCTCATAAAAAAAAAAAGAAATTTTCTCTGACAAAGACTATTTTCCATAAATCCAGGGCAATTGGCATTAATTGCATTATGCTCCTTTAATGTAGTATTAATTAACTTCTCTCTTTTCCTGTTTCGTTTTACCATGAATTGCAGTACTGCGGACAGCCTTATTGTGGACTCGGGTTTCATCAATCCTTTTAAGATATTGTCACAGCATAATTTTTCCTTTCAGCCATTTGGAACTTTCCCAGTATTCCAAGAATTATGGAAAATTAGCTTTAGTGTACAGATAGACGTGAGGGAAAGGACACTTTTTTTATTCCTTTCTTTGTTGGAAAAGCTAGCATGACCACTGACATTTCCCTAAATCTGCTGTGTCCAGCATGAAGTCAAAGGATACAAGTGATACAAGGAGCCCTTTTTTTAACACAATAAGTCACTTCTCTGGCAGCTTGCCCATTTCTCCAAGCCAGCAGAGTGAAAAGCAAGTTGAAATAATGTAGCTATCTTTCCAGGACTCTGCAGCTACCGATGCCCAAGGACCACAGCTCTTATTGGGATTGCCTGGGAGGAACAGAAACATTTCTCAGACCAGGAGTACGAGGTTTGCATTAGAAGTCGCAAAAATATCTCAATTTGAACAGGTTTTCTTCTGTTTTTCAGGTTGCTTTGCACATTTATTTTCTCTTATTCAGACTGAGCAGGTTGATTAATTGACTTAAATAAAATGAAGTGGCTGAAAAGAATGTCTCTGTACCTGTGGGCATGACATGGACTATGACTTCTTTTGGGAAAAAAATATCTGCACAGAGGCAGAAAAGAAAACAAGCAGTCCTGAAGCATGTGGATTTTGTAAATCCTTGAGTTGAAAAATTTCTTTTTGCTAGCTGAAATGTTATTTCTGGCACCCCTTCCTGCAGGAGAGGGAGTGAGTGTGAGCCCCAGAGCCCTGGAGCAGTACACAGAGCGCTTGTTGAATGGCAGCCTTAGGTACTGACGTGTGGGTGAAGCACTGCTGGGCAGCCAAAGGCTCCACTGCCCCTGATGAAGAGCACTTCATGGGAATTGGCCTTTTCTAGACTAAAAAAAAATCCTGGACGAGGCAGGAAACAGCCTATGCTGAAATTCTGGGAAGTAAATGACAGCCACCCTCATGCAATTACTGCTAAAGGGTCTGTATTGGAAGAACTTGAGAGCCGAAGTGACATTATTATGGGAGATGCTGTGCAAATTGAACCTAATGTTTCCACTTCCCTTGATTTAATTTCATATTTTGAGGGCCTGCAGCTCCATCCCCACCCAGTGTTTTCTGAGAGCTTGGTAGTACCTCAGTGCATTCTCTTAGAGCACAGAATATTTCTGAAGAAAACAAGAAATTTGATTTACATCCTGTTTTTTAGGCAAAGGCAAACAAATTCAGGCCATGCCCTGGAAGACAGAAGTATAAATCACCTCTGAGCTTGAAGCTATGGAGTATACTTAGACTGCTGCAGAGCCTGAATCAATAAATTTTACAGAGGGGAAGTTCTGTCTCACTCAGATCTCTTCCAGTAAAAATTGCAAGACGAAGACTCTCTAGAGTATTTTAACTGGATAAATTTGAACAAGTTAACTTTTAAATGAAGCAAGTTACCTTTAAAAATGCTAGGTTATGCTGTTTTCTTAGTTTAAATGGTGAAAATGAAAAAGTCTTTTGATTTAGCATAATTTTATATAGAAAGCTTTAATAATCAAGAAGTTGCACTTTATTAACAAAAACACAATGTGGACAGGGATTTTCAAATGTTCCAATATGATCTTCTGTACAAGCTTTCGTAAAGTTTAGGTTTAAAGATTCAAAGTGATTTTTTTTTTGCCAGACCCACAGAATTTGTTCCTGTTTTCTGACCAGTTAAGTTGAAATATACTGTCACTGACACGCAATTACTATGATCTTAGCAACAGCAGACTTTTTGGGTGGAGAGCAAAAACTAACCAGACAAAAATGTATGTGTCTGAAAGGAATGGGTAGGGTGTGATACCAAAATGTATGCATTACTCATTTTTCAAGGCTTACTTTTAAATTCACAAATACTGTGAGGTTTCAACACATGCAGAGCCTGAAAAAGTTAGAGAAAACTGGGGTGGCATCACATATCCTCCATCAAAATGCAAGACTGCAATGTGAGAGACATTTCACACTGGCACTAATCCTTTCACTAAGGATTTCCTGGTATGTGGTCTTTACACTAAGGTGAAAGCAAGCTGCATAACATTCTTGCTGTGGAGTCTCTGGATGGAGATAACCAGTCATCAGTGCAAAGTTTGTGTAGAGAAACAATGCTTAAATGGTAGTCCTAGAAATTCAGCTTTTTAAATTGCTACATGTTTAGAGAAAACTGACCAGTATGTTCTCTTCTCATGAACGAAACAAAGAGCTTTCCGAAGTGCTGGCTAGGATTTTATACTGCTTGTGCAAACATACTGAAGGAAAATCTAAGAAATGCCTCTACTGCCAATGGTATAACTATTCCTTACTGTTTGTTACAATGTGGAGGAGTAATAGTCATATTCTAAAATTTCATCTTGTTATTTTAACAGGAATGTTTTAGCTGCTATTTTTTCATCATGACTGAATGGATATCTGAAACTGCAAAGACAAGGTAAAGACCTGGGGTTCAATTTTCTAGTTGTGTAAGGCATAATTGGCTCTCATTAGAGGCTTCTTCCATAGCAGCATATGTTGTCATCCCTCTAGCAACACATCCAGAGAGGCCTTTTGTTAGTGAGCTTTCCTTAGGGAAAGCTATTTCCACACTGTACTGCCACTATCTACAAGGCTGTTCTCCTGGGTCATGCCTTAGGTAATGGAAGGGACAGACCTAGGGCATCCACCAGTGTGTATCCAGTGGTAATTTCTCCCATGGAAATACCATAAAATGAAGTTGAAATGCAAGGCAGTGCTCTGCTGCTTGGTGCACGTATTCCAGCTCCCAGTCTCCAAAGACTTGCCTATTATGCAGTTTACTTCATTAGTAGGTAAAAGAGGAGATACAGAATATGAATGGGGGAGGGGGGCGGGCTTTAAAAAAATATTGGTAAGCAAATGCCATCACTTGAAAGAGTCTCACTGTTTCTGATTTTTCTTTACTAGCTGCCTTTCTCCCCAAAAGATACTTTATGGTTTATTATCCAAATTCTGATGACAGACCTGTCAGAAGTAGATCTGTGCACAAGTGAACTTCTCCCCTCAATCTGAAGAGTGTTCCATGTTTGAAAAATCTGTAGTTAGCATTGTATTTGGGAGGAAACTTATGAAATCACTAATGCAAGCCAATAGCTGAAAGCTCATTTAAGCCTAATTCAAGTAACATTCTCTCTTTGTGTGATAGGATCTTGTTTAGCCTTATTCAGAGAGAAAAAACAACATGCCTGAAGGCATGCAGAGTTCTGAGATAAATAATTCAACAAATTCTGATCTTGAAATATGTTCTCATACCATGCTCCCTTCCTTTTGAAAATTCGGTGGGAAATTCCACAATTCAAATGAGGTAGTTATCTGCATTTACCTTGCATGGGGTAAATTCACTCCTCAAGGTATAATGCCAGGGTGAGGCTGGATCCAGTGATAGTTGCTTCAGATGACATGAGCCAACTATTGTCTTTGTGGTTCATGTCTTCTAGCACAGGGGAAAACTTCTGCATAAAATACTAGAATAATGGTTGAATCTCTTGGGAAAGCCATATAAATACAATGAAAGCCATCATGCGTCTACAAATATTTTTTGTTAAATTAAAAAAACCCAGGGCACATAAGCACAAATTAAAATTCTTCTCTTTCTGTTTTGCGACTTCCCCTTTCCTCTTGCCTGCTTTTACCTCCTCCTGCCCAAGCTGAAGATGAATGGAAATTCTTACTGAGACAAGTCCATTATAAGAAAATGTCATATAGATTAAGAAACAGAGGATTCATGGAAGACTCAAATTTGTAGAAGATTTAGGACTCCTTTAAGGCATTTGGAAATCTTTCATGGATTATATACAAAAAACAGATGCTGTATCTTAGAACAATTTGTATTTCATTGTTACTTCCTACTTGACTGTGGGGTGGGAGAATGAGTGTGTTTTATACTATTGTGAACTAAGACCATTTTTTTTCCACACAAAAGGATTGCTTTGCTTCCTTTCCCCTGTTGGGAGGCGTGTTGTCAATTACAGAATATAGCACCTCTTGCAACAGATAATTGGTTTTTTACAAAGAGAACAATTATTCAAAAGCCACCATGAACAATGAAGAAGAACAATGCCTTGGCTCAGAAAAAGCAACTTCTTATTTAAGTCGAAACCACAGAAATATTGATAGAAACCATGTTACCTCTCCTTTGGGAATAATGCATCCTTTGGCTGACATGAAACAGGACTCACTTTTGTGTCTTCTCTTTATTGGACTAATTAGGGGCCTTGCTAGGTCTTCACTTACATCCGCTGAAAAATGACCTGTTTATTAAAATAATCTTTTTGAGGATCTCCTCTCTGCTGGAGTAGTAACTCTCTATGGGGTCTGGAGTGTGGTCTCTCCGGGGATTCCTCTAACCGTAACAATCCTCTTCTGATCTGCTTTGTGAGCTTTTCTTTGAGATTACACACAGGGCCTGTAGGGCCATGGGTGGGAGATCCCTTTGGGTTCCCACAATAAGCACAGACCCATCATGGGAAAAAAAAAAAATTATAATGACCATTTCTCCTTCAAAGGCCTTGCTATCCCTTCATTTTCCTTAAGGCAATCTGAGTACCTGAGGGAGCTTGCAAAAATCCTCAGATCCTTTAGAGGCCAAATACTGTGTCTTGGGATAGCAGGATTAAAGCAAAGTTAACTTGCTGCTCAGAAGCAGTGCATTGAAGGGAAGTGGTTCTTGAAGTTTTTATTTTCTCTCTTTATATTTGCATTTGGGCTGGCTTTGTTTAGTATCTTTACGGATGACCTGGACAAGAGGATCAAGTACATCCTCAGCAAGTTTGCAAACCATACCAAGCTGGGTGGGAGTGTTGATCTCTGGAGGGCAGGAAGGCTCTGCAGAGGGATCAGGACAGGCTGGATCCATGGGCCGAGGCCAGTTGTGTGATGTTCCACCAGGCAAAGTGCTGGTCCTGCACTTGGGTCACAACAACCCGAGGCAGTGCTACAGGCTGGGGAAAGAGTGGCTGGAGAGCTGCCCAGCAGAAAAGGCCCTGGGGGTGCTGGTGACAGCTGCTGAACATGATCTAGCCATGTGCCCAGGTGGCTGAGAAGGCCAATGGCATCTGGCCCGTGTCAGCAAGAGTGTGGCCAGCAGGGCCAGGGCAGTGATCACCCCCTGTACTCGGCACTGGTGAGGTCACACCTCAAGTCCTGTGTTCAGTTTTGGGCCCCTCACTGCAGGGAGGGGAGAGACATTGAGGGGTTGGAGTGTTCAGAGAAAGGCAGTGGAACTGGTGAAGGGTCTGGAGCACCAGACTAATGAGAAGCAACTGAGGGAGCTGGGGGTGCTTAGCCTGGGGAAAAGGAGGCTCCAGCAGGTAGACATTATTGCTTTTTACAACTACCTGAAAGGAGACTGTGGTGAGGTGGGGCTTGGTCTCTTCTCACAGGTAAAAAGCAGCAGGGCAAGAGGAAATGGCCTCAAGATGGATCAGGATTGGATGTTAGAAAAATTTCGTCACTGAAAGGGTGGTCAGGCATTGGAACAGGTTACTCAGGGAAGTGGTGGAGACACCTTCCCTGGAAACGCTCAAAAACTTTGTGGATGTGGCCCTTGGGGACATGGTTTAGTTGTGAATATGGCGGTGCTGGGCTAACCGTTGAACTCAATGACCTGAAAGATATTTCCCAACCTATCTATGACTTTTACCAGCTGATTGCTGGTAGTGGTACACAGTGGTTAGTTGTCAGTATGCAATTCCTGTGCTCCTATCACTTTTTGGTACAGAAATATAGGTTTTAAAAGAAACATATTATGTGCAAGTTTTCCTTTTTTTTTTTTAAAGGAAGACTACTTTGACATATTTTTTCCCAGGTTAAATTCAGTCATAATCACAGTATATAGTTTCTTTTTGTGACTTTAAATAGTGCAAAATTTGAAGAGGGAAAAATGAAGAAGTGTTATTTGAATTAGAAAAAATTTGGTCTTAGAATTAGGATAGATGGAGGAGAATTAAAAAAAAATCACATTCAGTTTCTTTATCTAACATTGAATTGGTGTTTAGCCAGTTCATGTTGACATTTGTAGTTTTGGAGCAAACCCAGCCACCTTAAGTGTGTTTAGTGGTGAGCAAAACACTTCAGCAAAGGTAAGTTGCCCATGCAGACATATTGTGTGTATTTTTTTTAATGCTTTAATTCTTGAAAATGCAGACTTTACCAAAGATTTTTTCACACAGGTGTTTTCAAAGGAGGTGATCTTGAGAATGATAGTTATTTTTTGAGCCAAGAGCTTCTTCCAGAGGAGCACAGTGAAACATTAAAAGAGTGCCTCATTGTCACCCGGGCAGTTGAAACTCTCAAGCAGCATCTGCTGGGGATTGCTCTGCTTATTCTGCCTATACTGCCTTGATAAAAATTATGGCAGTGCTTTATTTATAACCTGTCTCTGCTTCTGGACTACTCAAGCAATTGTTGCCTTATCTCAGGAAATCACAAGACTTATGGCTGTTGAAGTGTCTTTTGTTTCATGGAGAGGTGAATAGTGATGAAAAAGATGGAGGAGTTTTACAATAGTACTTAAGGATCTACAAAAGCAGCTGCCTTATCATTGTTTCCTTAAAAAATCATTAAGGTACCAGGGATCAACTAGAATGATTCCAAGCTGAAAGATATAAGTAGCCCCTTAGATGCAGTCTGGAGTTAAATAAGATTTAGGAGGACTAGCAGGAGCATCAGGCTTTGCTCTTTTGAGCCTCAGTCGAGGGTTAATGTTTTTTATTTGAAAATAAAGTCAATTTAAAGACTGTCTGTCAAACAGGCTGTTGGCTTTTTATTTATCTGGGCTTTTGAACATGGACTCTGTGAGGTCCTAAACTAATTTATGGCTCTTTAGTCAAAATCAACAACTTAGGCTTTACCTGCAAGCTCACTAACACTTAGTATAGCTTGTGGAGTCCTGGGTTAATACTGACTTTGGGGTATTAAGCACAGAGGTCAGCTTGAGTTTCAAGTGGATTCAAGCTGTAAATCTCTGAGCACTTGTTTTAGGAGCATAACATTGGCATAACTATGTCTGCCTCTGAAAGAACTGTCACGATGTCCTGCCTGTGCCTTGATAACCAATCAGGAATGTTTGGTCCTAATTCAACAGTGCGTGGTCACAAATTCCCTTTTTCTGCACTCGTACTATTATGACCATTTATAAAAATCACTGCTGCTGAAAAAGCATAAATTCTGAGCTCTTAGTTCTTCTAGAATTCACAGTATAATTTCTGATTTGGATTGAACTATTAGGGTAATTCTACTATTAGGTATTCTTCATGTCTTCTTTGAATTTAAAATTACCTCTTGTAAAAAATAGTAACTTGGCCTCTCCTCACCTCAGTTCTCCTTCATATTTGAGTATTGCTGGAATAGGTGATGACATTAGGGAGCTTTTTGACAGGGTGTGTAACTCAGGCATTTTGCATTTGAGTTCTACATCAGTAATATATCTCTTTTAGCTCTGCACACTTCTGTACTACCTCTTATTGTGAAGGAAAGCCTTAATATCCTAACAAATCTGTCAAACTACTTTTTAGCTTCAACTAGTTCCTGGTAGAAACTGTGCTCAGAAGAAGTAACCTTATTTTAGTTAAGAAGTTTACAGGTAAGATTCAGATTGTTTAAAAGCAGCTGTATAGAGGTTTCTGCTAGACTTGGTCCGAAGGTGGTTCATTTCCCCCTAAGGTAAGGGCCCAGCTATGTTAGATATTTGCCTGTCTCCACTGTTTAAAGAAGGAGTTCTGATGATGATCTCAAGAAACACACATATGACCAAATAATTTAATTTTGTTCCTGGGTCTGGTCCTTGATTGCCTATGTAATGAGTCACAGATCACAGGTATGACAAATTTTGAAAAACATTCCAGAGAGGCATATAGATTTATGCATTAAGTACCAGCTTTTAAAATCTTGTTTTAGTGATTGTAGTTTCTTGTTAACTTGAAAAATGAGTGACTAGAATATATAAATTTTGTCTGATATAAAATTCAGTGTTTATATCTGTAATACTGATTCAAGTTTTGCATCTGTCAAGTATCTTTTCTTTAGTGACTATAAAATTTGGATGAAAGCTTAACAGAAAATTTTAATTCTGCTACCTGATAAAAATGAAAAAATACTTTCAGATTAAATAGTCATAAACATGGTAAAATAATAAGGAAATGCAAATTTGCTGTTCCATGGCTCTTATTCTTAGACTTTGCCTCAGAGCTTACATCTATCGTTGACTATATTTTTCGATTGTTTCTCTATGAAAATTCTTAGAAATAATTTTTTTACTGTCATTATTTTTGAACTCAAAAACATTTTTTTTTTTTAAATTTGAAAAGGGAACTTTCATAACACAAGTGGACTTCTGCCATTTTGGTAAAATCACTTTATATTAACTCAGTAGTTCACATTACATTTATAGTCCATTAGGAACTGAAAAATGGGGATTAGTACAGATCCTTGCTGAAGAGTGTTAAGACTTTTTCCACTAGAATATACCATCCCAGATGGATTTGTCATTCACAGGCTAGGCAGCTTTACTAATATATATAACAGCATCTTGTGAACTTCACCTCACTGTTTATTGTAAAGAACAGATAGTAAGGCCAAGGTGATTTCAAGTAAATAAATGACCATGAACTCAAGAGTCAGAGAAGCTTTCAGCAAAACTTAAAAAACTGTTCTATTCCTAGCCCAGTAGAACCTTAAAAGTAGTAAAAACTGTGATGGTTTAAAACCAGCTGGGAATTAAACCCAAATAAGCCACTCCCTTTCCCCTGCCCCCTCCAGTGGGAGAGGGACAAAGGCAGAGACTGGGGGGTGAGATAACAATTTACTGAAAATAAACAGCGATGGAGTAAGAATGGCACAGTCACAGCAGCAATATTAATAACAAAAGTATACAAAAGAAAACATGGTTTACACACAAAAGGAGTTCACCACCTTGACTTAGTTTTGTGTGGCCACTGAGACAAAGTCAGGATGGTGGCCATTCTTGCAGCTCGTCAGGGATATGCAGGTGTTTCTGACAAAAAGCAAGGCCACATCCTCCAGCACCAATGTCTATGGTGTGGAATAGCAATTTAGCCACACTTGCAGGTTCTATGCTCCTCCTCCTGCAAGCAAACCTAGGACACTACCAATGGCTTTCTGTTCTTACGGGTTACATATTTCAATCCTTTTGGGCAAAGCCAGTCGAGGGGGATTTTTGTTGGTTTTTTTAATTGAATGGACCTTGGTTCAGTTTCTGGGTGACTGCACCAGCAGCAATGAAGACTTAGGATATATATGCCAGTCTACAACAGAAAAGCAGAATTACCCTGTCAGCGCTAGCTGTACTTAGAAGTCAAATGAGAGCAAGCAATGAGTATCACTTCTTCAGTCCAGGCCAGGTAACAAGTCAGGCCGTGAGGCTGTGCAGGACATTTAGCCAGGAGCAGCAGAAGCCTAGAAGAGTAGCCTACCTGCAGCATAGCTCAGGCAGGGCTGGGTGCCCCAGCATGAATCTACATGGAACTTCTGGGCCACAGGCAGGGGTACAGGATAGTCAGGGCCACAGTTTAAGCCTTGTATGAGGTTAAGATGGTCAGGACCATTAAGCCCTATTAATGAAGTTACGGACTTGACAAATCCTACTTTCACCAAAGCTCTTTTTCACCCAGATGACAGAAGGAATGTTCCATTTCCTTCTTGACTGTCATTGTCCTTCGCTATCTCTTTCCTTTGTTTGCACTCCTGGATAGCTTCTGGGGTGAACAAATTGTTTCTTGAGCAATTCCATTCCTTGGTGGCTTTCCTGAACCCTCAGATTTCGGTGTTTTTCAGGGGTTTCTCTTTGATTTGCCCATCTTCATCCAGTCTTTAAGCACCAAAATCCACAACATCACACTCAGCTTCTCCTTCAGCCTTGAAAGTTCACAGATCTTATCCTGTTCCATTTGCTTTTCCCTGCCTCATCTCAAACTCCAGGTTGTTTTTCTCACATCTCATTGTGAACATCTGTCTGCCAGCTCGAGCACAATACTGCAAAAAAGGTCCAGTCCTTTACTAAAAGAATGTCTCTACTGAAGTGGCAGGGAATAGCATAGAAACACCACTGCCTTGCCTGCAGCTATATCCCCATGACCAGAGTTATAGAAGAAATTTGCAGATTATTTCTCTATAATATTTCTAAAAAGTCTTTTCTGCTCCATCCGCACAGCTAATATTAAAATCCAGATGTACTCTGACTCCAGTCAGTGTAATGAAAAATTTTCCCAGTTCTCTCAAACATAAACTTTCTAGACTGTAACTGGTAATTTTCCTAGCCCAAAATGTTGGCAAAGTTCCTCCTCTTTGGGATATCTCCCTTTTCTTAAGGCGACTGACTCAACTGAATCCCTCAAAGTCCTTAGGAGCACATAGTGGATTTAGGCAATACTTAGGCATTATTGTAGCAGCACTGGTCTTCCTTGCAACCCAAGGTACATGAAAATTAAATATATCCTCACTGAAGTTAAAGAGACTCTGAGCCAATGTGGCTATGCCTTTACTACTACGAGGAGTCCATGGGATAACCTCAAGCTTCATGATCAGGTTTTACAGAGTGGCCCACACCATGCTGCTGAGCACTACCATTCTGCCAGGGATGTGTATTGTAGGTAGAACAGAAAAAAATCAAATTAAAGTATGACCTGGAAGTTTGGTAGCATGGACAAGTGGGGCCAGCTGGCCCTGTTTTATTTAGCAGTAATAGTTTGCACGGTGAGATGATATTGCATCAGGTGCCATTAACATTATCCTAAATGAAGAATTTATGTTTTAGGGTATGTGGTGAATTAATTGGAAATTGGAAAAGAAATGCAGCTCAGTGGAGGTTAACCATTCTCACTGAGGAGAGGAAAGAAAGAGGAAGAATATGCTAAAACAAAACATGCAAGAGTGTCTCATTTAACTGAACTGAATAAAAGCTTATCAGCCGTATTTCCCCTTTCATTTTGATGGATACTTAGCAAGCTAAATACACACCTACACCTCTAGCCTGTTTTTGAATACACTGATATGCCACTGAAATTGTTTGCTGAGTTGCTAATAATAACAGCATGAGAATTTGCAGAAAACTTGGTTTTGAAGGGATTTGCCTTAGAGACAGGTTCCGTTGCTGGGCTTTTGGCTAATACTCACATAAGAAATCAATTTTTCAGCTTGTCCTAATAAATACAAATTCATATTTTCGTAATAGGAGTGCCACTAGTATTATGAAAAATATTTTATTCAGAAAGGTAAAAGGAGCACTCAAAAAAAGGAGCACTCAGTTCCTCTTATAGTAATTGCATAGAGGAGAATTGTATTACAGCAAAGTCCATTTGGCAAAGCAGACATAAAAGCTAGTGGTCATTGCTGTGCCCTACCAGCTGACATCATCAGCAAGCTCCTTTGTACAGTACCTGAGTAAATGCTTTTTCCTTTCAAATCCTCAAATCACTCTTGTTTTTGAGGGTTTATTTTTACAAACTCAGTTGAAAATTGTTAACTGATAGAAGTTATAGCTAGTGACTTTTTGTGCAGCTTCTGTGTGAGTAGTAAATACGACAAAGACGGAAATGAATACAGCTGATACTTTGTTTCAGTAGCAACATAAAAACATTAAAATAGATAAGCTATTGTGGCCCCTTCTTAACAAAACCATGAAGTCTCCACCCACTACTTACTTGCTTCTGGTCATCACCATTCCTTTTGTTTTGGTGTGACTGCAGAACTGCAGGCATTGTGATTCCTGCTGAGTATGAATTAGGTGGCACATCTGACCACCAGCCTGGGCTTGTGTTTTGCTGTGACAATACAAACTGATGGCACATAAGATTGCCCAGGAAAGAGCATACTGAGGTTTAGCTGTTGCTTGTTCTACTCCTAGGGGAAATCAGACCAGTCTAGACAGCGAAAGCACTGTCAACTCCAAGAGACTGCACCCAGTTTTCCCTTGCAGAGTCACTGAGAGAAACTCCAATGGTAACTCCTTAATAGTTCAGTACCAGAATTCTAATGTAGATAGTTTGTGTAAGTCTCTAGGGCGGTGGAAATGCCCTTTGTAATCTTAAGACTATGAATAAAACAAAAACTCTGAAGAATGCAAAAGATGAATATGACCATTTTCTGGGCTTTTTCAGATGACCTACTACAGAACCTTTTTTTATCATGTTGCAATAAAATCAAACCTTCTCTATTTTTTAATGTTAATTTAAAAGTAAGAAAGTACATTACTGCTTTGAAAGAATTCAGGAGACTGCTAAAAAAGAACTCAGTGAACTTGAAACCCTTACTTATTTTCATCAATGCCAGCCATGGGAACAAGTGGAACAACGTGAATGGATCCTTGCTTTTACAGAGCACAAGTAGTGTGATCTGGTACAGTCATATATATTCAAGCTGTTGGGATAATAGGAGTTATTGGCCAGTTTTTGTACTGGTAATATTCCCATAGTGCAAATTTTGTATCCATCACCATGAGGAAATATTACTGTAGAAGCAGTGAAGTCCAGAAAAAAAAACTTCACAATGGTAGCACTTAATTGAAAGAAGACATTTGGGAGAAAGAAATTATGCCATAAAGTACCTGACAAAGGTAGATAGTACTGTAAATGGCCAATAAAGCTTAGCACATCTGAACAATTATAGTTTAAAGTTGTCTGTACATCTTCAGCAACCTGCTTACCTGATCATTGTGCTGCTAGGTATTTCCTTTTGAAATTCAAGTAGACAGTCCAGCCAAGACCAGTCAATGTTTGAAAGATTGCCTACTAAATAAAGCTGTGTTCTGATAGTATGCATTACAATCAAGCAGAGTCCTTTAACAAGACAGTTGGGTTCAAGATTAGTCACTATGTGTCTTGCATGTGCAGGTCTTGTGTTTTTGAATAGGTGGAATTATTAAATGTGCAGATCCCCACTGGATACTCTGGTGTACATTTTGAACATGAGTTCTCAGAAGAATTAACCTAACACTTAACTCTGATCTACAATTCAAATTTCTACCTGCCTTTTGGGCAGTAGATCTCAAGTTTTGGAATTATTCCATATTCTATACAGATGGCACTATGTAAAACAGAGAAAATGCTCATCTTGGAAGGTGGAAGGCAAAATGCTGCCTTTAATATTGCAATTCTTATCTACACTGGAGTTTTCTATGCTCTTGTTCACTGATATGTCTAAATATTTCATCCAGAAATTTTGCAAACATGATGAGGCTTTCTTTAAGCTTCATAGAGTCCTTTGGCATGATTTTTTGGGTTTTTTTATGGTTAGGAGATACTTCACTGGAATATATAGTATTTATAATATCTGTATATGATCTTTGTTTTAATCTATGGTCTTCTTAAGTGAAGCATGACACTCTTAGAAGCAACTAGTCAGCATTCTTCTGTGTTTACAGCTGCAGAACAACCAGAAACAAAACCTTTATGTGCCATTGCTTTTATATGATACAAGCATGTAAAATAATAATGGCATGAACTTCTTGGTGCCCTGTGGCCTTAAGTGCTAGTTTTGGCTGGGATAGAGTTACTTTTCTTCACAGTGGCTGGTATGGATCTCTGTTTTGAATTTGTGCTGAACATGGGGTTGATGATACAGAGATGTTTTTGGTATTGCTGAGCAGGGCTTACACAGAACCAAAGCCTTTTCTGGTTTTTGTACTGCCAGGCTGGTGAGGAAGTTGGGGGTGCATGGGAGGTTGGGAGGAGACACAGCCAGGACAGGTGACCCAAACTGACCAAAGGGATATTCCAGACCATATGGCATCATGCTCAGCATATGAAGTGTGGGGGGGAGTAGGAGGAAATGGGGGTATGTTTGGAGTGATGGTGTTTGTTTCCCCATGCACCTTTACCCGTGTTGGGACCCTGCCCTCCTGGAGATGGCTGAACACCTTCCTGACCATAGGAAGCAGTGAATTAATTAAAGTTTAGCTTGCTTGGGTGCGCAGGTTCCACTTTACCTATTGAACTGTCTTTAACTCAACCCATGCATTTTCTCACTTTTACTTTTCTGATTCTCTCAGTGATCCTGATGGGGTAAAACCACAACACCTTAACCGTAGAATACCTAAGAGAGTATCATCTGTTTGTTAATGAACTCTTTATTTCTCATCCAACATCCTCCTTCTCTGGATATGCTACCCTCCAGGAGGCAGTGTTGGATGGTGAGAAGTATACAGGTTGTGACTGTATATCACTGAACCCTCAGTGGCTTTCTGTGTTGATTCTTCAGTCAAACTGGTGTTGGCTGAGGGGATGCTGACATTTTTTGTCTTATTATGTCCTCTAGGTCACCCCAAATTTATTTATTGCTATTGCCCTGTGGGAGAATTCCTTGTCATTGTGAATCTCAGAAGGGAAAACAAAATCTGTTATCTTTTTGTCTTCATAGTGTGGTGGTATGTACATGAAAAAGCACCCAGAAAAATTTTGGAAGAAAAGTCCTGTTTTGGTGTGTCACCCTTGATACCAATCTCTTTCTGTTTCACTGGTATGAAAGTAGATCTTTGAACTCTATCAGTTTAAAATGTTATTTGAATGTTAGTCATAATACAATCAAGCAATGCATCACCTGGTATCAAAACTCTGTTGCTCTTGCTATGATCACCTATCACTTTTACAAACTGCTAAAGGAGGTAAAAACTTCATATTTGAACTTTTTAAAAAATATGTGCAACTCATGAATCAGTTTGATTTGCTCTAAATTTATTTTGACATCCAGAGCATGTGACATCTTTGTGGTTTATTTCAGTAGCTGTTTTATCAAATAATCAGACACCACTGTATTCTATTTAAACCTGCTCTGCTGCCCCCGTAGCATACTACAAATCTCAGTTCTCCTATCAGTTAAGCATGCTCTTGGTGCTAGTGGAATCTATTTCTGTCAGCAAGGAAGGCTCTCACATCTCTGGGGTGACATTAATGATCAGTGTTCTCGTTCACATGGGCTCCTACCAGCTGACCTGTGTAGGTGAATTCCTGCTGGCTCAGGTGATGAGCATCCTGTGGCTCACAGCATTACGCAGAGAGATCAAATTTCCCAAATCTGTCTGGCAGCTCTAAGGTTCAGCCTCCAAACCCTAAGGACAAAAATGTGTAGCCTCACATCAGCATAACCTATCCTTTGGAAGGCTAGGCTTTCACACTGAATAAACACTAAGACAGCTGGGTATTGCTTCATTTTAAGGGAACAGTAATATTAACCAACAATGGAATCCCATTGGGAATGTGTGGCTCCTGTGCAAATTCCAAATCAAACTGTTATGACTGATGCTGAGCATTAAAATACAAAATAAATCTGGCTACAATGCACTGAATGTATTAGACTGAGAACTTATGATAAGTGTATAAAATTGTTGCTTTGAGTACATCTGAGACTAAATCACTGAAGGAATATTCTTGAAATTAATATGAGGTTAAAAACAGTTATGTATAATCACAATGTACCAATTTACAAAAGTGGTTCAGTGCAGGATCTTGTAGTACAAGACAGTTGAGCCTTGTCACTTATTTCATTGAAATATTTCATTCTCAAAATCAGTATAATGTCATAATACCAAATCGTGAATGTTTCTTACATTATTTTACATTAAAAGGTCTCTTCCTTTTTTGCCTATTTGTATTAATTCTTTTTAATGCTTCTGTGATACAGAAATTGAGAGTACACCCATTTCCTTGTTAGATGGACTACTTAATCATGCTAGCCCTGCCAAATTATAAAGTAAAAAGTAAAATGTATAACAGTGTGAAATGACTGGATATCATAGCTGAGAAAGTAGCAAAAACCACTTCCTATGAATAATAATTAAATTAGGATACAAAAAGAATCAACACCATTTTATGAAAGCTTGCTGTGGTAATTTAATGCTTAGAATTTACTATCAAGAACACTCTAAAAAGTGTGTTCTTAGCTGAAATGCTTGGATTGTCTGTGGAAGGGAATTTTGATTACAGCTTGATTGTACAAGATGTGCTTTACAATTTGCACTGCCCTGCATAATATGAATTGCAAATACTGTAAGCAGCTACAATACAAATCTGCTCTGTCAGAGGCGCTGAATTCACCTAGAGATGGTCTATTTCCAGCTCACCATCTAGTTCACACTCGGTGTTCATATGGACACCCCATGTCAGCTGGCTAACACTACCTCAAAGATGAGGCAAGATATTTCTGTTCCAGTGTATTCCAGTCCCCGCTTCTTTTTAATGCTATGGCACTTTTACTGTGGGGTAAGCCATGGCATCTTTACTGGTCACTAATGGAATCCAAATAATTTAAAAAGTTCTAGGCATTCATATCTTCTTTGGCAATAATCATCCTCATTTATCTGTGTTTGAAGAACTGCATTTCCCTGTTGTGCTCTGTGGGGAGTTGTTGTAGGAGTGCTGTGTAGTGCATGGTGGAAAAAAACATCCAAGCTCTGACACTTCTTTCCTTATCCTCCTATCTGCTAGTAAACTGGATGAAAGGAATGGTATATATAGGAAAGGATAAAAAGGTGGAAAGAAATGGAAAGAGCTGATAAAGCTTTACAGATGGCATAACTTTCCAAGGCAGGGTCATAACCTAGGACTTGTAGGCATTAGACATGAGAAACCGTTTTCAACAGACAACTCTCAACTAAAATTTTTCATATTGAGTCACCCTCAGTTTTCTCCCTTGCTCCCAATATTTTGTTTCAAAAAACCGGTTGCTTAAAAGTACCCAGAATAAGATCCAGAAACACAAAAAAACCACAACCTGACTCTTGACATGGCAGGTTACTTTTTACATAATTGCTCTCTGTAGAAGTGATTCTCATTTACAATGTTCATTTACAGATACATTTTTACTCCCTCAGACACACAAAAAAAGAGGAGAATATTTTCATTTTGGTGCTTCCTTCTCAGAACTTCCTATGCTTTATATCTTCCAGTTATGATCTAAAGGGAACACTTGTATTGCTAAGTAAGAGGACAAGGCACCCATTTCAAGCAATGGGCCTGAGATCCTCCCCAGCTTGTTCCCTTGTTCTTTTTTTCTACCACTCAACTTAGCTTTCATTAAGACAAATGTGCTTAAGGAGGGCGGGTGCAAACCAGCTGATGCCATTGTCCCAGGTATCAGTCTCTGGTCTTCTTGTAAAATAATTGGTAAATATATGGCCAGTGCTGCTTTCCCAGTAGCCCAGATTTCTCCACACTATTACCTCCCCTACCCTCTGTTATGTTCATTCATGGAAACAAGATCTTGTATCATAATCTTAATGCAATTGTTTTGGCTCTTCCTCTAGTTGATGTGTTTGCATGATGACTGTCTCATTCATAAAAAACAACAGGCTGACTATGGAGTTGTCATCTGTTGTTTCATGTCTGATTACAAGTTTTTTTCCCAAGTTCCATATGGAAAATAAAATGTGCTCACAGTAACAAGAAGCTTCTTATGCCTCACTCTACAACACTGGAACATATGCAAAATCTTTCCTCTCACTGTCTGTTGAGTAAAAAATATCAAAACCTGGTATTCAAAGGCTCAGCAGTCCAAAACAAATTCACAAGTAATTTTGAATGACAATGAACCTGAGGCTTGTTATGAAATCTAGTCTCCAACAGCAAGAATAAAAGGGAAAACATTTCAACCAATTTTTTCCTGTGAATCACTCGCTCACTTTTTGCTGTATTATTTATTTTTCAATGATATTTCATTTTAAAAAATATATTTTCCTCATTCCTTTGTCAAAAAGGAGTAGGAAAGTACTCACCAAGATGCTTGTGTGGAATTGTATCACATATACATGTCCCAATAACAAGTGAAAACACTTAAAATATTCTAAATGGGGGCAATGGGAGTTCTTAAAAGAATGTACCACCAAAGTTTTATAAATGCTCAATTTATGTTATGTACAGTAATTTGAAAGCACATTTATTTTTTGTGTAAGACTGTGCATCACAGCCTTCTAATCTCTCTGTGTTCTTTCTTTAATTTCTCTATGTGCTACTTACTTTCTCGATTTTATTAGGAGACCAAGGTCTAGATTTCAATATAACTTGGACATGATGCAGACCTGGTGGCATTACTAAGACCACTGGAACTGGCATGCCAGTATTTCTAATCTTAGGATTAGAAAGGAAAGTAGCAGGCAAATCTTCAGGATCTGCCAACTAATCCCATTTAACATTTGTTAAATCTATCAAATTTCACTCCTTAATCATCTTGCTGTCAGCTTCTTCATTTTCTACATGGCATTGTCCTTTAAGCTTGAATCTTCGCTCCCTTCATCACAAAACCTCCAAGTCCCTGTTGAGGACTCTTAAGGAGTGCCTTGCCCTTGCATCCTATAAACTACTATGGAGTAACAAACTCCTTCTGACACTACACTCTTTTGTTCCAGTTTCATTCTCATCAAATCATATCCCCTGAAAAAAAATCCTAGAATTGTTACTGAATTATCTCTGAAAATACGTAATCACCAAAGCTATCTCAGATTAGCTCTGTTTTTCTTGATATCAATGCTTATCATCAGAACTTTTTTCTATTTGCATTAGAGTGACATATACGCGATTCCACTGAGATGTGATATCCCAATTGCACATGTTCTCCTTACACATGAGTGGGAGACAACACCTCTGCCCAGACTTTTCTAATAGGAGTGCTACATCATCTTGGGGTATTTTAAACCACTATTACTCTGCTTTTGGCTCATCCTCAAGTGAAACTCCACCTGTCTGTTTGTTCGTGATAATAAAAGGGCAAATCCTGAATCAGCCTGGAGTAATAATTTTGCCCCAGCTTTGCTGAGACCCTATTTATTGAAACAGGTATTGTTTTGTATTAAAAATAGATTTTTTTTTGAGATCATGCAAAAAATCTTTTTTGAAGCTGGCAGTCAAACTGATGATATTTAAGTCACAGTCTAGTGGATATGTCTGTTTTTGTTAATTTCTTATGAAACTCTGTTATAAGCCATTGGAATGTCTCCAACAGGAAAAAATGTGATTCTAAGCAGGGAGCCATGTAAAATCATAGAATTGTTAAGGTTGGAAAAGATCTGCAAGGTCATCAAGTCCAACCAAAATAGCTAATAAGAATCTTTGAGGAATAGCCTGTGAACTCTGGACTGAAGAAAATAATCAGTCTTCCTTCACTGTGCTAAATACTTAATTTTTTTCTTGCTTCAAAACTCAGGATAGTCTTTTCCAAAAGGAAACACAGAGTGCATAGATCCAGTCACTCACTTTTCCTTACAGATGGACTAACCTTGGAGTTTGGAGACTTAACTTCAGACCCCTATTTTTCCTGCTTGTATTTGGACTCTGAGTTTAAAGACTGTTTTTCTATTTTCCAGACAGTTGTCTTAACTTTGGTCTATGGCTGCTATTGGGTGGGATTACCTTTAGCTCCTTCTGATCAGTGTTTCAATTACATAAATACTTACATTGTACTTGGTATAGGAATTAGAGCATGACACCCCAGATAAGTCTCCTACCATGCTGCATGCAAACTTCTTTCCCTTTTCCTCAGTAGAGGATCAGGAGTCTTTAGTTGGATTTTAAGAAACCTGCTAAAGCTGAATTGTGAACCCAGGCTGCTCAGCTAGTTGGTTTAGTAAAAGTCCACCGGCACAAGAGAGGGACATACCTGGCATGAGACAACGTTTCTGTGTTAGTTTTGAAGACCTCTGCAGTGTTTGAGTATGGGACTTAGGCACACAGAGGGCAGCAGGAGACAATTTTGCCCACTGTTAATACAGAAGAAATGGTTATCACCACCCTGTCTAGCTCCTCAGCTTAGTTCTGAGAGTCAGGCTGGAACCCTGGAACCTCAGATGTTTGCCCCAAGGCCAATGCCAAGCATCACTGAGTTTCCCTGATAAGTCATGCATGCCTTTGGGCCTTACTAGTTTACAGATGAGGACTAAGCAGAGGGAAAATCACTATGACACCCCATAAAATTAATGTCTTTAAATGTTAAATTAATGCAAAGGCTCCAAATATATGGATATTTGAAAAGCGTACTCTACTTCCATGCTATAAGTGAAAGCCTTTCACATCTTACTGAAATACAAAGGACCTGAGAATTACAGGCTGCCTGCTGCTTTGTCTCCTGCTAAATCTTCCAGCTATTAAACAAAATGTAAGAGACCATGTTGTCATAAAAACCAGTTCCTAATGCTCTGAACACCTCAATTTTTTTTCTCTCTGACCTCTGCCAGGATTTAGGCAGAAGGTTATTAACAGCTGATGGGGCTACCAGTATCTCCTGTTTTAGCAAGACAAGGTTATTCAAATGTTAATGGTCTTGTTCAGTCTCTCTGGCTCTGGCTGCTTTTGTCCATAAAATGAAAGATTTAATTCACACTGAAGGTTTTGGTCCTAGGTGAAGTTCAGAAAATCAAGCAGAATTCATAAGTATACAGAGACTGATTCCCTCAGCCACTTCAGCTGCCATGGCCTTATCTTGCAACATCACCCAGGTGCATTTGTGAACCATCTCTCAAATACTGTCATCCCTTAGTCTGTCTTAACAATACAGTTTCTATTGTAATTTAAGCTCAGGTAGATCTATTTTGGCAGGAGTTGAGCTGGTGAAAGCTGTGGAGTGTAGACTTTTTACAGCAACCTTGCCCTGAGAGAAAATAAGGGAGCCAACTAGAATCTTTCCCTTTTTTCAATACTGTGATAACTGAGCGATTTCAGAAGGATGTAGAAAATGTTTCTTTACTTATTTGCAAACAGAAGGATGTCAGTCTGCCATGAAACAAGGAACTGCAATGTCAACATGCTGTAGGGAAATATGAATAGTTGCTAAGAACAGGTGTGCATGAAAGAGATGTGACATATTTTTCTCTAACAAAGTCATGGCAGTATCTTTATCATTCATTTGCACAAGCAAGCGCACACATGCGTACACACTCATGTTTTTCTCCTACTGTTTTTAGACATAGCTTGCCCACTGAAAATCTGCATCTAAAAGACTTGGGATTTAATTTTTGAAATATTAATGATATTCATTCAGATCTGCCTCTCTTAAATGTGATTTTTATTAAAGGCTTGAAATGGCTTTTTCCCTAAGTGTGTCTTAAGGGCTCAGGAAGATGCATTAAATTTTAAATAATAAATACTGTATCTATGATAGGTGTCATATCTTAATTTGAATCTGCTGATGACTGAATGTCATTTCTTTCAAATGTCACTAGTCTTGCTTGTGAGCAATTTGTTCAAGTCTCTAGCAGGTATATAGATACAGCATTAAAAGTCTGTGACAGGTCAGGCTTAGTTTGACTAAATTATATTTGATACTGAGAAGAAAGTCAGAACAACATGGCTGGAGCAAAGAAAAGGAGAGGAGAAAATAATGTACCTTTCTAAAAACTGCTATTTTTGTTACAGTTTGGGGAATGAAAATGGCACCTCCAAACCTGAAAGCAGAAGTCTGTATAGTGAGTGCTGAAGGGCCAAGATCTTTCCTTCTGAAGTCTGAATAATGTACTTCCGTATAAAGAAAGCTTGTCTGAACAATTTTCATCTTGTAATAGCTAAGTTGGGAGCAGTCAGACAGGTGTGATTGTTTGAAATATCTTCCATACTCCACTTCAAGATCTGTCCCTTGGTGGAGTCTTGGGAAGTAAAGAAATAAAGTGTTTTGTGGAGGAATAATAATAGGAAGAGGCAAAGCACAAAAACCAAAAAAAGAAAAAAAAAAGAAGTATGTCCCAAGGGGTACTCTACAAAAGTATATAGAGTCAAGTGACTTGTCCTAATTTTAAACAAACCTTTCCCAAGTTTGCCATCTGTGGCATCACATTTATGATGTTCCCTCTTCTCCCCAGCAAAAATCTGATAAATGGAAGTTTCATTGGTAGGTATATGATATCCTTAATAAAGCAATTCAGAGGAACAGAATGCTGTTGGGATAATGTAAAAATTATCCAACGTTACCTTTCTAATTAAATAAAGTGGTAATCATCTATTATTATCAAATAGTTCTTTTACAATTCATTTTGGTGGGGATGAGGAGGATAAATATGTTTTTGTTATTGTCTTGGCAAATCTTTAAGCTCTCCACACCCCTGTGGTAGCATTTTCTTGGGATATCAGTGTGAAACCTACCATTTACCAATCCATGGCCATGGTGACAGTGGGAATGCTGCACTAGAGAGAGCTCAGCTGTGCTCTGGCCATCTCCCAAGTCACAGCAGGCAAACCTCTTTGTACCATGTGTGTCTGCATGAGTGACTGGTAACTGCATCTCAGTTGCTGAGAGCATTTGTTAGGTACAGAGAGCAGTAATAGAGTTTTTACTCCCCTGTTTCATACATAATTTCAACATATCTGACATGAGGCCACAATGTTTCCCTTCCTGCTGTATCAGGAAAAGACCATGTAAGATGGAAGGCAAATGGCATCTATGGAAAGACCCACCAGTGTTAATGTAACAAGCAGACAAGCTCTGACTTTGGTCAGCGCTGCCATGGAACCCAGAGCCCACTGTATTAACTCACAGGTCTTAACGTGCTTCGATTCAAGAAATGTCAGACAAAAGGAGAACCTGTCACCAGAAAATACATATTTTGGAGAACTCACAGCTCCTTGAGAGCAGCTTTCCCTCTTTCCTGCCAGAGAACTTGGAAATCTTTGATTTCAGAAAAAGCATTTGGCTTATTCCAAGACTAGAGACGGTGCATTTCACAAATATTGTGCATTCTTCCTGCCAATTTCACTGCCACTAGCTGTACAGCCTCTAGGATAGCTGTACCCATTAGCAGTGGGCAGGGGGAAAGATACTGCCAAGAGCTTTGCCACTGATGAAAATGCCAGTGTTGCTATTGAATATAGAGGATTTGAGAAGCCTGTCTAACGTGATACCTAGGAAGCAGCTTGAAATTTCCATGTAATTAGAGAGTGAAATAAATGTCAGACAGTCAAGAAAGCTGTTACCATTAATCGTTTCCAGTGCCAAAGCCTTCAAGGAACACAGAGACTGCACAATCATAGTTCATAGAAGAGTGACAGCAAAATCCACGGTGTTCTTAATTTATTTGCCAAGACTGATGCAATAAGAAAATGTTGAAGTTAAATGGCAGAAAGAGCAGAAAATCTTTAATGTCTAAAATCAAACAATTTATATATGGAATTGCCCGATGATCTCAACTTCCATGCAAAGGACCAGTGCAAAAAGATGTTATTTTGTGTTCCCAGCTCCCGGAGACTGTAAGCTTACAGCACCTGCCCTTGTTCATTGCATGCCCTGTGGTCAGCACACTGCCTGTGTCTGTGTCCTTCTTGCAGGCTGTGGGACATGACAAAGGAAGGCACGGCAGCTCTCACACCAGCTGGAGAGAAGGAGGATGCAGTGACAGCTGTGATAGGACTGCAGCAGCAAAGAGCCGATTTAATTGCCTAGAAGCCCATATCAGGAGGGGCTCAGAAGATCCATTGCATCACACACAGTCTAAACTTAGTCATGTCGAATCACCATGACCTGACACTGATAAAGAATTCTCTAACAACCAGGGATGACATCCATAAGGTTTCCAAACCATCAAACCACACTGTCCATGTCCCAAAATGAGATTGCTTCCAGTGCAAAGCATACATCCCTGCTTCAGAATCTGGCTGAAGACTAATGGTTGCGAAGCCTCTTTGCTTGAGCTTCCTGAGCCTTTTAAGAATCTCACAGAGTGAGAAGACAGACTATTATTCTTCCAAGGTAAAACTTCATTTCAAGCAGACATGCTGTGAAGGAAGAATATTTCATTGTATTCATGCTGACCATAAAATAGGTGACTGGCCGCAGCATTCAACTGTGCAGGTCACTGCAGCAAATCTAGAAGAAACCAGCCTTTCAGAAGACACAGCTGATGGGTCTGAATGATGGCACTGCTACTGAATTGTTTATTTTGTACAACGTTTCCAAATACACTTAACAGCCTTGATTTTCCATCAACTCCTTTGACTTTCATTGAGAGAGACACAATGCTGTAATAAGGCCTTAAGGTTATAAGAGTAACACTATCAAACAGCAATTTTGTCTCATTTTTAGATCTATTTATCATTCCTCTTCAGGCAAGATTTACTGGTAAAAAGTCGGTTTTTAAAAGGCTTGTGGTGTCTGTCATCCCCTCCTCACATTAGATGATTAGTGACTTGAGCAGGCTAGTGCACCTAAAAGGCAGAGATCACAAGAAGAATCTGGCTCTAATCTGAAGATCTCGTAAAGGACATTTATGGATGTGATAGGACAGAGCATGTAAGAGTGCACACGGAGGTTATGCCAGCTTGTCACACTGGGATTCTTCCCAGTGCCCTAAAATTACTGTATATAGAAACTGGTTTGTGAGAGGAAAATGTACCATGGAGCATCAGACAGCCAAGTCCCTGAGTCCAGCCAGCAGCGAGGCAGAGCTGTATTCCCAGCAGGCAGACAGGCACAGAGCACACCCATTCCGCCACACACCCACGTGTGCATCACCAGCTGCACAGACCACGGAGACACTCAGAGCACCCACGCAGCCACAGGCAGCACCAACCTCCTTCCCTCTGTGCCCCACAGGACAGGATGGAGGTTCACGAGGATATACTTGTACATGTGTAAAGTGGATCCCTCCAGCAGCCATATCCAGACATTCATTCTGCCCCATTGCTGCTCTCTGGATCCCAGTGTCCCCAGTTGCTGGTAAGCACCCTTTAGTCTGAAGGGCAATCTGGAGAGCTACCCCTGATGATCACAGCGTTGGGCTCCACATTTGAACCACAGAAATGATGGGTCTCCTGGAGGAGTCCTGAGAGGTGCTGGGACAAGGCATTCCTTCTTTGGGAGTACTTGATTTGGATTCCCACCTGGCATCAAGCCCCACCGCTCCTCTGTGCCTGTGGGGCTGTGCCTCTGGTGGGCTGATGGCCCCTGGGATGAGCCTGGGTTTAGCCTGACAGGGCACTGTTTGGGGCTGCCTTCTGCCACTGCCTGTCCAAGCTCATTTTGCAGTGGTGCAGATGAGCCTTTTCCCATAACCTAACACAGCTGTGCCAGTACGCAAATCAAAACTTAATTATGCACTTAAGCTTAAAAAACCAGTATGAATGAATAGCTATTTCTGAATGTGCACTGCGAAATGACAGATTGTAAACAAATCATGAGCTGAATCTGTAGTGGTGCAACGAGAGGTAAAGAAACAATCAGTTTATGTGTGTATTAATTATTTTTATTTGGTCTTTAATGATGTGGCTATTTACCCAATTTTTTTTTCATATATTTAAAGAGACTTATTCATTTCTTAAGGATCCTGTCATCTTTAGACAATATTGCTTAATTCCGAATCTGCAAGACCACACTGAACTAAAGCCTTATTTCTGGACAGCATCAAGATGATCCTGTGTGGTCCATCTTTCCACTGTGATTCATAGGGAGGTATGCAGTAGCACGAAATTTCCTGAGCTCTCTGGGACACCTGCACAGGGATGGTAAGTATGACAAATGATCTGCAGAATGTCCATGATCCTCTGGAAGGACAGCTAGGGCCTATGACATCCCAAACAGCACTAAATATCTGCATCTAGATATTTGAATAAACAAGTCCCTGCTTCTCAAGAGAGTCAAGGAGGTGTGGAGTGCTGTGAGGTTCACTACAGATGTCTCCTTTAGGATAAGGTGAATAAATTGGAGACAAGAGTTTGTGAACTGCCACCCTTTGGGATAACAAAGGGCATGAAGATAGGTGACAGCCAGCCAGGTCCATGGACACTGAGAGACACAGCAGACCTGGGAATTACCAACCTTTTGGATAATAAAGGAGATGAAGACATGTGATGTCAGCGAGGTGGATGAACACAGATAGGGGCAAAAGCCAAAGACTCAGGACAAAGAGTGAGACTGGTGTGTGCAAAAACTGTGATGATATAAAAGCCCAAGAACTTTATATTTTCCTTTGTTGGGAGTCCCTCCTTGGAGGAACCAGCTCAGGCTATTTCTGTGTTCTCTGCTGTGAATAAATGGTTTTATGGAATGAGCCAGCTGAGACTCTGCTGTGGGAAACTTGGGGCTGAACTGCTGAGGAAACCTGGTCTGACTATGTGAGTGGGGCATGTGGGGAGCCAAGCAGGGCACCCATCAGATCACTGGAGCTGCCCATGAAGTGAAAGAGCTTCAAATCCCAGCAAAAAGTCTCTGGTGTTGGGAGCGTGAGTGCCAGAGAGCCTCGTGAATGGTCAGAATGGGAAGTTACCTCAACATGGCAGATATTACACAAGATCTACAGATGTCCTATGTCTTTTTGGAGTAGTGACCAGAGGCTGCAGAGGTTACTTAAATCATTTTCAATGGTGCCTGAACTGATTGTTGGTTCCTGACTGTCATTTAGCTCACCCAAACTATAGACATTTAGTTAATTATCCTTCGTCTAAAGTATTAAGAAGAAGGGAAGTGGTGGAGTTATTTAAATAGATTTTACCATGCGTACAGCATCAAGCTATGTTCTTGCAAAAAAAAAAAAAGAAAAAAGTTTAGCAATAGCCCATTTCCAGCTGTATATAAAGCTCTCTGATGACATTCAAAAAGGCCTCATTAAAAAATAGAAATAGGATAAAAAGTAGCACAGAGAGAGTAAAAACCAGTAAAAATACAACATTAAAACAAAATAAAAGTCTAGAGGGGGCCTACATGAATGCTGGAAGGGGACTTTTTACAAGGGCATTGTCGTGGGTTGGAGATAAATTGATTGATAGTTTACCAA
>VZRO01002376.1:3039-15844 GCA_013397915.1 Daphoenositta chrysoptera
CAAAGGCGGGGCGATGGCACTGCCGGGGGCACAGCTGGACTGGGGCAGAGCTGGTCTGGCTGTGGCACGTCCGGCAGCCACGGGGCAGCTGAGGCCCGTGCAGGTGAGGGTGCAGCATCCACAGCTGGAGCACATCTGGGTGGCAGCAGCGCTGGCAGCTCTGGCCCAGTGGCAGTGGGCACAGCTGTCCCTGTGCACATCTGGTGTCGCACCCAGAGAACACCTGATGGCCCAGGGCACCTCTGGGGGCTCCCAAAGCTGCTGCAGCTGCCCCAGGCGTGGGTTCTGTTCCTGCAGGAGCACGGGTCGGGCCAGGCTCTGCCCCTGGAAGCCAGGCAGGAGACTGGGCCTCATTAAGATCCTCTCGCCCTGATCTCTGCCAGAGCCTGTCCCTCGCCCAGGCAGACCCAGGACAGTAATTCTGTTTGTCTTTGCTGTGATCTTGAACATGACTCCCAGTGCCGGCTCCTTCGCCAGGATCCCTTTGGTGTTTCCCAGTCCCTGTTTCCCAGGAGGGAGCCCCCCCTCCCGAGGAATGGCTCCCAGCCTTTGTATTTTAACAAATGACCTGAGACACTGAACCCAGCCTTGTTTACCCGGCTGGGCATTAGCTCAGAGTCGAGAGCTGCCTCCGAAGGGCTCTCCTGGATACAACCAAACGAGAGCTGACCCAACGAGGCCTCTGCTGTAATTACATTCCAGGGAAAACAGACATCTCCTGATTAATTTAATATGTGCCATGTTGCGTTTAGATACGTAACAGAAGCCCCATTACCTTAAAAGTCCTGCTGTTATCAAGTACTGACAACTACAGTTTTATCTAAAAATAGATCAAGTTAGCTTGACAGAACCCATTTGTCCTCCTCCCCTGCTTCCCGGCCACGTTTCCTCCCTGCAGCTCCTGCTCCATCCTGACCAGCATCAATCCCCTGCCACAGCCTTTCCCCAAGAGCTGCTGAGATCCCACGGGCGTGTGTGCTATTCCCTCACCACAGTCTTCCAAAACGTACCAAATACAGAATCACAGAGTCACAGAATGGTTTAGACTGGAAGAAACCTTAGAGCCCAACTTGTTTCACCCCCTGCCATGGGCAGGGACACCTTCCACTGTCCCAGGTTGCTCCAAGCCCTGTACAACCTGGCCTTGGACACTGCCAGGGATCCAGGGGCAGCCACAGCTTCTCTGGGCACCCTGTGCCACTTATATATAAATACAAATATATAAAAATAAATATACATAAATAAATACGTAAACAAGGAGAGCCCCGAAGGCTCCTCAGGCTCCGGTTATCCAGCTCTGGCTGCTTTTAACCTTTCTGACCTTGGGAGCTGCTGCCACCCAGGGAATTCCTCCGGGCAGGATGTGCTGCATCGCCCGCTGCTCCTTTGCCATGGCTGCTGTCGTTCCCAGCTCCCACCCAAGGTGAGGCCTGGAGCCAGTGTCTGCTCATCAGCATCACTTTCCTCTTTCCTCTGATTGTTGTGTGGTTTTTTTTGTAGCTGCCCCACTTCCCTGGAAGCCAAGCCAAGGCAGCTTTCTTCCCATTTGGGAAGGAAAAGGCTCTGAGCAGCGTCCATCAGCAGCAGTGGTGGCTCTGAAGAAAAGGTGGCAAAGTCCCATCTATGAACAGCCCTCAGAGCTGTCCCAGCAGCTCCCTGGGCTGTGCTGGGCACTCCCTGGCTTTCTTTTTATTTCCCATGTGCTTGACAACAGACAGACTTTCCCCTCCTCGTTTTGGCACAAGCAGGGTGGGGCCGTGCTCCGGCACTGCCGGCAGAGCTGCAGGAGCTGCTGCTGCAGGGCCACACCTGGCTGGGCCAAGGTCACACGGATGGATGGACCTGGAGGATCCCAGCTCTCCTGGTGTGCCACTGGTGGGTCTTTCTTTGCCTCGCTGCCTCAGGAGGTTTTTTGCTCCCTCGCTGGGTGAGGGAGGGCAGGGAGGGCAGCCCAGGACCCGTCACCCAGGAATGTCAGCTCTGCTCATTGCAGCTTTGGATTTTCTGATCTGAACCCAGGAGGAAAACAGAACTGGGGCTTCTGTGTCTGAGGGCTGCTCCAGGAGATACCTCACTGCCCAAAATCTCCAAGAATTCCTGATTTTGTCTTTGTCAGCCCAGCCACTTGTGCGAACAGCGTCAGGCCAGGGCTGGGCACACAAAGCAAGGTCGGTTATAAGCCGTTCTCCTGGAACAGAGGCACTTGGAGCCGGCACAAAGGGATCTCTGTCTCTCCCCTGCACTGGCATCCTGGCAATTAACCCGGAGAATTGCAGTGTGGCCTTGTCCTGGGTGCCGAGTGCGGGGCTGAGCAGGGCGGGGGGCGGCTGGCCCGGCCGGGGTCCGGCTGTGCCGCGGCCTCGGCTGCACGGGGAGATGGAGCAGCCAGAGTCTGGCTGGGAAGTGCCAAATGAACGGGAAACTCGCCTGCTTCCAGAAGAAGTGAGGGAAATCATTTGGGTTTCTGCACTGGAGTGGGTTTAAGAGATTTATATCCAGGAAACAGCAGAATTAGGAGTCACCTGGATCAGAACACCGTGGAGGAGCCTGAGCTGGAAGGGACCCCCAAGGAGCATCGAGCCCAGCTCCTGGCCCTGCACAGGACATCCCCACGAATCACACCATGGATCAAACGTGGGCAACCTGACAGAAACTCTGAGCTGGTCCCATCCAGATGGAACAACGTGCCACCCTGCTGGGGACACGGCAGTGCCAGGCGGAAACCCAGCCCTGCCCTGCCAGGCTGCTGCTGGAAACAACAGCCATCAGAGCTAAACACAGCGCCCTGGAAAGTGCTGGTGAGGCAGATAATCCGCAGGCAGAGGCTGTGACAGCCTGCTCGAGTATGTCACAGCACTGTCACCATCATTACAAACACGGTAATTGGGTGCCCAGGCTGGGCCCATGTATATGCAGGGGAAGTACTCTCGGGTAATTAGGAAATATTCTGCATTTGGTTTGCCACTGCACTTCCTACAGACAAAATAAGTGAGAGACGAAGCCCATTTCAAAGCAAATTTTAAATTTTTGGCGTTGTTATTTTGACTTTTTTTGTTTAATTTTTACTATGTAAAGTCCCTGGCAAACCTCCCTGCAGCCGATAAAGGCACAAGGAGTGAGGGAATTAAGGGTACAAAAGGAAGGCAATAAGGAAGAGTGTAAGTCATGCCTAAAGGGTGTTCTAGAAACTACAGTTCCCCCAAGTCCAACCCACTAGGAAACAAATATTTAATTGTACAGTAAATAACATCTTTTTATGGTTGCAAACCATATCTCAGAAGCCACATGAATATAAACAGGCGTGAGATCAGCTCAGCCCTTGGCCCTCCTGCATCTGCCATGGGATGGGGACAGCAAAGGGACAAGAACAGGAGGGGAATGAACAGGGCCAGACCTGCTAACTGGAAATTGTGACTGGTGTTGGGGGACAGATTTGTAGGGAAAGGGACCACCTCTCTCTGAGAAGCAGGATTGGAGAGGAGAGTGTTGTGAGCACATGGGCACCTCGACGCTGACCCCGGGAAGCTGACACGCAGCTGGGCACAGGCAGAGCGGGCAGCGGTGCCCGTGGGGATCCCCTGGGGCTGCTGTGGTGCCCGGAGCAGGCAGTGGAGCCCTCGGGACCCCCGGACCTGCTGCAGCGCCCGGCGTGCCCTTGCAGCAGGTATCAGATGAGGAGCTCTCCAGGCACTGGATGTTTGTAACAGCAAACGGAACTGCTCCCCATCACCAGTATCTTATCTGCACGTTTCAAGGGCACGTCCTCTGCCAGCAGCGCTGTGAAAGCAAACACGGAGCAGCGCCGGGGCTGCCTTTGCTCGGCGAGGTGAGTGCGAGGGGTGGCTCTGCGCCCGCCCGGGGCTGCGTCTGCAGGGACCCAGGACACCTCACACCACAGCTTCGAGCGGATGAAATGTGTCCCTGGACAATAATCGAGGTGATGAGGACAATTTTGTTCCGCTGCTCCCACAGCTGCTGCCTCACGTGCAGCTTCTGTCCCCTTGTCCCCGGCACGGCGCTGGTCTGCGGGTCAGGCAGGTGTCCTGGCTGGTGCTGTGCTCTGGTGCTGGCACGGTGGAAAGGGGTCAGGGAAGGTGCCAGGACCTGGCCATGCCACCACCACAGCATCGCTGGCGTGGCACAGTCCATCCTCATCCCCCTCCTGGGCGAGCTCTGGGCCACAGAGGGATGTCACACGGCCGAGCACTGCCATCTTCACACCCCCACAACCGGTTTGACACCGCCTGATGTTTACTGGGGCTGTGTCCCACCCCACGCCGCTCCTCGGGGGCTGCTGTACCCCACAGCCTCTGGTTTGCAGGCAAAGGCAGTCCTGGGAGGGAGTCTGGGAGTTTGCATCCCCCGTGCCCGGTCCCTGCTCCCCCCGGGGCGCTGCGGGAAGCCGAGCTCCGGTCTCTGATGATGCTCTCGGCTGGAAGGAGCCGCCTCCCTGGACAGGACAAAACTTCCTTGAATTCAAAGCTACAGCCGCACTGCCCGAGGTGTGGGCTGCCGGACACACGGACAGGCTGGCACAGGGACACACGGACAGGCTGGCACAGCTCCCTGCAGGGCAGCTCCTCGTTTTTCTTCTTATAATCATTAACTTTAAAAATGCAAATCTGTTTTCTGGTTTTTCTTCCCTTTTCTTGTAAGTCAGCCGGGCTGCAGCCTCTCCGTCCTGCCCTTCCAGCTCCTCCAGGCCGGCTGGCTCTGCCCTCCAGGGGTTTCCCCATCGCACCCAGCCCTTGGGGACACTCACGGTCACCTCCTGCTCCGCCACCGTTCCCTGCCTTCCCCTGAGAGCTCCGAGCAGGGGACACACGGTGTGCAGAGCCAAGGACAGGCAGAGGCCACACGGGCACAGAGTGTGGTGGCACCAGGGGGGTGCAGTGACCCTGAGGGGGGGTTGTGACACCGGGGGCTGCAGGGTCAGGCAGGGGGAACCGGGACTGGCTCCTTGAACCCCAGCCCCAGAAACAAACCCTTTGTCTGGGCTTCCGGGCACGGCTGGGATAGTTAGTGGGGATTTCCACAGGAATTTCGAGAAGCTGTTTGAAGATATTTTTATGCAGGAAAGGCAGTGGCCTCGCTTAATTATGAGAATTAAAACGATTTGCACTGAAGCCAACAGTAGGGAGTTGCTGTGAAGTGGCCCATGTGTAGGGCTGGTCACCGAGTGCCGGGGAGAGGAAAATCTCCCTCCAGATTCCAGGGGCAGAGGCAGAAAAAGAGGGAACGCTGAGGGCTGGGACCACGGAGCAGCACCAGGAGGAAATTGCTATTTACACAGGGAGAGGCAGCGCTCACATCCCTCGTACGGGTCGTACCAGGGCTAATGCACAGCAGACATCTCTGGAGCCCCTCCAAAAAGGAAACTAGAGTTTGGTTTGGGAACTTCTGGTTCTAATTCCTGGAAACACAGCTTCAGCTCAATTTCACAGTGGTTTGTGAAATTTTTCCAGTGGTTATACGAATTTTGGGAAAACATTCCTCTCCTTGGAATTATCACAATTGTCTTGTGATAATATAACCCCACTTCGGTGGTTGGAGGTTTCACATGGCTTCACACCCCTCCAGAGGTGCCTGTGAGAGGCAGCCCCCATCTGCCTGGCACGGATCCTGCCCCTTTGGGCACAGGAATCATTAGGGTGGGTTGCCCTTGAAACTTTCTATGATGCAGGTGGTGAGGCCCTGGCACAGGGTGCCCGGAGCAGCTGTGGCTGCCCCTGGATCCCTGGCAGTGCCCAAGGCCAGGCTGGACAGGGCTTGGAGCAGCCTGGGACAGTGGAAGGTGTCCCTGCCCATGGCAGGGGGGTTGGAATGAGATTGTTTTGAATTCCTTTTGCATCTCAGGGGCTCTCTGGGAGAGGCAGCTGGTGCAGGGTGTCAGTGCTGATGGGATCCAGGGTGGAGTGGGCTATAAATGCTATAATTGCTGCTGCTGTGTTCACCTCCAGCTTTTGGGGGAGCTTTGCAGAGCTCCTGGCTGGGGCAGCTGTGCTGGTCACCCAGCCTGGGGGCACTGGTGCCCGCTGGAATCCTCCCTGGGGGCACTGGGACTTGCCTGCAGCTCCTGTGCGGCCAAAGACGGGATGGTGAGCACTGGAATGGGACCTGTGGGTGTTTAATGCAGGTGGTGGCCGAACCTTTCCTGCCCTGGGTTTGGGCTTGGGGCAGGTTACACCTCGGGGTGCTGCTGTGCCATCTCCAAGGGGAGCACCTGGGATTTTCTGGAACAGGATGAGGCACTCTTACACCCCCAGCTCCCGGGGGTCCTGCTCCTCTGCCCAGCGCTCCCTCTCCTCCCCACAGCCCCTGTGTCACCCCTGTGGAAGTGTTTCTCCATGGAGCATTACGGGACCAAAGGTCCCCTGTAGAACATGGACAGAGGCTGATCTTTCATGTTGGGAGAGGAAATGAGTGGCAGCTGCTTGGCTGGGCCTTTGAGGGGATTTTGTATTTCCCCCAGAAATGAGAGTAAGAATAGGCAGACTGTTTAGCCTTTCCTGACAATGAAACTTTGTCATCTTTATAATTAGCCCTGTTTTTTAAATACTTCTTCCATGGATATCATTGAAGATTTCATAGCCCTTGATTCCTTTACTTTTCCATTTCAGCTTCCTGTACTGCAGTGACTCCCAGGGGCGTGACTAATTTCACTTTTCCATTTAATTGAGAGCTTGTTTCTGACTTTGCCTTTGTATGTTTAACTGTACTTGGGCAGCTGTTCAATGCCTTGTTGCTGCCCAAAATGCACCTGTCAGGCCTTTTCCTTCCCTCCCAGGGAATTTAGAGGACATCTATGACCAGCTCTTTCTTTCAAAAACATTTCCATCACAGTGATGTGCTGCTGGTTTTCCATATTGTGTGCTGTGTCCACCTTCTCTCTTAAGGAATTCACCCAAAAAATTCTAAGCTTGAAACTCTTCTTACTTATATATCCATTCTATTTTTCTGTCAGTGAGGACTTTCCTGAGGGCCTGCAGTGATGTTTCCTTTGCCACTTCTCTGGCAGCTACAGGGAGTGGATTCCCTTCTTTTCCCCACTTGATAAATATCCACCACCCTGCTCTGCAGAATCCTTGTGCAGGTGATGCCTGGATGGAAAAGGACCCAGAGAAGCTTTTGGACAGCACAGTGAAAGACCAGGGATGAAGGGAATGATGATGATGGAAGCCCACTCTCCTCTCAGGATGAGGTGTAACCTGGACCATAAGCAAGGGGACAGGGATCTTCAGCACCACTGACCCTGAGGTAACTAAATATACAGACACACATGAAAAAACAGTGGAGGCGTGGCTGCCCCATCCCTGGAAGTGCTCAAGGCCAGGCTGGACTGGGCTTGCGGCAACCTGGGACAGTAAAAGTTGTCCGTGCCCATGGTTGGAACTGGATGATCTGAAGGTCCCTTCCAACCCACACTGTTCTATGAAGTTCTTTTCTGTTCTTCCTGCATCATGTTAGATGTGCTAAATGCCTCCAGACATCCCAGCTCCCCGAGCCAGCCATGTCCCACCCTCATCTTCGTGCTTGAGCACCCGTCACATCTCCAGAAGCTGTGCCCTTGCAGCCACTGCCTTCCTGATATGTAACACAGACGGACTGGTGCTGCGATAATGCAGAGCTTTGTTCTGTCCCACATGTGTGCACAGCCCTGGTAACATTTACAGTGGGAATGCTGCTCCCAAGGGACACAGAGAAGGGTCATTGTGGCTTCAGTCAAACGGGGATTTGTGCTGCCGGGAAACTGAGCCTCTGCAATCTCCCCACTGAGGCATTACTCTTTAAAATAATGTTTCTGGTTTGTAAGTTATTCTATGTCCCATTCCTGGCCAGGACAGGGTGAGCACAGACCCAAGCAGGGCAATTCTTAAAGCTGCTTCAACAGAAGGCTCTCAGGGTGCCTTTGATCATCAATCACCAATACCACCACTGAATTATGGGGACACAAAGCAGACATTGAGTGCAGAAGCCAGGCTCCAGCACCCTGAGGATCATCCTGGAAACAAAAGTCAAACTTAACATTGGGCTAGGAAAAACCACAGGGGTTTGTGAGTATCCTTGTGTTCTGAGGAGGATCCTGGCAGGGTTGGGGTCACACATTCAGACAGGAGGAGGGAGGTTTACAGTTGGACAGGTGTTGGAGCAGAGTTTAAACCTTAATGAAGCAGTAAAAATGTAAGTAAGTTGCCCCTGAAATTGGGGAAGGGGAAGAGGAGCAGTGCTCTGGGGAATTGTGCCAAAAATCGACAGAGTTGGGCAAAGTGCCACCCGTGCAGAGTGAGAGGACTGGGCCAGCAAAGCCGAGGGCAGCTCAAGGGTCAGGGGGACCCAGGGCTGCTCAGCATCTCGGCTGAAGAGTACTGAGAAGTTTCCTTCTATTTTTAACAAGGAATCAAAGGAAACAAACCTTCCTCGCTGGCTAAAAGCACAAGCACCAGAAACCTCTCTCAAGCCTGAGTAGTGTCCCTGTGCTTCTGCAGTGGGAGCCGGGTCCTGCTCTATCTGCTCTGACACCTGCCAGGGAGATGAGAGGGAGCGGGGCCCCTTCTGGAGGCAGCTCCCTGGGGTGCCCGGGCCGGGTGCTTTGTCCCGGGCCGGGTGCTTTGTCCCGGGGAGCGCTGCTGTCCCGGGCCGGGTGCTTTGTCCCGGGGAGCGCTGCTCCCCGGCGCTCCCCGAGCTCCGCCGGGCGGAGGCGGACGCGCGCGGGGCCGGGCGCGCCCGGGCGGGTGTGAGCGCGGCCGGGCACGGGCGGGAGGTGCAGCCAATTTGCCGAACGAGATGAGAGGCTCTCAGCCGCGGTTACAGCAGCGTGCTCTCTGCGGGGGAGAGGAACGCGTGGCCCAAGGCACCGACACGGGTTCAGGGACCTGGAAGGAGCTGGAGGTGGAGATCATTGGGACACCACAGGCTGACTAACGGGAGATGGCATCGATATTTCCCTTCAAAGGGAAACCAGTTCCAAAACCAGTTACAAAGCTGTGGTGTCTGGGGAGACTTGGCAGCACAAGCGGCTGATGAGGAGTATTGCGAAAAACCTTTGGAGGTGAACGAGTGTGAGCTGGGAGCTGAAGAGGGTTTGGGAGCAGGGACCCCAGCCCAGTTTGCTTTTCATTTTGCGGGATCTATCCCCCTGTAGAGGCTCGGCTGTGTCAGTGCTGTTCCCGTCTTCTGTCTCGTCTCGCCCACCCCTGCAAATCTGCCTGAGGGCCAGGAGGAGGGACTGCAAGGAGAAAAGTGAGCTGCAGAAGGGAAAAAAGGAACTGAGTAGGTGGAAATTCATGTGTGACTGTGAGAGGTGCAACGCAGTAAGGAAAAGTACTGTTCCACTCTAAAACATATATATCTGAAATCACGTTATTTGGAAAGCTCATGGTGCTCGGTGGAGGGAGCACAGTCGCGCTGAAGGTGTCACTAAGGCTGCTTGCTGCAGTCACATGGAGAAGTATCAAACAAGAACACACCCACAGCACATTTCCAGGATAACATGGGAGAAGGGGAAGCCCTTGGTGTCTACCCTAGAGCTGTATTCACAGCCAGCAGAAGGTCCAAGGTCACGGATCAGATCTCTTGGAGGGTTGTCAGTGCAATATTCAGGTGAATACATGCCCTTTGGTTTACAACAGGGAATTCAAGGGGATTCATTATGATGGTCTAACGTATTATCTGGAACAGGGTTGTTTTATTTTTGCCATATACAATGCCTCATCTGTGTCTAGCCCAATAAAAAGAGTCCTGGGAGCAAGGAAGATGTGAGTGTGATATACAGCCACATAATAAGTAGACCTTGAACATTGCTGCCTGAGGGCAATTCCAAGAAACCTCTCGTGTAGCTCCTGGATTGTGGCAGTCAGGATGCCTGTTGTTGTCTCCTGGGGTTTAATGAAATGCATTAGTGCCCCAGCCTCTGGTGTCGTGAGACCCGGAATGGTGGGTGATTCTCCGCCGTCCCTCCCCCCGGAACACAGGTTCTGGTTTCCACAGCGGTGGGAATGCTGCTGGGGCCGGGTCGGCTCTCGGAGGGAGCTCCGAGATGCCCGAGGCAGGACAGCCCCAGGGTGAGGGGTCCAGCTCCGCAGCGGGGCCGGGGTCCCTGGGTGGGTGCGGGGCTCAGCCCCAGCCTCCCCGCGGGGCTCTGTCGCTCCGAGCCGCCCAGACGGAGCCGTGAGATGCCGAGAGATGCCGAGAGCTGACACGGGGGCTCACAGCTGCCGTGCGGGCACGGGGCTGGCTCCTCACCTCCCGCTCCTGCTGTCACTCCAGCTTTCCCTAATTGGCAAACTTAACTGGCAGAAAGCCTTCCCGAGGAGAAGGGGCTCCTTCTGCCGTGTTAGCAGTGGATGTGTCACGGAACCCGGTGACAACTGCAGCCGGTGTGAGGATGGGGCAGGAACGTGGAGGCGGGAAGGTGCTGTGCCTAGATGGGGGAGCTGATCCAGCTGAAAGCTCACTCTGGAAAGAATGGCTGTTTTTCAAACAAACCGGTTTAATCCAGCTGGTTGTGTGACCCACCCAGAGATAACGCTGGTGGCAAGGGAGGGCTGGAAAGAGCTGCTGGGGCTGATCTGAGCTGATGCTACTGCAGTCAGAAAAGCCCGGACTGCTTTGTGTTGAAAGGGCCTTAAAGGACCCGGTGCCTTCCCCTGCCATGGGCAGGGACACCTTCCACTGTCCCAGGCTGCTCCAAGCCCCAATGTCCAGCCTGGCCTTGGGCACTGCCAGGGATCCAGGGGCAGCCACAGCTGCTCTGGGCACCCTGTGCCAGGGCCTGCCCACCCTGCCAGGGAAGGATTTCTTCCCAATATCCATCTAACCCTGCGTTCTGGCAGTCTCCCTCTTTCTTCCACTTGGCTGTAGCAGCCCCCACCCCTGCACCAGCAGTTATTTGATCCCAGAGTCACCTAATCTAGGTAGAAACTGCTCTTTTTTTCCTTTTTATTTTAATGCTGGAGTAGTTTTCTGCTGATGTTCCCTGAGTGAGGGAGCTGTGGGATGTGGGTTGGTGAGTGAGGGAGAATGTGCTAATGTGTGGTCAAGGACAGCTCATGGGTGGGAGTGTGGGATTAGGGCAGCCACAGCTTTCATCTGTGGGAAGGATGTGTGAGCACAGCCCTGCAGAGGCTCGGAGGAGGGCTGGCTGTGGCCAGTGGGACGAGCTCTCGGCGGCCAGTGCTGCTGGATCCCTGCACAATGTCCAGCCGACCTGGCTCACTTGGGGTGAGACAACCCAGCTGCTTAAAACAATAAATCAAAGCAGGCAAACATGGCAGGGATTACAGAGGAATGAACGCTGTTGTTACCTACAGGCAGGAGGATGTGGAAATCTGGGGCATTTGTTTGGTTATTTTTCCCTTCAGTGATACGGGTTCTCAGGAATGTGGTGGGATTCTTGGGGTGTCCTGTGCAAGGCCATGAGCTGGGCTCGATGATTGCTGTTGGTCCTTTCCAACTCAGGATATTCTGTAATATTCTTTTGCAGTTTGGATGCACAGTCCTAGGAAAATGGGGCTGGAAGATGTCCATGGCTGTTCCTCCCCAGTCCTGCTGCCCTGCTCTGCTCGCACACTTGGAGCTCAAACACAGTGAGTGTCTCCTGATGAATGAAGGCAGAAAAAGGGGAGAAGATTCCTCACTGCGGGCCAGATGCCTCTATTCCAGTGGTATGTGTGGTGTTTCATGTGTGACACAGCTTTGTATGGCCTCGACTCTGTCCTCATCAGAAAATGACAGTCTGAGCATCATCATTTTCTGTGGTTCTGGAAAGCTGCTGAAAAAAATTCAATTTTGAGCCCCAGATATTCGGATCCTCTAAGGCAGTGTCCTATAAATCTAGTTACAGGTTCTTCTCTATTAGCAGTAAGTGCTGGAACGCTTTCAAATATGAACAATGGTGATGCAGAAGGATAAAACCAAAATAGTGCTCCTGTGGATTTGTGCAGGCTAGAATTAGGGAGCATAATCCAAATAATAACATCTCGTGCTTTTATGGGGCTGCGTGCATATGGCGTAAATGACAGCTCATTAAACTTTATATCCTGCCTACAAGATAAGCATGTAATTAGTATTACATCCCTTTTTATAATTAGGAGGCCTCATCCAAAAAAATGTGGCTCACAAACCATACTTGAAGGCGGTGACTCAGCCTGAATTAGGCTGTGGT
Organism: Daphoenositta chrysoptera; assembly: GCA_013397915.1. Taxonomy (NCBI): domain Eukaryota; kingdom Metazoa; phylum Chordata; class Aves; order Passeriformes; genus Daphoenositta; species Daphoenositta chrysoptera. The sequence goes on from VZRO01002376.1 coordinate 15,203, forward strand.
GTGAAGATGGAGAGAATCGTGCTTTAGAAGATAAAAAAACAGGGACAAAAGGTTGAGCTGGTGTCAGGTTCTTGTGCCCGCGCCCACCCGCTGGAAAACACAGGTGGACGAACTTTCCAACATCAGGCGTGGGCTGGAGCCCGCCCCGTGAGCCCGGGCTCTGTGCGGGACCATCCCCTCCCGCAGCCGGCGGAGCGGCGCTGGCCCGGCCCCGTTCACGGCTGAGCTGACAGGAATGCCCGCTGCGGGACGGCGGAGCTGGGGGAAACGGGGAATTCCAGCCACTCGGGGATTATCCGAGCGCCTCTGTTTGTCACAGGCGGGGGGAGAGGGCACCGCCGGCTCGTCCGTGCGTGTCTCTGCGGGGCCGCTTGGTGCGCTTCGTTCTTGACTTGGTGCCGATGTTTATGTTGGGACTGGGTTTGCTCAGCTCCTCGGGGCTGGCGCTGAGGGTCTGTCCCGTTTTCCCGGTGATCAGCTGCCACCACGCTCCTTACGGCAGCCGGGCGGACCCGCGAGGAGCAGCGCTTGTTTGCTGTGGCTGCAGTTTGCTCCTGGAAGCTCCCGGCCGAGGAAGGAGGTGACGAGCCAGCTGCTGCCCCCGGGCCAGACTCCTGGCGTGTTCTGAAGGAAGCGGGCTGT
>VZRO01002376.1:16832-144993 GCA_013397915.1 Daphoenositta chrysoptera
CCATCCGGGACCACCTGCGCACAGCCGCGGCCCCCCTGCGTGCTGAGGGGCGGCTGGGCCGTGGGGACGCGCCTGGTCCTGCTCCTGGTCCAGCAGGACGTGCCTGGCCGTGGTCCGTGGGGACATGTGCGGTCCCGGTCCTGGCCCATCAGCACATGACAGGCCTTGCCCTAGTCCATGCGAACATGAGTGGTCCATCAGGGTGGATCCGTCGGGATGCGCAGGGTTCCGGTCCTGGTCCATCAGGATGTGTGTGATTCTGGTCCTGGTCCAGCAGGTCCCTGTCCGTGGCCCTCGGGGGTCGCGTCCTTCGGGAGGGGTTTTCTGGGGCGATGGGTTGGTGCCGCGCCCCCCCGGTTCTCTTCTATCCCCTCCCTGCTCAGGGTGGGCGATGCCCGGTGCCCCCGCTGTGGCTCTGCCCGGGCTGACCCCTCCGGTGCCGTCCAGTGGGAAGTGGAGGTGGTGCAAAGCTGCAAACCAGTGCGCAGGGCTCTGGTGGGAGGGGGGTGCAGCGGTGCAGGCTGTGGCTCCGGGACTCGGGAGACCCTCACCTGTGGCTGGCAGCGCCCCCGTCCCGCTTAATGCCCAGGCTGGGCTGGCTCCTGTCCCCACGACTGGGGCTGGGGACACCTCTGCATGGCCACTCGCTGCCAGGGTTGAGGGGGCTGTTCCCTCGGGGTGCTGTGCTGGGTGGGCTGCTCCCTGAGCTGCGGCTCTGTTCCTGCTGTTCCTTTATGGGGTCATTTGGTTTTTTCTGTTTTTAAGTTTCTTTGGCCCTAATCACAGGGTGCTTCCCCATCCAGGGAGGGTTCCTGTACCCAGCACACCTGCAGCACACCAGTCTGTGACGGGGGGTGACAAGGGCACATCACGAACAAGGGTGCCGTGGAGCCCCTGCAGCATCACCTGCCATGAACCAGCCTGGCCAGGGTCATTGTGGGGGCTGTGAGACAGCGAGGTCACCCCAGGGTGCACAGGCAGGTGATGCTCCATCCATTCTCACCACCCTGTCCATTCCCAGAAGGGCTGATTCCTGCTGCCCACCCCTTCTGATCTCACACCGAGCCCCATGGGTGTAGTTCCTCTGTGCTGAAGTAGCAGCTGGTAACATCTGGCTTACAGGGACTCCCATTGTACCAATTCTCAGCATTTGTGGTTAAAAGAATCTCAAACCCGACAGCTGTGGGTGCGTTTATGGTTCTGCAGGTCTGAGCTATGTTCTGCTGTGGAGTGTTTCCTGAAGGCAGCCAATGCCTGGCCCTGCCTGGAGCATTCATTTTATCCCAGAACAGATCCTACAGCGTTGTTCTTCACAGAAAATACATTTTGGGAGTGCGCTGGTGGATCCCGAGGTGTCTCTGGGCTTAGTCCATTAGCTCATAGCAGGTGCTGGCTGAGGTGACCGGCTGTGCCCTCGCCCTGGGCACGCTGTGTGCAGGGATTTTGGGGTGGGCTGTGAGCCCCTGAGGGCTCGTGGCTGCCAGTGGGCTCCTGTCCCCCGGCCGTGGCTACACAGCCCTGCGCCCCAGGCTGCCCGCACCGGGCAGGAAGAACGCTCGCTGGCCTCTGCAGATAAGGACGCTTTTATGGCTGAATTGTTTTGTAGCTTCTATTGAATGTGTTCCTGGATTAGCCCTTAATTCCTGCGCAGGGCCGGCGGGGAGTTCCAGTGGTGCCCAGGCTGCAGGGACAGGAATAACGCTGATTCTGCTGGGGCACAAATCAGTGCCCAGGCGCCGGCACTGCCTGCCCTGCCACCACCTCCCCTGCTCGTGTGGCACTGGGGTGGTCCCCAGGATACTCTGGGGGAAGGCTGGGGGGTGCGTGGGGCAGGGCAGTGCCCAGGAGGCTGGGAAGGGGTGTCCCCTCCCTGGCTGGGCTGCTCGGCCCTCTGTGCATCCTTCTCCTGCCGTAGGAGTGACTTCAGCGGCTGTGTGGCTGCTCCGAGCTGTGATGCCTCTGACTGATCCGGCAGAGCCCTGGTGCTGGATGGGATCTGGCCAGCTCTTGCCACGTGTGTCACCCTCAGTGTGTGACAGGTCCGAGGTCTGATGTATTGTATGAGTCCTTACAGACCATTCCGGTGTCCAGCAGCAGGCAGGGAGATGCTCCAGGGGTGAGGAGCTGCTGTGCTGCCTGTTGCTGGTCGTTGTACCTGGCTGTGATTCCTGGCTGTGACCGGGCACTTGCTTCTCTTAGCTGGCTTTTGGTTTTTTCCAGTGTTTCCAAGTGGTTTTGGTTTGTCTGCCCATGGCTGGGCATGGTGGCCTTATCTCACTGTCATTGTCTTCATGCTTCTCCTCAGCTGTTGTTGTGGCATGTGGCTGTGGAGCCGGGCAGGGGGCAGCAGACCCCTGGCTCAGGACATGCTGCCCGTGGAGCGAGGGGTTCCCAGGGTGTCTGGGCCCTTGTCCAGGGTGACAGCCTGCAGCGGAGGTTACGGGAGGTCTTGGCAATATCCTCTCTCGTTTTCCTTCCTCTTGCCTTTTCTGCTGAACGTTTCACATCCTCTTTGTGTGAAGACAGGCACAAGGGGAACGTGTAACTCTGTGTGTTGGTGAGGGGCCGCTTGGACGGGGCGGTGGAGGGCAGGAAGAGCCCTCTGCAGAGCTGGGCAGGAGCAACACCCCCGGCATGCAGGGATGGTGAGACTGGAGTGAGGACACGGAAAAAAGTCTCTGCTAGGCTTTGGTGAAGGGGCTGCTCTGCCCTGCTTTTGCCCTCAGTGTAGGTACAGAGAGAAATAGGAATGATTCACAGCGTTTTCTCCTTCCCTTAGAAGAAAGAATAAATTCAGAAGGTTGAAAATGATCCCCATTTGCTGAAGGGCTGCTCTTGCTAAATATCCTCAGATGCCAAGGGCATCTCTGGAGTGTGTGTGTCTGTGTGTACATAAATGCTGTTGGATCTTTTTCCCTCAGTGAGTTTCTGTGCCTGTTTCCATTGTCTCCCTTTGCTGCTTGGCTGGTATTCAGTGACCTGGTTTTCAGCAAAACGTGTCCCTCTTCCTCCCTGATCCACCATCCATAAATTATTCAGAAAGTTTTGCAGATGCAGAGACTTCAAGTGTGACATAAATAATGAACTCGAAGCCTGGATGCCGTGAAACTTGTTCTCCAGCGCAGGAGCTGCGGTGACCATCAGGACCAGGGATGCTGAAGGATTTTGTCCCTTTGCGTGTCCCTGTGCCTGTGCGAGGGGCAGGCAGGGAGCCAGTGGCTCGTCCCTGTGCTGGCATTGCCTCCAGCCCCTGTGCTTCCATGGAGGGGGAGCCGGAGCGCAGGCGCCCAGACGGGGATGTGGGGATGCCCGCAGCTTGCTTTGGAAACAAGCAGCACATGTAGGGATAGAGGATGTGGGGGTGCAGGGGCTGCCAGCCATTGCCTCCCCTGTGCTGTGGCACAGGGCTGAGCCTGGCACCCTCCTCCTCCTCCCTGTGCCCTTCTCCCTGTGCTGCCAGGCGCTGTGTCCCGGTGGCCACAGGGCTGTTGTCCCCTTCAGGCACTGGGTGCAGCCCGGTGCCCTGCCACGTTTCTGCTGGGTTGTTTTCCTTCTTCCAACTCCCAGGCACTAATTTGAAGCCACCAAGCCCGTCCACGCCCCGGCTGCTGCCGTGCTCCCACGGCACAGACTGCAATTTGTGTGCTGGGGCTGGGCTGGGGCGGCTGTGTGAACCCCCTCCCCACGAGGGGCACAGGGGCTGGGCCCCTGTGGGGCTGTGTGCCACCCCAGGCTCCCATGGGAAAGGCGGAGGTGCCCATGCCCCAAAAGGCACAGCTGGGCTGGCTTGGTGTTTTGGATCACTTTTCCTTTAGCTGTTTTTTTGGCCGGGTCTCTGCAGAGCTGCGGCCGGCAGCGAGGAGAGACAGGACCAAAGGGGTGATGCTGGGCTGGACCTGGACCCTGCGGGGCCTGGGAGCTCCTCTGGCCCCACCGGCTTCCCGGGGCAGATGCTGTGGCCTTGTCCTACGGGTCTCGTGCCAGCTGTGCCCCCACCAGCGTGTCCCATGCTGGCTGTGCTGAGCAGCTGGGGGTTGCCCCAGCTCCCAGCTGGTTCCCAGCCGGGCTGTCAGAGAGGTGTGGGCTCCCTTCTGTCTGTGCCTGCAGAGTGTGATTTTAATGAGTTGCCCCCTGGGCTGACCCCGTGTGCCTGCACCACGCCAGGGTGGCTGCAGTGACCTGTGCTGCCACCACGGGTGATGCCAGCAGGGCTTTTGCTGCAGCTGTGGGGTTTTTCCTGGGACACATCCTGCTCCGAGGTTGCTGTGCAGCTTAAAATGTGAATGGGGGTGGTGGAGTGGTTCCTGGCGGTGCTGTTGGTGTTCCAGACTCTGGGATGTGCTTGCACATGGGTTCTGTTCCACATCTCAGCAGCATCTTGTCGAAACTGAGCCTTTGTGAGATGTCTGTGCCCGTGGCTGTGGGGCAGCAGTGCCGGTCCCGGATGGAGCTGGCACTGGATCTGCAACAGACTGGAAGCGAAAGTGAAACTTTTGCCCAGTGTTTACTTAATTCCCTTTTTGCACAAACAAGGCTTAGGCAGGTGATAAGGAAACATGATGGGCCGATGCCGCCAACTGCCACTTTGCCACTGCCTTTCCCTTCCTGCTCCCCACAGCCCCTGGTTCAGCACACTCGGTCTCCCTGGGGGTGGGTCTGGGGGAGCCCTGACTCGGATGGGCAAGGGGCAGGTAGATATCAGGGTGCTGTGCACTCCCGGTGCCCTCGTGTGCCTCTGCAGGGAGAAAGCCCTTGGGTGTGTTGGACACGATCCCAGTCTGGGGCTGCTTTGTAACCTGTGCCATCTGGGGTGACAGGTCCTTGTGCCCCAGGTGTCTGCTGGTGCTGGGGAGGAGGAATCCAAAGCCCATCTCAGGTTATTTTCATCCTTTTTGCGCTTCTGGTCCCCGAAGAGAACAGTCACAGCCCAAACCTTCCCACCACCTTAGCAAAGAGGAGAGGAGGGATCAAGGTTCAGAGGTTTAGGTCTGGCTTTTCCAGGAACAGCCCCTGTTTGTGCAGGTGCAAACCTGAGTGCTCAGAGCTGTGCTCCTGCCCAGGAGAGTGCTGGACTGTGCAGGCTCCTGTTTGGAGGAAAAGGAGCGTTGTGCTTTCTGGAGGGTGCAAAACCAACAGTACCCACCTGGCTGGGTTGCTGTGACCGCTGGCACTCGGTTCTGTGGGGTTGTGCCGTGAGAAATGGTGCTGGGCTGCTGCCACCGAGCGCTGGGTGCCGGCTGCCCGGGGCTGCGGGGGTGTGCAGGGGAGTCACCTGCAGCGCTGCACCGCCCGGCTGGTCCCCCCAGCGCCGGGGAATCGCTGCCCTGCGGCTGGGGAGGATTTCCTGCAGCGTCCCTGCCTTGCCCGAGGAGCTTGTTCTGTGCTCGGAAGGGCAAGGGGTCCCTGCCTGCCCCCCAAGAGGCGCTGGGGCACGGCCAGGCCCCCCGGGCTCTCCCTCTGCCTTGCAAACCGCAGGGCTGGCTGTGGGTTTGGGTTTGGCTGCTAAAATGATTTACTTTGATTTTTTTCTGCTTTGTTCACCCAGCCAAGGTGTAACGTGGCTCTCCTGTGTCAGGGTGTACCTCTCTTCATTCCTGTAGGAAACTTTTGGTGTAGGGAATACTTTGGGCTGTGGAGGAGGGACATGGTTATGGCTCAGCCAGTCCTGCACCAGCAGAGCCAGAGGCACAGAGGACTTCTCCTTTGCACGACCTGTGTGGCTTGTGGAGCCACATCTTTAATAACTTGTCTGGGATTTTATTCAAATGAGGGGTAGGACAGGTGATAATACTGTGCTTCATTTTTAGCACAAGTTGATTCTCCTCTTCTTCCCCAGTGGAAATTAGCAACAGGAACATATTCCTGCTTGGGAGATGCTCTTTGTGCTGGTGGGTCTGCACCGTGAGCCCTGGAGGGGTCGTGGTGCCGGCAGGGCTGGCCCCAGAGGGCTGCACACTCATCCCACCTGGCTCTGCCTGGCTGTCCGAGGGAACCTCGCCTTGTGATTCACGTGGGACAATCCTCACAACATCCCCAGGGCACATTCGCCCGTCTCCCGGGGGATCCCACCCCAGCCACGACCCTGCAGTGCTGGCAGGTTTGGGGACTGGTGGTGGGAGCCAGGGAGAGCGGTGTGGGCTCCTCGGGTCCTGCAGCAGGCACCGAGAGGGGCTGTGAGACGTGGGGCTGGGCTGGAGCCAGGTCTGGCCTCTGGGCAGCACTGACAGGGAAGCTGGTGGACACAAAGGTTTGGGTGTGCAGAGGAGTCTGTTCACGATTACATCTTTTACATTATGCTGGCAGAAGGCTCATTAACAGGGCTGGGAGATCTCTGTAATTGGGAGTGTGCCACAGATCGGATCTGGGCACATGTCCCGATACTCTGGGGTGGGGACAGGGCTCGGAGGAGCTGCGGGGCTGGCACTGAGCAGGTGTCCCAGGCGGGGTTAAACCCAGCCTTTTGGGATGGCAGGGGATGGACTGGGATAAAGAGCAGCTCTGAGAGGCAGGGCCTGGGACTGCTGGAGCTGGTGGAGATAAGAGTGCACACCTGTGTCCAGGGAGTGACTCTGAGCAGGGGGTGGACCTGGGGAGGGGGTGTGAAGGGCCAAGTTGGATGTCCCAGTGTTCCTCCAGCCCTGAGAATTGACTACATGCTGTGTCTGGCTCATGCTTCCAGCACGGAGCAGATTTGCCTGATTTGGGTCAGGAGGCTGTTTTCCCAAGGCTGCAGATGTGCTGGCACAGCTTGAATCATCTGTCTCCATTTGTTTCTGCAGTGCTGCCAGACCGAGAGGTGTGTGCCATCACCTGCGGCACGTTTGGCATCACCTGTGGCGCGTGTGGGGGCTGTGGGACGGTGCCGGCACGAGCTGGGGATGGTGGGCTTTTTAGGTTTCCTTTTTTTCCTTTTCTTTGCTGGCAGGAGCTCTCAGTGACGTTGGGAATCCGTGCGAGGAAATGCCGTTCCCATGGTTGCTGAGGGGAGGGTGGGAGGCAGTGGCGGTGCCCGCGTGTCCCTGTGCTCTCTGCAGGTTGGCACACGCGGTGCCTCTCTGGCGGCTTCAGTGGCAGGGATGGGACAGGGCGAGTCGGTTCTGCCCTTGCTGTGCTGCCAGACCCCTCCCTGGCTGGCAGAGGGGGACCACCGACCCCTTTGTTTGCACCTTCTCTCCACAGGCACCCTAAAATCGTGGCGTGCTTCTCCCTGAACCCCAGGAGCAATGCCAAAGCCAGGGCAGCATCCCTGCACAAACCAGGGCAGGGCTGCTCAGGGGCTGGCATTCCTGCACCCTGGCAGAGGGGCTTCAGTCCCCCCACCGAGGGACAGCAGCGTGCCAGTGTGGCCCAGCAAACCCTGCTCACGTTGTGGTTCTGGTTTGGGGCATTCTGGGCCCCCTCTGCACCCTCCAGGAGCAGGACGGGCTGTGGGACGGTGCCGGGACAGGCTGTGCCAGGGATCCATCGCTGGGCTCGGGTTACCTCATCCCTGGCTTTCCAGGAGCGCTGGGATGAGTAGCTGTAGCACGACCGTGGTGGGTGGGAGGGGAGGCAAAGCGAGGGGGAGCTGGTACGGGAACCTGCACAGCTTGTTCGCTCTGCTGTGAATCATCCCCTCGTCCTCCCCCGGGCACGCGAGCGGCTGTCACCGCACCGGCGGGGACAGGGATGTTTTCCCTGTTTTCCTGGCATGCTCCCTGCACCAAAGGTGCTTCCAGCTGGTGCCACGGCGCTGGTGGCCCTGGGCCCGTGGGCTCCTGCCAGGGCGGGATCTTTAGGGCATCACCCCAGCTGTTAATGGCAAGGATGGTCTCAAGTGTGGCGTGGAGGAACCGGGAATTGTGTTCCTCTGCCTCCGCTCCCACCTGCTGATGGGAGCTGGGGGGTCACGGCACGCCTGGGGTGCAGGGGGGGTGCTGGGGATGCTCTGTGGCGTGGGCACCGTGGCACCGAGGGGGAAGGGACGTCTGTGCCGCGATGCCAGGCGGGTTTCTAGCTGGAGCTGTGGGAAGCTCAGCAGCCTCCGGACCATCTGGCTGTGGCACGTGGAGCGGCGGGCGCAGCCGCGCGCGGGGAACGGGGCCGCCGGTGCCAGCGCGGGGGCGACGGGACAGGCCGGGGCTGGGTGCTGCTGCCTCACCCTTCCCTGCGCTTTGGACCTCAGGCAGGGCTTGGAGCCGCCTGGGACAGTGGAAGGTGTCCCTGCCCGGGGCAGGGGCTGGAATGAGATGAGCTTTAAGGTCCCTTCCCACCCAAACCAGTCTGGGATTCCATGATCCACAATGAGGGAAGTGTGAAGGGTTCTCTGGGCTGAGTGACCTGTAAAAAGAGCTGGCGTGTGCCTTTTCCTGACACTGCCTGGTACAGCGTCCCTTTGCTGGTTTTTTATTCTTTTTCTCGCTGAAGCAGCGTCTGTCCAGAGCGATGCCCTCATCAAGCACTGGTTGCTAAGCAATGTTTTACAAAAAACCCCAACCATTGCAGAGCAGAGCGTTGGGTGTCTCTCCCACGAATTCTGGGAGAAAGCCCAGTTTAAAGGCAGTGATTTCTTCCTGGAAAGGGTGGTCAGACACTGGCACAGGATGCCCAGGGCAGTGGTGGAGTCCCCATCCCAGGAGGGGTTTTGCAGATGAGGACAATGCTCAGTGTTGGCTTTGGCAGTGCAGGGGGAATGGTTGAACATGAGGATCTTAGAGGGCTTTTCCAAGCAATAGAGAACAATTGCAGGGTTCTGTGCTGTGCCCTGGGCTGTGCATCCCTGTTCTCACCCTGCGTGCCTCCCTAGGCTCCACTGGAGATTTTAATTTATATTTCTCTTTTCCTGCCGAAGCAGGAAAAATTGACTCACTTGCCACTGGTGTCCTGCAAGCGCAGTAGGATTTTTCCTGTTCTTACAGCTGAGGTGGAGGAGCACCGGCGACAAAAGGATTTCCGCAGCCTCCTTGGGAGGAGGAGGAAGGAGGTTGTGCAGAGCCGCTTCTGGAGGGGCGGGGAGCTGACCCCGCTTCCCTGGCCTGGCTGTGGGGCAGAGCTGCTGCTTCTGGGATGGGGACGAGAGAGGGGGGACAGGGCAGGCACTGCCCCATGCCGTGGCCTGGCTGGGATGTGCTGGGAAGGCCTCCTGTCCTGCGGGAGGAGGATCCACTGGGTCCTCCTGGGGCACAGGGGTCTCTGGGCCCCTCGTCCCCTGGAGACCCCAGTGCTTTGGTGCCTGCCCCTTGACAAATCAAGCGGGCTCCCTGTGGCCCACCTATTGACTAATGAGATTTAATAACAAACTAATCCAGAAGCGGGGCCAGTGCCTGAGGCAATCTGCTCCCTCCCAGCAGTGTCTGGCAGGGGCTCTGCCACAGCCCCCCCGTGCAGGGACCCCCCTCCCTGCCAGACCCCCTTCTGCTCCACTAATGGGCATTGCCTGGGTCAGGAGCAAATTTCTTCTGGATTAGTGTCCTCTAAATTGATTAGCTGTCTCAGGCAGGGCATTCTGTCCTAATGAAATGTGATTCCAGGCTCCAGTCAATGAAATACTGTGGTAACGAGGGTAAAGTCATCTGCAGCCTTCCTGTGGGTCGTGCTGGAGTTTGGAGAGGAGAGGAATCACAGAATTCCACAATGACTGAGGATGGAAATGACCTCCAAGATTATCAAATCCAGCCTGTGACCCATCACCACCTTGTCCCCAGCCCAGAGCAATGAGTGACACATACAGTCCTTCCTTGGACACCTCCAGGCATGGGGACTCCAAACTTCCCTGGGCAGCCTCTTCCAATGCCTGACCATTCTTTCCAGGAAGAAATTTCTCCTGATGCCCAACCTGAACCTCACCTGGCACTTGGAGGAAAAGTCTGGGAGGAGAAATTACAGTTATCGTAGCAGTGTTATGCTCATAGGGGCTGACCTGCCCTCCCCAGGGAGGGAACTGGGGGAAGCGGGGAGCTGTGAGTAAAACATGGCATTTCTCTCCTGCCCTTGGAGGCTCTTTACTCGCAGGTGTAAGGCTGGAGGCTTTTACATGACCTGCCTGGAGCAATGGCAATGGGGCAGTGTGCAGGTGGAGGGGAAGTGTGATGTTCAAAATCCTTGTTTTGGGAATAGCGGTCAGGGATTGGGGTTTGAAGGTCAGGCAGCTCTGTGCAGTGGGACAGCCACGCTCAGCAGGTCTGACATCTCTCTCTCTGAGCCAGCATTGTGCCCACATCCCTGCCCTGGTTGGGACACAGGGATTTTCACTGCTGCAACCTCACACTGTTCGCTCGTGCAGTCGGCTGCCCATGGAAATGCCAGCTGGGGCAGTAATTTTCCATTTCATTACCATGTCCCTGATGTTTTCTAGGCACTTAAGCTGTCTCCTGTGTTTGCTGTGTGGATGCATCCCTCCTCTGTGTTGGAGTGGTGAATATTTACATTTGATTTCACTCGCAGACCTTGCCTGCTTCCACCTGAGCTCCCGTTGCTCCGACGCCTGGCTGCCTGCCCAGCAAACTCCGTGGCTGCAGGTTGGGACAGGCCGGGGGGTTCTGCCATAAAACAACACCAGGATGTGAACAAAAATAAGCACAGGGAAAAGTGCCAGACGTGGGAGCTGGGTGGGGAAGTGGAGAAATCCCGTTTTATTTTGTTTTGCTGCTAAGTGCACGAAACACTCGGTGCCCAGTGCAGGAGAGCAGGGATGGCATTCAGGGGATGCTGCCCTGTCCTGGGGAGCAGATGGGCTGTGCCTCTTCAGGAGCTGTGGGCAGCAATGCTCTGAGGGCTGTGGGAGGACTGGGATGTTGCCACGTTCATGCAGAGCACAAGGAGCCCCCTGGGCAGGGGGCACCAAGGGCTCTGCTCGGTGCTGGGGGGTTGTGCTGGTTTGATGTGCTGGTTCTCTCCACGGTGATGGTCAGCTTGGAAGCTGCCTGCCAGGGGGGTGGTACCTGGCTTCTGCCCCTTATCTCCCTGGACCATCCTGGGGGATGTAGTGGTTGGCAGCGCTGCCAGGAGGGCTCTGGCAGACCCGTGTTTCTCTGAGCCCCACTGCTCCTTGCTGGGAGCGAGGACTCGTGTTAGGCTGTGCCTCCCTGCAGCTGCAGACATCTGTGTCCTCAGCCTCTCCAGGAATGGGAAGCCTTTCCGGGGGTCGTTTACATCATTCCTGGGTTTTGTTTCCTCCGTGTCCTGGCTGCAGGCAGGGCGGGCTCGGCTGCCCCGGCACCTGCGGCTGCACTGGCAGGCAGCGCCCGGAGCTCCGGTCACTTCGTCGGTCACTTCGTCTGCCACCGCTGCCCTTCGGCCCCGCCCGGCATCATCAGCTCTGTCCACTCTCCCCACAAGTGGTCTCTGAGTCGACAACTGCTGCAGCTCATTAAAATAACCTGATTAATGCAGAGCTGGGGCAGGGCCAGACTGTGCTGGGCACAAGACAGAGCACTTCACTTCGGAATGGTTCCTGCTGAAAAATCCTGTTTGGGCAAGTGGAGAACATCAGGGTTCCATGAGGGACAGGTGGGAGTCTCCCGTCTTTCTTTCCTGGTGGGATGGAGAGGTCATTGGTTGATGGTTTGCATGCCCAGTGCTGAAGTCCCTTCAGGTGGGACCCTTGGTGAGGGGCACTTCATTAACTGTATCTGGGACACTTCATTAACTGCATCGTTAACCCATCCCTGCTGCCTGGACCAGTTTCTCTCCTGCCATTGTCACAACCCTGGTGACACTCTGAGGGGGGAAAGGCAGAGCTATTTCCTTGAGTTGGGCTTCTGCAGTGTCTCAGCCGCTGTGAGATAAAGATCTGAGTCACAAAAGTGGCTTTGTTGCAATATGACTTGATGGGCAAGCGCTAAGAAAAGCTGAACAGGAAGGATGGAGAGCGCCTGCGAGACCTTTGCCTCTGTGGCAAAGCAGACTCAGCACTGGGCTCAGGGCTCCAGAGCCTGAGGAAGTCCAGGGCTGAGGCAAGGTTGAGAAGTGGGGCAGAAGGGCAAGGGTTCCAACTGACCATCGACCTCCTCAAACCAGGGGAAAACAGGAGAGTGGCTGGAGCAGTGGGAGTCAAAGGAAGTGGCCTCCTGCCTTGGTGCTGCTGCAGCCCTGGCCCTGCTGCAGGATGTCACACTGGACACGCCAGACTGGCAGCTTAGGCCCTGATGGTCCTTCTGGCTTCATTTCCCTTAGATCCCCAGCGCCTTCCATCAGGAATCTTGGGAAGCTTTGCAAAAGCGTCCTGGCCTGGCAAAGCTCCCAAGATACCTCTGAGCATTATTGATTTGGGGGTGGCACGATGATGTGGCCGGGGTGCTGGGCTGGTGGGCAGCGGGGCATAATTTTAGCTGTGCAGCCAGGCAGTCCTTCCAAGGGATAACTTTGTTTTTCACGAAGTGCAGAACCTTTATCTCTTAAAATACCGTGGAAATAATTCATGTCTTTGGCGTGTTGCTCCAATCTGATCTGCTGTGTGAGCCTGGTCAATGGTGCCATTCAGCCCACAAAGGGTTCTCTGTCCCTGTGGCAAGCGCTGCCGTACGGAGCCACGTTGGTGTGTGAATCCAGGCAGACAGGGATGCCTTGGCTGGCAGCAGTGCCCAGCGCTGCCCTGGCTGCAGGGCAAGGCTGAGCCAGAGCTGTGGCACCTCCTGGACCTGCAGTCTTGGGGCATCTTGGACAGATCTTCAGGGTTTTTTGTGCTTGAGCACCTCTGAGCAGTTTTGGGTTTTTCGCTTGAAGCGTGGTTTGTAGGGTGTGTGTATTAGTAAACTTACGTGGTAAAAATGAAGTTTTGGGATTTGGTGAGGTGGGATTTGGCCTCTCTGTGTGTGCTGCTGAGACAAGGCTCGGCTGGAGGCTGTGTGTGTGGAAAAGGCACCAAAACGGGGTCTGGGGGGCTGTGGGGCCACGGCAGCGATGCTCTCCGTGCCTTGGGGGTCCTGCCTGCAGTAATTGCAGGGACTGTGCCCATGGCCCTGGTCCTTGGGGTCACCCTGCTGTCTTTGGCATCCTCTAACCTCCATCTCCGGCGTGTGCCAAGCCGTGGCAGCCTCTCCGTGGCTGTTGTGTGGAACATGACAGCAGAAGCTGTGCTGGAGGTGGGGTGGGCTCTGCCCATCTGGTTTTATGTATTTGCTCATGATGATTCAGAGGGGGAACCTGCCAGCAGCTGCCGTCCCATCGTCAATCACTGATTAACTCCAACCACCTGGTGGAGAAGTTGTTTAATAAACAAATCAGTGCTAATTCTGTATGGAAGTGGCTCTGGGGCTGGGCCAGGCCCAGAGCACCGCGGTGTCTCACGGGAGCAGAGCTTTGCTGACCTTGCTGGGAAGCACAGAGAGGGGATTTAAACCTTCTGGAGCAAACGAAGCGTTTCATGATGCTGCCCTGACGCTTGGTGCTGACCCCAGCGCTGCAAGGGCTGGGGCTGCGTGGGTAAAACTCCGTCCTGGCAGCTGCAAATGCCGATTTCAGGCAGGAGGTTCTTGTTGCTGGATTCCTGCACAAAGTGCGGGGCCAGGTTGGATGAGTGTCCCGTGCAGAATGCTCACGTGCATCCACGGGCCAGGTCCAGCTGGCCATTCCCAGCTCTGACCTTTCCCAGAGCCCCTTCCCTGGGTGTCCCTGAGCTGCAGTGGTGTTGTGTGACCCCACGAAGCGGTGCTGTGCTGCAGCCCTGGCTGGCCGAGGGGACAGACACCATATTGCTGCTTTCTAAGCACCCTTGGCAGGCTGTAATCCGGCTGTTTTGGCTGCTGATTAGAGCGGCTGTTCCCTGGATTACCCATCCCGGCTGGCCCTGTGGGCCCCGGGGCTGGGGAGATGCTGCCCGAGCGGCCAAGTGCTGTGTCCAGTTCCCTGCAGCCAGTGAGGGGTGCCCAGTGGTGACCCCCAGATCTGCCCTCTCGGGGCTGTGGCGCAGGGCAGCCCTGCCTGGGGCAGAGGGGCTGCTGGTGGGCGCTGGCACTGCCCTCCTGTCCCTGTCCGGGGGCGTGCAGGGCCAGACAGCCCGAGCCTGCTGTTGCTGCCGTTCTTTGCAGCGGGGGAAGGAAGGGGCAGGAGTCTCAGTTCCTGTTGTCCACTTAAACATTAAATACAGGCTATTAGGCAGTTTTCTTTGTAGGAAGTGTAGAAATCCTGCTCCGTGTGAGCACAGCCTCTGGCAGAGCCCGGAGCTTGCCTTGCAGCAGCATCCTCTGCTCCCGCTTTGGAGCAGCATTAACCCTTCATGGCCAGACTCAGCAGCAGGTTTGTCTTTAACCTGAGCCACCCATCCTGCTGCTTCTGCCCCTGTCCCAGGTCCAGCTGAGCCAGAGTTTTTTGCTTTTTCCAGCTTATGTGGCAAACTGGCTGCAGAGTCAGCTCTGGGGAGAGCCCCCACCTCTGAGCCAGCAGTTTCCCTTTTCCCTGGCTGACCTGATCTTTCCAACACGGGACCAGGCAGCAGGACCAGGCAGGGGGGGGACATTTGTCTTCCTGACATCTCATTTTGATGTGTTGTGGTTCCCCTCAGTGTCCTACCCATTGTTCCTGGGGTGCTGACTGCGGACCTGGCTGCAATGGGGTCACCCCTGTAGCGCCCGGGGTGCTGCACTCATGGAGTGTTGGGAAATCATGACACCTCCTTCTATAAATGGCCTTTGCCAGTAGTTTCAAATTCCTTTGGAAGAGGCTTTTTATGTAAAAAGCAACCACTTCCCAGAAAGACTGAACTCTCAGTAGTTGAGGAGGAGGGACACAGGGAGGTGCTCCCTTGCTGCTGATACCTTGCAGGATTCCTGGGGGCTGGAGAAGTGTCACTTCAGCCAGGTTTGGAGGGAGCCCTGGAGCTGGAGGTGTGTGGCTGGGATGGAATTCAGGCAGCAATTGCCCGGCCCCCCGGCTGCAAAGGGAGGGGGAAAGCGGGGTGAGCCCTGGGCTGGGTGTGAGGGAGGAGGAACAGGCAGAGGGGTTATCCGAGGCTGCTTCCAGGCGAGGCTGCTGCCCCCTGTCCTGCTGGGAGCCGTCCCCCTTCCTGCTGTTCCTGTGGTGGAAGTCGAGGATGCAGTGGATGGGGAGGATACATCACTTTTAAAAGGGCATTTTATTTAGATCCTTGGTTGCTATGGCTGTGCAGGTGGATCTGTGTGTGCCGGTTTTCTGTCAAGTGGACTTTCCAAAGGGATTGTCCCATCCCCCCCAGCCCAGGTGGGAAAAGGGAGCCGAGGGAGGTGACGAGGAGGAGGAGAACTGCAACCTGAGCTGGTTGTGTTGCTCAGGCAGAAGGATTTGTCAGGCTTTTTGTGGTGGTTTTCCCTGATGCTGTGGTTGGCTGATCAAGCCAGCAGGGAACTTGGAAGGAAAACTTGCAGGCCCTTGGTGCAGCCCTGGTGTGACTCATGTGCAGTGTCCGGGTGGTTTTGCTCGTGCGTGAGAGGAAGCAGCAGATTCTCTTGAGCCTTTGTAGGATTTTGGGTTTGCTTGTTCACAGCCCCGGGGAAGGAGAACCCTCAGGAGCTGAGCTGGCCCGTGGAGGGGCTGCCCTGCTCTCCCTGTGCCTTCCTGCTTCCACTGCAGGGATATTGTCCCAAACGTAGCTGAGAGGTTCCAGCTTTTAGGAAAAGGGGATGCTGGGGTGTGGGTGGGTCTGACAGTGGCCCAGGGAGGACGATGGGGCCCCACAGGGTGGGCATGGGTGTCCCTCTCTCCTTTTCTGGCTGATTCTGCTGCTAATTTTATCCTTTATCGCTGCCACTGCAGGAGTTATCTCCCTCTCCCTTGCCTATTTATAAGCACCATTGCTGCCAGTGCTGCTGGCCCCAAAGGCTTCTTGGTTTTGCTCTGGCTCGTGCCTGGTCCCAGAGCCCCGACCTGCTCCTCAGTGGCAGCAGGAGGGGGTGACCCTGGAGAGGGTGACCCTGCCCAGGCTGGGGAGCTCAGCTCCCCCTGCGTGTTCATCCCCGTGCTGCAGCAGCCCCCAGCTCTGGGGTGGTGGGCACGAGGGGTGTCACATCAGGCCGGTTCAGCTGGGGACGTGGCACATGGAATGTGGCCAAGGGCTTGTGGGGCCCAGGGGTCAGCAGGGGCTGGGGCAGAGGAAATGGCTCCTCGAGGCATTGATGTCATCCTCGTGGTCATTCCCGGGGAGGCAGGAGGGACTGGCTGAGCGTCCCTGTGGCTGCTCCAGCAAGCTCCGGTGAGGGAAGGAGGCTGCTCTGCTGCTGACACCAGCACGGACACTGGAAGGGAGCAGGGAGAGCTGCACGGAGCTGTCCCAGTGCCCTTCACTCAGCTCTGTGCTCCCACCCTCCCGAGTCCCTCTGCTCAACCCTGCCCAGGAGCACCTGGGAATTTTCCTAAAAAACGTGTGTCTTGCTTCTGTAGGTGCCAGTGGAGTCTCCGGGCACGGGAAGGGTGTAAAAGCCATGCTCATTCCATCCTCCAGGGAGCAAAGTGCAAATCCTGTTATGTGTGAACCTTCTCCTTGGAAAAGCCCCCTCTGTACTTTTCCATTGGGAAAGCTCCCGGGGATTTCCCTCTCCCTGCTTGCCTTGGCTGGGTGATTTCCTGCTGCCTTAGGAAGCAGTTGTGCGAAGGCAGCCGGGACTGAACTGGGCAGGATTAACCACAGGGCTGTCAGCAGCGATACTGGGAAAACAGCTTTAATGCTTGGAGAAAGTTGCCAACTCCCTTATCCCATGGGGAAAGCAAAACACTTGGACCCTGGCGTGGTTATCTCTTGGCTGTTGGTGTCTGAGAGGAGGAAATGGCCTTTGCGTGCATACACATTTTCCACCGGTGCTTGGAAAGGGGAAAAAACCATGGAAATTTGGGCTTTGAGTGAAGAAATGCGCGGGGGAGTGAGCGCCGTGTGTTCCTCACGCCGGCAGCGCTGGCAGCCGCACGCTGCCGTCGGAGCCGGCAGCCTCGCCGTGCCCGGGACCCTCGGCGCGTGCCAGGCTAACAGGGCTGGTTTGAAAAGCCAGTCCTGGATCCACTCAGGTCACTGCAAGTAAGAACTTAATAGGATCCAGATCTTGGGGAGAATCTGCAGCTTGGGAACCTCTGTGCTGCTGCCTTCCCTCAGCAGGACAGGAGCATGGCAGAGGTGCCAGCTCTTGGGGGGCAGTGTCACTGTGTGTCACCATCTTCCGCTGCGCCCTGGCTCTAGGTCTGAACTCTGAGGTGGCTCTTTTGGTATTTTGAGGTTTCATCTCCTGTAGGGTGTCTTTCAGGGTGCTGACAGGGGCCCCACAGAGCCCTGTCCCTGGGGTGGGTGCAGAAGGGCAGTGCTCTGGGGCTTGTGCCAGGGGTCCCTCGCACGGGTCCCTCTGTGGGTATTTCCTGCCCGGGATCGTGTGTCTGCGTGCATCCTGCTGCTGGGCTGTTTCCCACTGGTAACATGCCTGTTTTCCCTGCTCCTGCTCTCCCAGACCTGTCAGCTGCCAAGCGCAAGTTCGCGGATTCCCTCAATGAGTTTAAATTCCGCTGCATCGGCGACGCTGAGACGGATGATGAGATCTGCATAGGTGAGTCCTGGTGCTCCTGAGCCACAGCCCAGAGCAGGACACAGCAGGGAAACAAAACACCCACGAGGACACCAAGGGGCCCAGGAATGTGTCTGCATGCTCTCTGGAAACGGCACATTCCTCCTGGTTCAACATAGCAGAGCCTTCCCCAGAGAATCAGCTGCTGCTTCTTGGCTTAAGTCTGGCTCTGCCAGATGGGAAAGGGAGAAGATTGCCCGTGTCTGAAACCACCTCAGTTATGTGGATGTTTTGCAGTGGAGAGGAGAATCTGGCGGTGGCTGTGGCTGGGTACACTGCAGGGGGCTGTGCCCTGAAGCAGAGGAGCAGCAGCCTCGCTGCCGGAGCACAGGATCCTGTGCTAGGGGGAATCAGCTGTGCCGAGCCTGGCACGCTCCCTGACCTGAGCCTGGCTCTGCCACGGAGCTTCTCCTGGCACAGGGCGGCAGCTTCAGCCTCTTCCCTCTCTCATCCTGCTCCTGCCCCAGCTGAACTTGTAGAGCTTATTGTGCGCATCGTCTGGAGCCCGGAGAGCAAAGGAGCTTTAGCCCTGATTTAACTTTGCTTGTTTATTTGTGCCCAGTCTCTCAGCAGAAATAGCTCCTCGCCCAGGTCTCCCTGGTGCCATGCCCATGCTGGGGAGCTGCCCCTCGTGTACTGGGCATGGCTGGTTGGTGACTGACTGTTGGGTGGGGCAGGTTTGAGCTGAGGATGTTGCTCTCTGGAGGAGGAAGCCTGGTCCTGGGGATGCTCTGCTGCCAGCTGCTTCTGTAGGCAGCGGGAACCTTTCTAGGGAGAGAGCAAAGATAATGATAATAATAATAATAAAAAAAACCCCACCCAAAACACAGAGAGACAAACCCCCTCTGTTCAGTTTCTTTCTCTAAAAATGGAGTGTTGAATGCTGACTGTGTCCCTTCCAGCCAAGTCTCTGCAGGAGTTCGCCACGGTGCTGCGGAACCTGGAGGACGAGCGGATGCGCATGGTACGGCCCCATCTGTCCTGGGAGCAGGGGGTGGTGGCACCCCGGGCACCGTGGTGACAGTGGCTGCCAGCCCCAGTGCTCCTTCCCTCGCTGGGGTGGAGCTGCAGGGGAGGGGAGAGGGTGGAGAAGGTGGGCTTAGTGGGGAAACACTTGAAAAGCATCAGGAATGAAGTCTTGCTGCTGGAGAGTGGCTGATGCTGGTGCTGGGGGGGGTCACAGGTTTGCAGAGACAAGGGGTGAAGCCTGTGGGTGTCTGGGGGCTGTGGGAGGTTTCCATGGAAAGGCTGTGGAGCAGCACAGGTGAGCTGTGCCTGTCGTTGCCCCCAGATCGAGAACGCCAGCGAGGTGCTGATCACGCCGCTGGAGAAGTTCCGCAAGGAGCAGATCGGGGCTGCCAAGGTAAGCCAGCCACTGTCCCCCGGAGCTGGCCAGGACCTGGCACACTGTGGGGTGGGCTTGGGCGTGGGAGGAGGCGGTGTGCTGCTGTGGGATGGACATGGGGACAATCCAGCTCCTGGGAAGTGCCTCAGCGTTCCGAGTTCACACACAACCAAGTAACATGCCGAGGGCAAAAAATTGTATGCCAGCTGAAGTGAAATTTTTTCCTTACTCCAAGGAAGAATTAGGATATTCTTGGAGGGGTTCACATTTTCCTGAGTCCCCCAGCCTGTGCACCCTACCCCAGAGTCTCGCTGGGGGCTGCACGGGAACTCGGACGCTTCTGGCAGGACGGGGAAGCGCCGGTGTGGCTGAGGGCGGCTGTGAGACAGCCTGGCCCCCCCTCTTTCTTTCCTGCCTTTGTTCTGAAATGAAAACCACTGTCTGTGGCTCCCCTGTTGTTATAACAACCTGCTGCTGCCTGCAAGCAGCTCATGCCAGCGCCAGGGGCCACGTTCGCGTGGCAGCGGTGCCCAGCCCGGCCTCGTGCAGCTGAAAACAAAACACAGAGAGGAGCGCTCCAAAATGGACCTGGGCAGGAGCAGGTGCCAGCATGGATTTGGTCGTGGCATGTTGGGGTGGCCAGGCTGGGACGAGAGGTGCAAAGGAAAGTGAAGCTGACATCCTTAATGCTCCTGCCACAAACAGCCGAGTGACTCTGTCATGGTCCCGTGTGGCACAGAGGAGAAGCTCTTGCAAGGGGTGGCAGGGGTGGGATGTGGAGTTGTGACAACGTTCTGGTCAGAAAGCACTTTCCTCGCTCTGTTGTTTTTGGACCAGGATCTGGATGCTTTACCAAGCACTGGGCCCCAGGAATCGAGGAAGGGTTCCCTCAAGCCTTGGGTTTTGGCAGCATAAGCTGTTTTCCTGCAGCTGCCTGATGCTGGCAGATAAAAGCAGCCTCACCTGCTTCCAGCTGCTGCCCCAGGTCCTGTCTCGTGTGAGCTCCCCCCTGGGACTGCCGTCCTGCCTGGTGCCATAGGCATCCTGTCACAGCTGCTCTGGGGCCATTGTGTTCAGTGTCACATTTTCTCTTCTGTTTTGTAGGATGCCAAAAAGAAATACGACAAGGAGACTGAGAAATACTGTGGTGTCCTAGAAAAGCACTTGAACTTATCTTCCAAGAAGAAAGAGTCCCAGCTTCAGGAGGTGAGAGCAACTTCTGAGTTTCCATGTCTGGCTGTGACTGTGGAGAGCTTTTTGAATGCCTCACACAGCTTATAACAATGGCTCTCCTGGCTGTAAACTCATTTTTTTCCCCTCATTCTGGCTGCGGGTACTGGGTTTTCCCCTTTTCCTTTAATGAAAGGAGACAGAGCTGTTTTGGTGAGTAAATCAGAGAGATCCCGAAATGGATAGTAATGAAAAAGGAGGGAGGGTTTATAATTAAAGAGTGTAACAGAAAGGAACTGGTTCTGCTGCAGGCTTCCTGTGTGGCAGCACAAATCATGGATGTCTGGTCTCCTTCTCTGCAAGTGGCTGCTCTGCTTTGTGCTCCAGGGGAGGAGGGATCAGGTTTAGTGCCTTAAACTCTTTAAGAGCCATCAGTGACTCAGGCTGTGGTTAGCTGTGGTGACAAATACTCCTACTGGATGAGAACGCTGAGTTTTCAATCACTTCTCTGAAGTCTGGAATTCCCTGTGCTGGCCCAGAGTGGGGTTGGTCCTGCAGGATGTGTGTCCTTGCCTTTGGGTGTGGTGCTGGTGTGCTGCTGATCCCTTACTGGGGGCACTGGTGGGCACGGGGCTCCTGTACCCAGGTGGTGGGACCGTGCCCAGCAGAGCTGGGGACTTGGGAGCGGAAATACCTGTGGCACAGGTAATCATCTTCCAGCACATCAGGGCTGAGGAGGGCTCAGAATCCGGGCTGCAAGCCAGCCTTGTCCTTGGCGTTTGGAAATAACTTTCCGTGTGGAAGCATCCCGGTGTCCCAGGGGATGCTGGCTTTTAAACGACCCTCTGAGCCCTCGGTTTAGTTTGTGTTGGAGGTGCAGATGTGGGGCGTGGGAGTGGGAGGGATTCTGGCTGCAGAGGGAAGGGCCCACTCGTGGCTGTCAGGGAGCAGCAGTGGCTGATGGAGGGGTGATCCTGTGCCCCGGGCAGAGCGTGGCCCTGCGGGGCTGCCTGCAGATGCCATGTAGGTACAGGTGGGATGCAGTGCGGGATATCTGCAGGATGCAGTGCGGGATGCTTTGCGTTAGCAGCACTGGAGATGTGTGCGGGATGCAGTTTGGGATGCAGCACGGGATTCTGTGCAGGATTCTGTGCGGGAGGCAGTTTGGGATGCAGCACGGGATTCTGTGCAGGATTCTGTGCAGGATTCTGTGCGGGATGCAGTTTGGGATGCAGCACGGGATTCTGTGCGGGATTCTGTGCGGGATTCTGTGCGGGAGGCAGTTTGGGATGCAGCACGGGATTCTGTGCAGGATTCTGTGCAGGATTCTGTGCGGGAGGCAGTTTGGGATGCGCTCGGGATGCTGATGCTGTGCAGGTGCGTTGGAGCAGCGCTGGCTGCTGGTGCCATCTGGTGGCATCTGGTGGCATCTTGCACCCGGACTCTGGCTCGGGGGGAGGAGCCCGGAGCCCGCTGGAAGCAGCTCCCAGTTCGGTTCGTGTTCCCACTGCCACTGGGAAGTGTCCGTGCTTTGTGTGGCTCAGACCCCACCGAGGGAGGGGATACCTTTGAAAGAGGATTCAGTGTGGAGCTGTGAAACGTGGATGTGACATCCCTGGTGAGGGGGAGTGCTTTCCAGAGAGGGGAGAGTTGCCTTTTATTGTCAAATTCGTAGTGATTTCCATTTTTCTCACCTCTACTGCCTGTCCTCTCCCAGCTGTTGGGGAGGTGAGAACATGAGTCATCAAAGCCATTTTTCCCAGCTGAAGGCAGAGCATGCTCGTGTGGATCAGGTTTATGTTTATTGCTGTGCCATCTGTGCAGCTGGGGCTGGGTTTGCTCTCGTGGGGGTGTTCCCATCAGAGCCAGGTGTGCTCTGGTCGGCCCTGAGCTGTTTCCCCTCCAACCCCTCTGCAGGCAGACAGCCAGGTGGACCTGGTTCGGCAGCACTTCTACGAGGTCTCCCTGGAATACGTCTTCAAGGTGCAGGAGGTCCAGGAGAGGAAGATGTTTGAGTTTGTGGAACCTGTAAGTGAGCTCTCAATCCGCCTCAGCCTGCACAAAACTGGGGGTGGTGTGGTGAAACAGGGGGTTGTGGGGAGCCCTGGCAGTGGAGGGGCCAGGGGGTCCAGCCTCACCCACAACCCCTCTCACAGAGGGGTTTGAGAGGGGGAAGTTCTGTGAGAGCCTCGGGGCACAGAGCCATTGGCTTGGTGACCCCATGTGTGCTGGAAACATTTCAACATGTGATTTTTTTATTGTGGGCATAGTCCCTCAGGCAGGGGTGGTCTGAGGGGCCTGTGCAATTAAAAGAAAACTGCTCTTGATTGGGGAAAACCCCCCAAATTGTAACCAACGTTCACAAAGAGAATGTAGGAGTGACAGAAATAGGGGGAAAAGTTTTTAAGATGTACCTTTGCTCAGGCGTTCAGTCATTTAAAGCTTTTCTGGGAAGTGCCAGACCTCCCAGCTCTTTGTAAAGGTGATTCCTGCTGAGCCAAGAATAACTGAGGGCTGGGAGAGGCACGGAGTGCTGCCTGCTCTGCCTGACACCTCCTGGCTCTGCTCCTGCTGACCCCGGGCCTGGGGAATGCAGGGAGGGGGACAGAGGTGTGGGGGGTCCTGCAGTGGGGGCTTGCCTTGGCTCCGGGGGAAGGAAACGGCTTCGACTTTGAGATCCATTCAGAGGAGGCTTGGCAGTGAAATGAGGAGCAGGGCATCTTCCCAGGGCCCACCAGGGAGCCCCTCCACCCTTCTCCTTGGCAGTGGTGGCTCTGGGAGCAGCTCTGGGTCTCTGCTGACTGTCTCCATTTGCTTTTTCCCAATGCAGCTGCTGGCCTTTCTGCAGGGGCTGTTCACATTCTACCACCACGGCTACGAGCTCGCAAAGGACTTCAGCGATTTCAAGACAGAGCTGACAATCAGCATCCAGAATGTGAGTGTGCCTGGGCTGTCCCTGTGCCCAGGGTGTCCCCGTGCCTGGTACCTGTCCCTGACAGTGTCTGGCAGAGCCAACTCACCTTCTGGTGTATTTTAATCACAGAATCACAGGGAGGTTTGGGTTGGAAGGGACCTTAAAAGAGCATGTCATTCCACCCCCTGCCATGGGCAGGGACACCTTCCACTGTCCCAGGCTGCTCCAAGTCCTGTCCAGCCTGGCCTTGGGCACTGCCAGGGATCCAGGGGCAGCCACAGCTGCTCTGGGCACCCTGTGCCAGGGCCTCACCTCCCTCACAGGGAAGAATTCCTTCCTCATATCCAATCTAAATCTCTTCTCTTTTAGTTTAAATCCATTCCCCTTGTCCTATCACTACCTACCCATGTAAAAAAATCACTCTCCCTCTTTCTGTAACCCCCCTTAAAGTACTGGAAGGCCTTGCCAATCGTTGTAATATTTTTCCTTTAGCCTAAATCCAGGCCCAGGAAACAAACCTGCCCTGTGGCTGCCCCTGGGCTCCCCAGACCCATTTCCCACATGGCTGTAGGGACCCAGCCCCACCCCACGTGCTGCAGAGCCAAGCATGGGTCCCTGCACTGGGGACCATTCCTGTTTTAATTTGCAGACAAGAAACCGCTTTGAAGGAACAAGGTCAGAGGTTGAAGCTTTGATGAAGAAGATGAAGGAGAATCCTCACGAGCACAAGAACATCAGCCCTTACACGATGGAGGGGTATCTCTACGTGCAGGAGAAGCGTAGGTGTCGTGGTGGGGAATGCCTGGGGAAGGGCTCTGTCAGGACAGGGGCAGGAAGGCTGATTCGGCAGGTACAGAATCCCTGGAAGACAGGGACGGGCCCAGTGAGGGGGTATTGAGTGGGAACGTGGCAGCTGGGGAGGATCACTGCCAGTGCCCCCTAAGAGCCTTTCAGGTACAGGGGTCTGGCACGTGAAATGGTGATTACACATAGCTCTAACGTGAGGGCGCTGGAACTTTCTGGCCCTGTGTTTTCTCTGCAGGTCACTTTGGGACCTCCTGGGTGAAGCATTACTGCACCTACCAGAGGGAATCCAAGCGCATCACGATGGTGCCCTTTGACCAGAAGTCGGGAGGAAAAGGGGTGAGTGCTGGCAGGAGCAGCACTGTGTCCTGTGGGGAGCACATGGCACCGCTGGCTGCAGGCTCTCCTGGGGCTCACAGCTTTTTGGCAAGGTGACACAAATGCAGTGAAGTGGGTCATGTTCATTCCAGGCTGAGTGCCTGTCACATGGGAAATGAACTTGGCAGCTGGTTTGAGAAAGAAAAGATGAGAAACCCCCAGAGCCCACAGATCTTTGCCAGCCACGTGCACCCACCACCCTCCAGCTCCATGGGTGCCTGCTCCCCAGTCCCTCGTTCCTGCTCCAAGACACGGACAAGAGACCCTGTTCTTTATTTTGCTCCTTCCCCAATGCCTGTGACTTGTCCAAGGCCAGGTCGAACGGGGCTTGGAGCAACCTGGTGGAAGTGTCCTTGCCCATGGCAGAGAGTGAGTAAGATGAGCTCTAAGTGCCCTTTCCAGCCAAACCATTCTGTGGGTCTCTGGTGATCCTATGACTTGGCTGATGAAGTTGTTTTGTTTTGGACAGAGCCACAGGAGCTCCCCTTGGCCCTGAGGGGGTGTGGGGAGCAGTGGGTGTGGGGTGTGGGGAGCCAGCACAGGCTGTCCCCAGGGCTGTGTCCACGGCTGTCTCTGCTCCTCTGTACTACAGCAGGAACAATGGACCCCTCCAGTGCTCCCAGCTGGGATGGTTTGCAAACACAATCCCCTTGCTGGGGAGTGCCTGGGGCAGCTGGACAGGCTCCCACACAGCTTCCTGCTGGCACAGGGAGCCGGCTGTGGGCAGGGAAGCTTCTAAAATTAATTTCCTCTTGCCTTGGAGCATCTTCATTATAGCTCAGCATTAATGTATCCCAGCCCTGTAATCATCAGTGGCTGTGCTGTGTTTTGTCTGGTCCCTTCCCATTTCAGGGCTCTCTCAGCACCCAGGGGCTGGCAGCATCCTGAGCCCCTCTCCAGGGCTGTGCTTGCACCACCCTGGCATGAAACGCTGCCTGTGCTGGGGCAGCTCTGGCCGGGCTCCAGGGTCTGTCAGTGGTGACCACCATGGACATCTGAGCATGGAGCAGCCCGGGGGCTTGGGGCTGCACTGCTGGGAATTTTGGGGTCTGGCTGGAGGACACCCATCACTCGTGGTGGTATCAGCCCCTCATGACCCTGGGCTCTGCCAGAGCTGGGTGTTGGTGGGTGTGGAGCAGGGGTGTTCCCTGAATTCCAGACAGGGAGCCAGGCAGAGTGGGAGCAGCCTTGGGCCAGCAGTGGGCCAGGCTGGGGAGCACCAGGGGCAGGTGGCCACTGCCAAACCCTGGGGAGAAGCCCTGCAGGGAGCTCTCAGGTCTGTCTTGCTGGGTCTGTGCTGGGCCCCGTGTCTGGGACATGAGGGTTGTTGGTGAGTTAGGAGCCATAGAAGCACACAGGAACAGTCAGGTAGGAACTGGGGCTTCTCACCCAAAACGTGGCAGGCTCAGAGACCCAACAGGAGAGCATCTACAGCAGTGCCTGCTACGTGGGCAACAAGCAGGAGGGGCTGGAAACCACTGTGCAACAGGAAGACTGTTGCCATCACGGGGACGTGGTGGGATGGCCAGGACTGTGTGTTAGGGAGTGTTTTGGTTGTCTGGAGCTGAATGATGGTGGCAGTGGGGAGGAGTTTATGGATAAGAACCGGGGAGTCACCCTCCCTGGAGGAGTTTAAGGGATGTGTAGTTGTGGCACGTGAGGACATGGATTAGTGGTGGGCTTGGCTGTTCTGGGGAACTCTTGTACTCTGTGATCTTAGAGGTCTTTTCCAATCTAAGTGATTCTAAATGTGTTTCCTGGAAAAATGGTGATGTCAGGGAACAGGGTGGTCAGCCAGGGTGTCATCAGGAACAGCACAGAGAGCCCAGAAAAGTGTCTGTCTCCAGGAACTCCTTCAGAATTCATTTTCTCTTAAATCATCAGTGGAATTTCACAGTTGCAGGAGAAGTGTCTGTGCTGGCAGGGGCTGAGGCAGGATTTCCTCCAGCAGAGGACAGCAGTGCTCACAGATCCTGCCGGATCGCAGCTCAGCCCTGTGGAAATCCAGTACAGCTTGGATGCAGAGAGGCATTCTCTGGATGGGAGAATGGTTTTGTCATTGCTTTGTTATATAATAAACATTTTAAGACGTGTTTGCTCCTGTTAAGAGTCCTTGCGTGCAGTGTACTGCCAAAAATGCAGCGTGGAGTGCAAGCTGCCAGCAGGTCTATGGAGTATTGTTCAGCAAAGGAAAACAAAGCTGACTTTGCCCAAAAGTTGTGGCCCAGCACTCCCTGCCCACATGAAGAATGGTTTGTGTGGTGCTTAATGCACAGATTGAATTATGGGCATCCTGAAGGGAAGGCTCCTCCTGAAAGGTTTTGGCCTAAACAAGGGTGAAAAGACAAGTCCTCATGTCAGAGGTATAAACAGATATTTTTAGCAGGCTGATGTTGCCAGATCCCCCCAGGTTTGAACCTGTTCATTGCCAGCAGTGGGTGCTGGGGACAGGCCTGTTGGTTGTTCTTGGCCTCAGCTGTGATTTTGTCTCTCCTCAGGGGGAGGATGAAGCTGTCACCCTGAAATCCTGCACACGGCGGAAAACAGACTCCATTGAGAAGAGGTTCTGCTTTGATGTGGAGGCTGTGGATCGGTGAGTGCTGACAGGAAGCTCCTGGGGCTTTGGTGACCATGTTTGGGGAAGGGCTGCGCTCCTGCACTGGGTTTGGGATGGTTCCTGTGCAGTTTCCGTGTTTCTCTCCTTTAGTCACACGCTCTGTGAGGGGAAAGCATTAGTCCATGGAATCACGCCTCTCCCAGCCAGGTGCTCTCTGTGTATTGAGCTGCTGCTTTGGTTTACGAGTCTCTCTGACTCAAGTTTCTCTGACTTTAAGGGTGTTTTAGCACTTCTGCAGCCTCTGGCCACACGAAGTGTGTTCTCCAGCCTGCAGAAGGTGCTCTGTGGGTGTTTGGCAGGGGTGTGCTGCCTCTTTCCAGCACCGGGGATCTGCTGGAATAGTGTCAGCTTTTCTGCTGGAGTGGCTGTTGCTGGTTCACTGTGGATGGGTGATAATGGACCTCTGGCTTGTGCCTCCAGTCGCTTTCACTCCTTTTTGCCGAAGAAGTGAAACACTTCTGCTGTGACTTATCACATAGCAGCTGGCCCAGAGGTACGTGTGGATTCAGTCTGTGGCACCCAGGAGTGAGAGCTGTTGCCATATCAGTTAGCATCATGCATGGCTTACACACATAAACAGGAAAGCCAGGCTGGTGTTGCTATTCCAAGAGGAATTAGTCACTGCCTCAGATCTCCCTCGCTGCGGGAAGTTCACATGGTTCAAAAAGCCTGCTCCAAAGGCACTCGATGTGTTCTCCCAGCTGTGTGCCTGTCCGTGGTCCAGCTGTCCTCCCCTCTGCAGGAATTCCCAGGAGGTCTCAGGAAAACCCAAGTTCATTAAAATCTGGGTGTTGAACAATGCTGGAATGACCCGTGGTGCCTCTCCTTGTCCAGGCTGTGCTTTGGCAGCGTTTCAGTGCCAGCCCGTGGCAGGGAGGGGTCGGGGTGATGGAGCTCTGCCTGTGTTGGCTGAGGGATGAGATAACCTGGGGCTGCCTCCCACTCTCTGGAGCTGTGCTTTTCTCCAGAAAGCTGCAGTATTTCTGCTGACACAGGAATTTTTTTTTTGCTGTGCCCTGAGGTTATTTTTTTATAATGTGAAAATCACATTAAAAGTGTGAGAAGGAGAATGGAGCCACAATAATTTTCTTCAGCGTGTTCAGAGGCATCTGAAACTTCCCTTGATGTTTGGAGCCTGCCAGGCATGGGATCAAGAGCTGCTCCAGAAATCTGCGTGCTCCATGTAAATCATGGCAGGGGAGTAGCACAGGAAAGGGGATACCTGAGGAATTTCTCCTTTTGTGTGCATGTTCCTGCTGCAGGGATTTCCCTCTGTCCAAGAGCGCAGGAGAGCAGGACACATCTGAAGGAAAAGGCTGTTTTTTCCCAATATACAGGCAGCTCTGCATTCTCTTGGTATCAGAATTTGTCATTAGATGTCTAAAATATTGGTTATTCCCACGATAAACTTAAGAGGAAGAGGAAACAACACGTTTTGCCACGGCTGAAAGAGACTGTGATGGGCCCAGCCTGTCTCCCTCTTCCTGGGGTGGATCTGGGCACCGTCGGGGCATCAGGTCCCGCGGTCAGTGCCAGGGTGTGCTGGACATCACCTTCACCCTTGCCTGGCTCTCAGGGCTTGCGCTGTTTGAGAGCTCTCGGGACAGCCTGGAGGTGGCAGCCTCGGCCGGTGCTTCCCGGCACTGCCATCGCACAGAAACGGGCTTTTGTCAGCCTTGCGTTTTGGGAACTCAGACAGCACGGGGTGCAGGGTGGGAGCTCAGCAATAACACCCTAAATAGCACCAGCTAAGAGCTGTTCCTTCTTAGGTGGGAAAAAAAGTGGGTTTTTCTCCTGTAAAGATGATTCAGCACAACCGAGCTGAAAATCTGGAGCCTGATCTGTTATTACAGCATTGCCTCCTTGTCACAGGATCCCAGAATAGTTTCTGTTGGACCTTAAAGCTCATCTCATTCTGCCTTCCACTAGACCAGGTTGCTCCAAGCCCTTTCCAACCTGGCCTTGGCATTTGCAAATAGTTCTGATGTTCAGTGGAGCAAGTTAGAAATATTGTAATGCTTTAGTACAGCAAAATTAACCCCAGAATGGCGTTCTAGGGTCTGGCTGAAATACACCCCAGTGGGATGGATACTGTGTTTTACTGTTAAAGCCCTTTTTTCATTAACTAAACTTGTTTGTAGTCTCTGCACATTAAATCAGGTTTGTAAACAAGGTGAACAGGGATGACAGCCAGTGTCTTACCAAATGAGCCTGGGGAGGAGGAGTATCTCATTTGACTGATGACAAAGGCTGTGTCATTGAGGATAATGTAGGTCACTGCTCTGGGCCAGAAGCGAAGAGCTGCTAAGTGCCAGCTGGCTTTTAGGGGAGCAGGGGGTTTGGCCTCTCGGTGGGTGCTTTTAGGGGAGCAGGGGGCTTGGCCTCTCGGTGGGTCACGAGGGCAATGAACTCTGCAGGTACCACCACTGCCCTGGGCTCTGGCTGGGTGCCCCCAGGGTGCCTGGCACCACACCCGGTGCACAGTGAAGTTGCAGAACCAGAATTCCGGAATCACTGAAGTGGGAAAAGACCACCAACACCATCGAGTCCAGGCTGTGCCTGATCTCCAGCCCAGAGCTCTGAGTGCCACATCCAGCCCTTCCTTGGACACCTCCAGGGTTGGGGCTCCAAACCTCCCTGGGCAGTTCCAATGCCTGCCCACCCTTTCTGTGAAGAAATTCTTCCTGAAAGAATTGGCACAGTGGCTGGGTGGTTGGCATGGGGGTGGGGGAGCTGCCAGGCGCCTGCCGAGCGATCCCCTGAGCAGATGGTTTTCCCTAGGAGGGCTGCTGGCCTTGCTCTGGGAATGCACTTGACAGAGCCAGGGCTCTGACTGGGGCAGGACCTGCTCCCTGCTCCCCTGTGCCAGGTGACCCCACCTCTGCCGCTGTCCCCGCGCACCTCCCGTGCAGTTCAACCTGTCCCTGTTCCTCTGCCGGTGTCGCCTTTCCAGCGACCTTTCAAACAAAGCCTCGAGGGTTGTCACAGGGGGGTGAGGGATGGGGTGTCACCGTGAGGGATGAGGCTCCTTCCCCTTGGGAGCCTCAGCAGCCCTGGCCCCTGCGGGACCTGCTGGTGTCCCGTGTCCCATGTACTGGTGGTGCCCTGAGCTCTGCATGGACACCGAGACTTTCTGAGTTCAGGGTCAGTTTCCCCCTTAATTCCATCTTTGCTCATCAACATTTTGGGGCCACATCGGGCTGCTGGTGCCTGGCCCGTGGCCGTGGGGTCCTGTCTGGGCTGCACTGCTCTGCTCAGGTTGGAACTGGGAACGTCTCTGTGCACCCAGCCCTGCTCAGCCCCTGTTATTAATGCACTCTTGTGTGTTTTCATCAGCAGTTTAGATTGTCTCGCTGTGATAAGCTGCTACAGCAGTTGGAAGTTCTTATCTGTTTCTATTGCTTTCCTTATTTGTTTGTTTTCCTGGAAGAAGGAAAAGCTATTGCAGTTTCTCATTTTCTCAGTGTGCTTAGTCACAGCTCCTTAAGGCCAGGCCATTTGTCACAAAAGCTGAGATGTTGAGAAAATTCAAATTTCCTGTGTGGTCTCATATGGAAAAGTCTTCCATTTTTAGATTGTAGCACATTGAAAATACTCTTTCTTATTAAGTGTTTGCCATATTCTGCTCTGGTCTCACCCTCCTACACTCACTCCATTTTGAAATGGATTTCTTCTGATCCCAAAAAGTCCCTTTCCCCTACTTGGGTCCCAGAAAAAGGCAAAGGGGTTTGGTGCCCGCAGGTGGAAATGTGGGATGCAGCCCCCAGGAGTGAATCAGCAGGTCCTTGATCTCGTTTGCCACAACAGCTCAGGTTTGTGCATCTTGGGTGACAGATCCAGGAGGGTGTCCTGCTGTCCCGATGTCACGGCTGTGGCTGGCTGGGGTGGGCTGGCTCCACCTGGGCCCGGGTGCACCACGCGTTGGGAGGAGCTGGGAGCTGTCCACAGCAAAATCTGTATTTACTGTGTGTTATCTTTATAAATAATTATCTGGATAAATGACCCCCAATGCTTGGGGTAATTTGTTGGGTGAGGGGACAAGGGCAGATCTGTTTTGTTTCTCTTTTGGGAAAGGACCTCAGAGCAGGGTCTTTGCCAGGGCTGGGTAAGGGAGATGGCCCCAGTAAGGAGCTCGCTGTGGAAGGGCTGATCCTGGAGGAGGCTCCGGGGGATGGTGCTGTTTGCAGCAGTGTTTCCAGCAGGGCTGGTGCTGGCAGCGTTGGCAGGAGGCAGATCCAGTGCCAGCCATCCGATCTGGCTGTGAGCACACGGAGCCCCGTGGGCATCGGCCACATCCATAATGAATGAGGCGTAATGTGTGGGTGCATTTTAAATTTATCACAGCCAGGAAGATGGTTCTGCTCAGGAAAGTGATGCAATGGGTGCCCTGGCAAATAAACACTGGGGGAGGAAATGCAGAACTATTTGCAATGGAAATTTGGTTCAATTCAGCTTCACAGCCCCTCCCCTCATGCTGTTAAAGAAGTTTGACTTTGAAGTGAAGCCCGAGGAGTTGTTATCTGCTCAGAGGCAGAACAAACATTTGCTGTTATCACCTCTTTGCCCTGTGCTGAGGGAACACTCCAGATACCAGTACTGCCGCTCTGGGACCTAGCTCTGCTGGGAGTCCAGTGCCCATCATACCATGAATGGAGGGTTTGAATTTCTCTGTTCGAATGCCTTGGCTAAAGAGACAGAAATCCCAGTATTTCCTTTCCTCTGTGTCCCTAGCTGAGGTAGATCCCTTCCAGGGCTTTCTGACTGGGATGTCTGTGCCTTCAGCAGCAGCTTGGCTTAAACTCAGGCTTAAGCCCTGGTTTAAGTGACATCTGCAGCTCCCCAGGTACCAGGGAGTACCGAGTGCTCTCGGGTCACTTTGTAACTGCACAACAAGGAGCTTTGTGCAGTGTTTTGAACATACTTGCTGTTGGATGTGGAGCGTTTTCCCTCTCAGATGGGACGATGGTTAAGTGGTTTCCTCTTCCCTCCAAAGTGAGTAAACTTCCAAACCACTAAGCTGGTGAGTATTGACTGACTCACCAATGGGATTAGCAGAGATCAAGCACATTATGTCTGGTTTTTGGACCTGGGCACGGCTTCCACTGGTGGGACAGTGCTGAGCTGCCGTGTGTGTGCTGAAAGCTGGGCTGGTTGGATGGGGAGTGGAGTTAGGGAGAAGGGTTAACCCTCGGTTCCTGGCCTGTGCGTGCAGCAGCAGATGGGCCAAACCCACCTCTTGAGAGCCCCTGCTAAAGTTTACTTTTCTTACAGGCTCTTATCAAGGACCAAAGGGCATTTGCAGAGTGTTGGTGCAGCTCACGTTTTCCTGCTGAACCACCCTTGGGAAGCTGAAGTTAGAAGTCCCCCCTCTCCCAGGCGTTGTCAGGCTTTGAGGGCCGAGTCCCGAGCAGAGCCCCCGTGCCCTGTGCAGCGCTCCGCAGGCGGCTGGCAGCTCCCGAGTTTAATCCCCTTGCCACCGTGTGCCATTCCTGACTGCTGTGCCATTCCAGAGCCCCGCTCTGCTGCGGGTGGGAAGAGCAGCCTCAGAGGCTCTGTGCTCTCACAGTTCCCGTGTTTAAACCCCACGGGCAGAGAGCACCAGCAGTCCCCCAGGTCTCCCCCTTTCCAGGGAATGCGCTCGCTGTGCTCCAGCGGGAATCGCTGCTGTGCTCTGCTGATGTGTCTGGAAGCAGCCGGGAGGGAGCAGCAGCACCAGACCAGACACACGGACAGCTCTCACTGCCTGACTGAGCCCGGGGGCCCTGCCCAGCTCCAGAAGCAGCGGTGGGAGGGGATGTGGCCACCCCTTGGGAGCTGCAGAGCCAGCCCGAAGGCCCAGGGCTGGGGAGGTGCAGGGTTAGCCCACTGTGTGTGTCAGGATCCCGGCTGTGCAGTGAGCCGGGATGTGGAGATGGAAATCGTGGTGCAGTGAGATGCCAGCCCCTGGTGTGGGATCACAGCTCCCAAGCTCTGTGTCCCCTCATACCCCACACCTGAGGCTGTGCAAACACTCTGTCTTGTCAAATCCATCCTCACCTCGCTGGTCATGCTTGACAGAGCAGGTAATGGAGGTTGGACTCCTTTGCATGGCAAGGGTGGTCCAGGAGTGGATGTAGTGTCCTCTGAGGAGCGTGAAGGTGGCGTTGGCCCTCGGGCGAGGGTGGTGCCAGTGCTATCCCCTGCTCCTGAGCTGTGTGTGCAGCACCCGGGCCTGTCCTTTCCCCTTCTCATTACAGTAAATGAGCTGTTGTTGGAGGCTGGATTGACAGGGAGCTCAGGGCTGTTGTGTGTGTGACAGTGCTGGGGGCAGGACCAGCACCCCGGGGCACCCTGGGACCCTGTGAGGCTGCTGGAGAGGGACACGGACCAGCATCGTGTCAGTGCCACTGCTGTGTCTTACAGCAGGGCATGGGCAGGGCTGGGCGACTGGCACAGCCATGAGGGCATGGACATCTTGGGGA
Organism: Daphoenositta chrysoptera; assembly: GCA_013397915.1. Lineage (NCBI taxonomy): Eukaryota > Metazoa > Chordata > Aves > Passeriformes > Daphoenositta > Daphoenositta chrysoptera. The sequence continues at coordinate 50,014 of VZRO01002376.1, forward strand.
TGAAATGCTTCACACAGCAGAAGGTCTCCTCCATGAGCCGGTGCCTGGGGTGGTGCTGAGACACGGGGGGCTGGGATGTGTGGGGCTCCTGCTTGCTTGGTTGCTTTACTTGGTTGCTTTCCTTGGTGGCTTTTCTTGGTTACTTTCCTTGGTGACCTTCCTTGCCTTCTCCTGCCGTTGCTTGGATGTGCTTAGCCCAGTGCAGGTGAGCTGGCTGGCTGAGGGCCAGAGGAGGAATTTGGCAGCCAGCTCTTGCACAAAACCACTGGAAAGGTGTGTGGATTGTTGGAGATGTCCTCTGCTCGCTTGCTGATCCTGGTCACGACCTGCAGGGATGTCCATGGCTCTTGCCCTCCTTGTGCTGGGGCTGGGCTAGGAAGGAGCTTGTCCTCCTTCCCTCTTCCTCTCATGGAAAATTCGTCTTTGCCACCTTTGCTTCCCGTCCCGCAGTTCATTTACGCGTCCCCTTTCTCTCGGCAGGCCTGGCGTCATCACCATGCAGGCGCTTTCGGAGGAGGACCGGAGGCTGTGGATGGAGGCGATGGACGGCCGGGAGCCGGTGAGCAGCAATATTGGCCAAAAAGCAGAGAAAATCGTGGCGAGCTCCCGGCAGCCCCGGGCAGATTGCTGACTGCTCGCTGCGGAGCCGCTGTCACGCAGCGCCTGCCAGTCGGCACGGGAGCTGTATCCGTGGGGCAGCTCCTGCCTCCTGCCAAGAGAATCGTTTAATCCCTTGGTTAAATATTTGAGGTAATACTGTATCTCCTGTGCTTGGATTGCTTGGAGGTGCGGTGGAGAGGAGGAGGGTAGGCTTGGCCAGCACAAACATGCTGCTCTGCCGTGCTGAAAGGAAAACATGGCAAAAAGAGCAGTGGAAGAAAATACGTTGTAGATTTCCAGGGCTTTTGGAGTCCTGCGACTCCTTGGCAGCCGTTCCTGGGTCTGGTAGAGAATTGCATGTTTCGTGTGAGCGGAGGACTGTGGCCCCCGTTCCCCGTGTTTGCTCCTGCTGTGCCAAAGGCTTCCTCACCTCTGGAAGGGATTCTGGAGGTTTGCAGAAAAGTCATTGTTGTTAGATTATATTTTGGAATGCATTTGCAAACCTTATTGCCAGCCTGAAGAGCGTTGGCTGGTCCTGAGCGGGTCCCTCAGGGGGTGCTGGGGTCGTGGTGTGGCCCGTCCCAGCTGAACCTGGTCACTCTTCCGTGGCACTCGCGGCACCACCAAACAGCCAAGACCAGTCTGTGGCCTCTGTGCCTGCACATGGCCAGCAGCATTTTGGGATATGAAAAGAAGCCATGTGGAGAGCCAGAGCAGCCTGGGCTGTTCCGTGACAGCCCGCGTGGTTTTGGGGTGGGTGTCTGCGCTCCGGTCTCGGGCCGGGCTCTGGCAGTCAGAGCAGAGTCCCTGCAGGGAGCAGGGTGTCCCATCCCAGCACAGCCTGCTGCCACAGACTGGTCCTGGTTTGAGCAGATCCCCCCCAAATCCATGGGAAGGTTCTTGTTTGTCAGGAAACGTGTCCGTTGAAGCCAGGTGAGCTGGACACGCGAGGCTGTTCCGTGAGCGCTGCGAAGCATGTGCTGGACTCGGTCAAGCACTTGCTTTTGGAGCGTGCAGCAGCTCGGAGATCGGGAGGCTGCGTGTGGGAGGTGCTGCCCTGTATTTCAGGGAAAGGATTGTGTGGTGGATTGCAGCCAGGTCCCCGCCTGAAGTCATAGATCCATCAGGTAATTCAGGTAGGACGGGAGCTCGGGAGGTTTCTGGTCCCACCTCCTGCTCAGAGCAGGTTGCTCAGGGTGTTACTGGTTGGGAGCTGAGAGCATCCGAGGGAGGAGAGGGCACAGCCTGCCTGGGCTCCAGCCCAGCTGCTTCCCCGCCTCCTGACCCCGAGGTTGAACCTCTCTTGTTTCAATTTACACCTGCCCAGAGAAACTGTAGCTGCCCCATCCCTGGTCCAGATCCAGGTTGGACAGGGCTTGGAGCAACCTGGTTTAGTGGAAGGTGTCCCTGCCTATGGCAGGGGGTGGGACTGGATGAGCTTTAAGGTCCCTTCCAATTTAAACCATTCCATGATTCTCTGGTTCTGTGACAGCCTCTGCTCCCTTTTTCTATCGTCTGTTGAAAAGGGGCCCTTGTTTGGGAGAACCAGCCTGCTCCTCCACCCTTGGCTTTTGGTCCCTGGGGCAGCTGTAGTGGCACAACCCCCTCCAGCTCCAGGTGCCAGCTGTGTTGATCGAACCTAAACAAACCCCTGCCTTGGTTCTGGTGGCACCTGGAGACAGGATATTTTCCATTTCTTCAGAAACAAAATGCGCGTTGTTGCTCCTAATCGGAGTGGAGTCTTGTGCTCCTCCAGCCTGCTCACCAGCCTGCCCTGCACTCTGCCGCTGGGAGCTGCTGTGGCAGGGATGGCAAAGCCAGCTGCCATGGGAGCTGCAGGAAGGCGGTCACCCAGCTGCGTGCTGAGCTGCTGATGCTACCAGGATGCAGCAGGAGCAGAGCCAGGCTACAGAGGTGCAGACAGAGATTTTGGGTGCTTGCAAAGCGCTGTGCAAGCAAAAGGTGGCTGTGGAGCAACCAGGACAGGACTGCCTGGATTATCCTGTTCCAGAACCTGGTTATGAGAACTCCATCAAAACCACACAGGTTGTGGTGCTGCCTGCGTGCTGCTGTTCTCCCCTATCGTGCCCATCAGCTGAGGTGAGGGCAGCTGGCTCATCCAGCACGTCAGGGGCTGTGGCTGTGCATTAATGCAATACCTCGTGGCACTTAACCGCTAATGGCGTACGCTGCCCTTCCAGGTGTGGAGTGGGAGCGATGGGAATGCAGCCTGCTTGGAAACGGATCCAAGAGGCACTTTGCTGCTGAAGGTGGTGTGTGTTGACACACGAGGCAGCTCCTTGTCCTCAGTTATCCTCCTCCATCCATCAAAAATGGAGCTGTGGGCTGTTCTGTTTGGGTTCTTATCTTGCAACACCAGGGTGCAGCGTGTTACCTTCTCCACAGGGATTTCCTTGAGCAAGAGATGAGGATTTAACCTGTGGACTCCTAGAAATATCCATCCTATGCTTTGACTGTTTCTGTAACCCTACTGGAAAGAATGTCTGGTTTTCCTTTGGTTTGACTGTAGAGTGTGAGGAAGGATTGGCACGGTGGCGATGGTAATTCCATGTGCAAATTCAGGCTGCGGAGAGATTAACACGGACTGGAGGTTGTTTCTTAATTATAATGAAAAAAGTAAACCCAAATGTCAAATTACATCTTAGTGAGATTTAAACATAGAATGTGGCTGCATTAGCCAAGACATTTGTCACAACTTGAGAAGATTTATGCTGTGTCTCACAGTCAGAGCAGCCTCCAGACAGCTCTCATCACGCCGTTAACTCTTACCACTTGTTATTCATTTGGATAAAGCCCCCGTGTTGACTTTGGGTTTTCTTCCATGTTACAGAGGCTGGAAACAGGAGAAACTGCTAACTCCATGACGGAGCAGTGGTGTTTGGTTTTGTTAAGATACTCAGGATCAGTTTCTTATGGATTTTCTCCTCTGCTGGTGCAGTTTGCAAATGTAGATGGTGGAGGCCAGGGTGATTCTCAAACTTCCTTGGAACCTGAGTCAGGAATAAAAGCTGTGTTGGCTGCTGGTGGCTGTGCTGGGCTGTGGGTTTCGGAGAGGCACAAATTAGGCTGTGTCTTGTGGCAAAGAACAAGGTAAGCATTTAGGTAAGGTTGTGGTGAGTGTGGAGGAGGCTCAGGGGGGATCTTGTGGCTCTGCACAACTCCCCGACAGGAGGGGGCAGCCCGGGCTGTCGGGCTCTGCTCCCAGGGAACAGGGACAGGAGGAAAGAAATGGCTTCAATCTGTGCCAGGGGAGGCTCAGGTTGGACACCAGGAGGAATTTCTGCATGGAAAGGGTGCTCAGGCCTTGGCAGGGGCTGCCCAGGGAGGTTTGGAGTGCCCATCCCTGGAGGTGCCCCAGGAAGGGCTGGAGGTGGCACTCAGAGCTCTGGGCTGGGGACAAGGTGGGGATGGGGCACAGGTTGGACTCGGTGGTGTTGGGGTCTTTTCCCACCTCGGGGATGCCGGACCCGGTGCCAGCCCGGGAGCCGCGGGTGCCCTGTGGCCGCTGCCCACTAGAGGGCAGCTGAGACCGGCCCCTCACGGCGCGGGTGCCCCGCGGGGCTGGCACAGGACCCCTGCCCGCACCCCGGGGCTCTGCGGGGCCTGGGGCTGCCCCCGGCCCGGGTCTGTGACCCCTGCCCGGACCCCCGGGCTCTGAGGGCTCTGGGGCTGCCCCCAGCCCGGGTCTGTGACCCCTGCCCGGGTCAGTGACCCCTGCCCACACCCCCGGGCCGTCGGCGCTGCCCAGAGCAGGCACAGCGCTCGCTTCCCAGCTCTGTCCCAAACTCGGCACAGCCCCAGTCGGAGCCGCTGCCCTCCCTGTTGCTCTGTCTCCCTCTCCTGCGGCGTGTCCCCCTCGGGGTCTGCACGGCTCCTGCAGCCACTCGGGCCACGCTCCGAGGCCGCTGGCCATGGGTGGGATGGTGTCTGGAGCTCCCGTGCTGTGGTCCTGCCCCAGCCGTGCTCCTGGTGGGACACCTGGTCAGTGGTGCTGGAGCTCCTTCAGCCCTGCTGCCCGGAGATGCCACCGCTGTTCGTGTGGCAGTGACAGCAGAGCCCAGCCCCACATTCCTGCCCAGAGCGTCGCCCGCCTCCTCCTCGGATATTGCTTCTGGGAATTCTTTCTGAAATTGTTTTTCATTTTCCTTGTCTAATTATACAAAATGCTGAGAGATTTATTTCCCAGTGGAAACGTTGTCTTTTGAACTCACTCCAGTGCTTTCAACCTCGGCATTCCTGTTATTTTGGCTCATTCAAAAAATAAATTCACTTGAAGGACTTCAGTCCCAGCATGGCTGCGGAGGGACGGATGGGCACCCACTGCACCCCTTCCCAACCCCTTGTACTGCACTGGGACTCCCTGGAGCTGCAGGTCTGCTTTATCACTTGAATTCATTCCATCTCAGGTATCAGAGATGGGAGAAAAATCCTCAGCCCGAGCATCTTTGAGTACAGATGGTGTCTGTGGCCTGAGTTCTCTCTGCACGGGGAGCCCGTGGGCGAGTGCGGAGCGATCGCCGTGTTCTCTGCTCTGCTCTCCCCAGGGTCTGCTCCCTGTCTGTCTCTTCCGTGCCTTTCCTCACAGCCTTTTTCATGCTGAGCTTTGATTATGCTCTCAATCCCACAGACATGTTTTTGTCAGCTTTCTGGAAAAGATGTTTTTCTGTGTACTCTGTCTTGCAGGTTTTCATGGCCTTCATCCTGCCTGGGTTTGTTTGCTTGTAGCAGATTTTTTTTTGTTGTTCTCTATGACCTGAGTCATTCCCATTGCTGCTTCTCCATCTCCCTGTCTCTCTCTTTAGTGAACAGAACATTTTTTCCCCACTCTGCCCACTCTTAATGTCTAAGTTTCTATTGTTTGCTGCTTCTGTTTGCCTCTAATCTGTTCCCCAACGCAGACAACCCAGTGAACTTTCCCCAAAATGGAGCTCAGTCTCTCCATGCTCTTGGAGCATCTGTGCCACCTCCCAGTGCGGGGAGCTGTGGTGATGATGAGTTCCACTGGGCCCCAAACTGGCCCAGGGGACCTCCTGCTTGGCTTTTATGCATCCCACAGTTCAAGATTATTTCCCCAAGAAATTCTGTGTCCTTTCTGGGGACAAGGTGGTGGCAGAGGATCCTCAGAGAATCGTGTTCCATGTCATGTTCCATGTTAGTTCTCGGATCACATGCTCTTGCCGCTGCTCCCTCCTTTTCCCTCCCCTGTTTGGTAACCCATTTAAGCCTGTAATAGCAGTAACTTTACGTGGAGTTTGTAAGCTTTTATTTTGCTTCTAAAGCACTTAAGCCAGTGAGGTCTTAAGCCTTGACTTCAGGCTTTTATTCCTTGTTCCAGCAACTGCTGCTTCAGTGGCTGACGGCTCACCCAGCCGGAGTCACTGCGGCTGCCGGGGTTTGTCCTCTGCTTAAGCAGCTCTTTGAGAGAGAAATACTTAGAGAAGCATTGTAGATAATTTTTATAAGAGAAAAGAGCCTCTTGATTGCTTTTACACACCTAAGAGTTCTGTCCCACCCAGTTTTGGCAAGTTTGTGACCTCTGTTCCAGCTGTGTTGTTGGGGACGTCCAGGAGCGGAGCAGTGGCTCCTGTCTCTGGTGTGAATACCTCACTGTTTCTGTAATGCATTCCTTGCTCTTCCTTGGGGCCTGTGCTGCAGAAATTGGCTACAGAAGTTTGGCTTTGCCTGCACACTGGCGTGGTTGGTCCCAGGACACCAGGTGGGTTTTGCTCTCCCTTTGGGAGATGTTGCCTCTGGTGGGGGCCCGGTGGCAGCCACTTATCTCCTGTGTTACGTCACTGCTGATACCCCCGAGGGGAGCTCACAGGGGGTGAGGGCTGGGGATGTGGGCGTGGGTCCTGATCCACAGGACATGGCACAGCACATGTCTGCTGTGTGGGACACCCAGCAGCTCTCCTGCAGGTGTGTTCTTGGGTTTTGGGTTCAGGCCGGAGGTGAGGTGGTGCTGAGAGGTGGGTTGGGTCTGTGGGGTGCCTGGGGAACGGGGATAATCGAACCTGGATTGCAGCACAGATGTGGAACAGGACGGAGCAGCTGCTTGCAGCAACTTGTTTGTGAGCCTGGGCCCAGAGAGGTGAACCAGCCCCAGGGGAGGGTGCAGGGTGCTTGCATCCAGTGATTTCGTGTCGTGGTTTGGTGGGAACTTGCTGTCCACCCTTCAGCCCTGCTGGCAGCCTCAGGGAGGCACAGAGCCTCAGCTGGAGTGACAGACCAAAGAGAGTGTGCTCACTTTCCTTTCCTCTCTTTATCATCTCTGCTAAGAGTTGTTTGATCAGGCAATTCAACAAACGTGTAGAAATTCAGGGAATAGCTCCATGTTGGGAGAACAAATTTCCCTGCCAATTTAAATAGACTATTAGAGTATTGTTTCCTACTTTAAATTAAAAATTAAAGTAAATGGTTCATGCTACAATGACTCGCAAAACCAGCCTCTTCCATTATTTCCTCCTTTATTGGGTCTCACATTTGGTTTTAAGCAGTGATTTACTGTCCTGCTGCAGCCCCCCCACTATTCCTCACCCAGGGGTTTTTCTTCTCCCAGCTGCAGCCCCAGAAGAAGATCTTTGGAGTCTGTTGTTTTGATAATTTTATTCTGTATTCACACTCTGTTTGTCATTTGTGGCAGATCTGTGTGGAGCTGGGCTCTGGCAGGACCAGGAGCAGGGCTGGGATCAGGAGCAGGGCTGGGACCAGGAGCAGGGCTGGGATCAGGAGCAGGCAGGCTGCAGGCTCAGGCCATGGCAGGGTGCAGGTGGACGTGTCCCACGCTGTCTCTCAACCAGTGTTTGTTGGATGGTGGAAATGGTGCTGGTGAGTGCTGGCAGCCCCCGGGGTGGGTACAGGCAGGGCTGAGGGTTTCCCAGGGGGTTGTGAGTGTTGTGGAATTTCAGGTCCTGTCTGCAGAGGGATAAACGTGCTGCAGCAGTTTTGGAGAGGGACACCAGGAACCTTTAAATCTCCATCAGGCTGGCTCCCAGCTCCTTGTGCTGCATCCCAGGACTGGTACAGGAAACCTCTGCAGGCACTCTGGGCTTACAGAAGTGTCTCTGGGAGAGGAGGGATGGGATTCTGTCCCCTTTCTGCTGCCTTCCCCGGAGCCTCAGGTTCTGTGCTGCCCCACACTTGTCCCAGGTGTGCAAAGAGGGGATTGAAAGTGCTCTCCCCTCAGGGATGTCCGAGTCTTTAAAGCACCAGGCAGTGGTGATTGAGCCAGTCCTGGCACTAAGCCACCGCCGTTGTTCGGAACACCCGGGCAGTGTCGGAGCTCTTTCACAGAGGAGGAGCGCCAGGCACGGCTGTGTTACAGTTATTTTAAAAATAAAGATGACACTGTCATTTAAAATTAGGCTGGTTTTGATGTGTTGAGAGCCCGTGTTCGTCAGCAGACGTTGGGAGGAGGAAGGGCGTGTGTGCTGGCTGGGGCTGGCCGGGCTCCAGGCAGAGCTGCCGGAGGAGGATGTGCAAGTTGTTGCTCAAGCATCCTAGAAAACTTGGGGGAAGCTTAGACCAGTAGAAGTTTTCACTTTAAATCAGTGATTTGAGTGATCCCAACATGTCTGCTTTGCTGGGCTCGCTTAAAAATGCTGCTCTGGGAAACTTTAGGCGCTTTAGTTATTCCAAAAATGTATTTTGTTGAAGCAGTTGACCTTTAGCTGCGTTATTCCAAGGCTGCCGCGTATGTGACACACTCTGCTCCCCTGCTCCCACACAACCCCAGGGTGGCTGCTGCTGCATTCCCTGTTCAGAGTGAGCCATGGGAAGTTGACAGTTTGACCCAGGTAATTTTTTGCCTTGTTCTGACCCAGGTGATTGTTTCCTTGGGTGACAAACATGGTTATATAACTGTGCTGAGCTAAGCAGCCCAGCTGGCTGGCGGGGAGCCCGGCCGGCCTCGGCTCCGGAGGCCCTTGGGAATGCCTGCACTTGTAATAAAATGTGGGCTTGTTTTTAATTAGAACCATCCTTTAGTTCAGCTCTGAGAGACAGAAGAGCAAGACCCATGTAGAGGATTCAAGCCCCCCCAGATGCTTCTTTTTTGATAGATTTTTCTTTTCTGTGTTCTAATCAGGCCCAGGGTATAAGTTTGAGGGTGAAATCTATGTTGGAAGGAAGGAGGAGGGGAGAGAAAGGGGGACACGAGATGGGAGATGGCTCCAACTGCGATGAACAGTAGGGTGGGAGGGAAGGAAGGAAGGAAGGAAGGACGGAAGGAAGGAGCTGCCAGGGTCCCTGGCCACCCTCTTCCAAATTAACAGCTTCGTCTGCATGACATAAACCAGCATTTCACAGTGGGTTTCTGCTGCCCTGCCAAGTTCTCCACTTGGGAAGCAAGGCATAATTTTCCCTCCCCTCCTGCTGCAGAGAGGTTTGCAGGGATGTGGGCTGGGAGAGATCATACTCCTATCTAAATCCTTCTGGCCCCCAGAGCAAGGAAGGTTATTTCTAACCACAACACAGTGTAGTCTAGCTCTGAAAATCCTGCTTGTAGTACGAAAGCCTGGCTCTCGGACAAAAATAGAACAGGGTTGATAAAGCAGAGCCAGAAACAAGGGCTGATTTCATCAAGGTTGCCAGGTGTCCTGCTTTTCACAAGGAAATGGGATTTTTGTACAGGAGCTTTGCTGGGATTCTGCTCCAGGGCTGTGTCCCAGCGGAGTGGCTCCGCAGTGCCGAGCTCAGGGGCAGGTCCAGAGGGTCCTGCCTGTGTGGCACATGCCTGTTATTCCTTTTCTCCTCTTCCTTCTTTCCATTCTTCCTTCCTTCCATCCTCAAGCCTGATGTTTCTCTGACCCCTGTTGCTGCAGGGACAGGATACAGGGTGCCCCCTCTGTGCCATCTCTGAGGGATCCGTGGGTGCCAGAGCTCCATCCCTGCTTTGGGTGTCCCTGAGCCCGTGGAGGGCCCTGCAGGACACGCTCGGCACTGTGGGGACACGATGGGGCACGTCCCTGGTGTCCCAGCGAGGAAGGCATTAAGAGGAAAGGCTTGTTCCTTCTGTTGCAGGGCAGTTAAGGTGTGGAGAAGGATTCCAGCTCTCCTGCTGCCGGGCTGAGCGAGGCTGGGGCAGGGCTCTCTGTGAGCTCCGGGGTGCTCGGGGGGCTGCAGGCACCCAGCAGCAGCTGGGTCAGTCGGGGTGGCCGGACTCCAGCTGGAGCACCCGTCTGCAGCCCGTTTTCCCTTACAAAAGGGTTGCAAAACACCCATGTGGAATGTCTGTGCTCCTCCTGCCCACAGCTTCCCAGACTGTCCCAGCGTGGCTGGGAAGCCACTTGGGCTACCAGTTCTGAGGGAATATCACATCTATTAATACGCTTTGGGCTGGGACATCTTTAGAGCTGAAAGTTGAAAGACTCGTTCCTGGCCGTTTTGAGGATTTCTGAGTATGAATCACAAGGAAATTGCATAACACTGCAGCATTTCCTCCCATTGCTCTGGACCCTGCAAACACCACGCTCCCCCGGGGAGGCCAGGGAATTCTGGCAGGACTGGCCCATTCTGACAGTGCACATGGAAACTCTGGCTTGAAGGGAAGGTCCCGGCACCAGTGAAAGGAACGTGAGGTGGAATCTTCCACGCCAGGGCATGGAGTTGAAATCCTTCTCTGATGGAAATCCGCCTCTCTGCAGACCAGGGCTGCTGGCCTCCTGGGCTCCAGTGCTTTCCTTCAGTCCCTCTTCCCTGTGAGCAGCTGGACAATCCTTTCCTCTCGATTTCAGCCATTGGGCAGAATTTCATGCCGATGTTGGAACTTGAAGGATTTTGGGAACTGTGCTAAACACTGTGCAGCCTCCAGGGGATACAGCTTAGGTTGGGCCGTTTTGGATTTTAAACTTTAAATGAAAATCTGCTTTTTGTCTGAAATGTGTGTTCATGGAAATGTGTGTTTATGGCACACACAGGGAAGCACAGCCCATGTCTTGTGGAGGTTAATGAGCACCATGGGCAACAGCGTGACTCCTGAAATGAGGAAATAAAAATGAAATTACTCAACATCATCTTTTTGTAGTTCCCCTTCCAGTCCCCAGCTACTTCCTTTTCCTTTTCTTTTCCCACTACCCAGTGTCATCCCAAACCACTCACATACCCCTTTGCTCTTTGCACGTCATGGGTGCAGTTTGTTTAGGATCAGGTTGGAAAACTGATGTGTTGATTTATCTGTGCACAAGCAGAAAGTGGCATCAGATGATGAATAGTGGCTGTAGGACTATTTTAGACTCTGGATGGTGTCTGAGGGGTGTTTCAGGCTCTGGATGGTGGCTGTTGGTTGCTGTAGGAGTGTTTTAGGCTCTCAGTGATGCCCATCAGTGGTTGTAGAGGTGTTTAGGCTCCAGATGGTGGCTGTCAGTGGCTGTAGGAGTATTTTAGGCTCCAGATGGTATCTTTCAGAGGATTTCTCATTAGGGAAATCCACAGCTGATGTTTGCATGATCCACAGCTCCGGTATCGGGGAGCGTGGCAATGGCAGGACTGAATTTAGGGGGGCAGGAGCAGGTGCAGCACCTGCATTGCTGTTTCTGCCCGGGCTTTGGTCCATGTGGAGTTTGGGACGTGGATCCAGGAGCAAACACTGGGCTGTGCTGTGGGGGGTGTGAGTGAGGGACCCCCAGCTCATCCCTCCGGCTCCAGGGGAGCGGGGAGCTGCCTCCTGGGCTGTGTGTTCCTCTACCACACCCTCGAACATCACAGGCCTCTTAATCATCCCTATAAAACCATTTCCTCTGCAAAACATAGCATGTATTTGGTGAAATGTCTCACCAAAGGAAATAACTGGTTCTTTGATGAATTATCTTAAATATCAGGTTCGTAATTGAGCATAGTGCAAGTGTCAAAGCAGTCATGAGTTGTAACTGCTCTTATAAAATTTATCTTTCTGGATTACTTACAGATGCATCTTGGAATTTTTCAATAATAGCTCGTAAAGGCCTTCTTTCAGCTTCCAAACAGCAATTATCCTGCAGGAATGAAGCAGCAGTAGCTTCTGCTAAAAAAAAAGATACAATCTGGTTTTGTTCAGGATATTTGACCACCTACAGTAGGAGTTTAGAAAACTAAATACAATCAAGGTCTGTAAATTTTGTACTATGTTAATATATATTTTTTCTATACACATCACTTCTGAAACTGCCTGCTAAGGATATTTTGGCTCCGGTGATACAATCAAATGGGAATAATTAGTGAGAGCGAGATGTTGAAGCATCGCAGCGCTGCAGGGCAGGGATTTGTCTCCACGTTAGTCACTAGTCCCAATTCTGGGAGTTTTATAACCCAGCCTGTTCCCACACGTGTCCGTGGGCCACAGGCCCTTCACCTCCCAGCAATGTTTCTTCTCTCAGATTTCCCACCCTTTGTCAGTGACTAATACTGGAAAGTGAAAGAAGCTTTTTATTTCACGAGAAACTCTCTGGGTTTAGGGCTGTTTTCTCCAGAGTGTGTTAACAACAGGAAAAACAGCGTGTGGGCATAAAAATCCACTCCTTTAGTGGTGTTTTATTGTCTGGCGCGGTGCTGGGCGAGGCGTGTGTCTGCAGAGTGCTGCCCGGGCCCTGCCCTCGGCAGAGCTCCCGGGAGCTGTGTTGGATGCTGTCACCCTGGGAGGTGTCACCGCTGTCCCTTCGTGCCCCCCTGTCCCAGAGCTGTGTCGGTGTGAGGCAGCCACGGCCAGCCTGGGCACGGGAATGGTGCAGAGACGTGTGAGGGAGAGGGTGAGGGCAGGGGGAAATCAAATCCAGCACCTGGCAGTTGTTTGGAAGAGGGTTCAGAAGAGCTTTTCCAAGGGGCTCCCGGCCTGTCTCTCCCAGGACAGAGGTGCTGCAGTCTGGGCTCGGTGCTGTGTGGGGAATAGCAAGAACCCCTTTAAAATTCTGCACCCCTTCACAGGGGGAGGTTGGTCCCTGAACTGACTTGTATGTGAGCCTTCATCTTCAAATGCATCCTTCTGCTTTAAGCCCTGCCTGTTATCAGAGCTGTTTTGGAAAGAGTGAAATATCAACATCCCCAGGGTCAGGCTGGGCAGGAGTGACCTTTGCCAAGGCAGGAGCCCGAGGGGTTTGCCAGCAGACCAGGGGTGACCCTGGGGGCACTGGAGGAGCCTCACTCTTGGACCTCTCACACAGCAGCCCTTTCCTCAAACTTGGAAACTTTCTCTTCTCCTGGAAAATCTCTCTCTAAAAGATTTGAGGCAGTATAGGAAAAGTATTTCTTGGAAAAGGAAGGGATATTACAGACTTGTAGCTTGGTTTAAAACCCTGCTGGTGTCGAGTGGTGTTAATGGATTAAGAGAGACAATGGATGAAAGGTTTGTCCTCAGTCAGATGGGTGTAGGGTGGCAGTGGCTCTGTGTTTTATGGTTGCTGTTGACCTCTGTGTGGAACTTCCCTCTCGTTGTGTGCACACTTTGCAATTAATGGCAAAAGCATATTGTGTTTCCTTGTCTGCCCTTTTCCCTTGTTTCAAGAGCAGTCTCTGGTGTTTAACAGCCTCTGTTGTTTCATGGATCCAACTGGAAGAGCAAATGAGCTGGCAGAGGATCTCCCTGGAGCTGCTGTGCTGTGCACCAGGAATCAGGATGGTTTGTGTTGGGAGGACCTTAAAGCTCCTGTCGTTCCACCCCCCAATCCACCATCCCACTATCCCAGGTTGCTCCAAGCCTGATCCTTTGCTGTATTTGGTGCTCCCAGTGTGTGGGGGGTGAGCCAGGGCACGAAGGCTGTGTGTGATCCCAAGGAAGGGCCCAGCCTTTGAGTGATGGGCTGAGCCCCTGGTCCCTTCAGTGAGCCCTCAGCAGAGGCACTCAGGTTGGAGGGAAAAGCTTCCTTAGGGAAGGCTGGCTCCGTGGTGGGGCTGCAGGGCAGCAGCGCTGTCGGGAGCCCGCGGGCGTTTTCCTTCCCTCTTTCCACTTATTTTATTGTCTTGATATAAACATTGTTCCTAGAGGAAAACTCGCTTGCTGACTGCAGCTGGTTTTGCTGCTGAATCATCCCCCGCTCGCCAGATGTGGCTGATGGATTTTCTCCTGCAAACAATCATCTCTGCTTGGTCTCGTGTTAGGTAGCCAGGTGTCCTGGGAGGGGGAGAGGCAAGGTGCTCCTTGGAGGGATCAGTCCCTGCCCAAACCCCAGTTTTGAGCTGCTCCATTAGATTTGTGCTTCCCCGAGCGTGTCCTGGGTGGTGGAGCTGGTCCAAGGTGTCCTGCCGTGCTCCGGCTGGGGCCCAAACAGGAGAGCGCAGGAGTGGCCCCTGTTTGGGTGACCTCCAGGGAAGGAATATGTGCCCTGCTGGTGACATGCCCTGTGACACCGGCCCTGCTGGGGTGTTTTTGACCGTGGGGGTTGCTGGGGCACCCCGGCTGAGCAGCGTGGTGAGCTCTGCTGTGCCGGCAGCGTCCGCGCCCGGCTGCCGCTGGCTCTGATCCTCTGAGAACATCACAGGCAGCTTCCCAGCCTCGTCCTTCTGCTGGAGCTCCTGGGGGAGATCCCCACAGCAGGGACCCCGTGGGAAGCACGGACCCTCCCTGTTAATGTCAGGGGTTGGGATCCCGTGGAGGCAGAGCCCTGCCTGCAGCCCGGAGCCTCTCCCGTCCGGTTGCTGCCTGCGTGTTGCTATCAACATGGCCTTTGGAAGCTTGCCTTGCCCGCTGGCTATTTCGGGAGGCAGCATGTGATGCAGGCAGCTCCCTGCTCCCTTTGGAAGGGGGGTCCCAGCCCTGTTCCCAACAGCTTCACCAGCCTTTCGTCCTGTTCAGTGGACGATGCCCCCTCGGCCATGTCCAGGGTGCTGCTGGAGCGCTGGGATGCGTGTGTGTGTTCCTGGTGGGACTCTGAGCACTGAAGGATTATTTTAAGCCATTTTACTCTGTTGAGCTGGAGAAATACAACCTGTCTGAGGGCTGATCTTCTTACAGCTGCTGTTGGTATTATCCTGGGCTTTTAAACTGCCCTCACATCGTGATTAAAACCTTCTGCCAGTGTTTTCCCTTTTTATTGTATCCACTGACACGTCACTTTAATCTCCAGCAGCCAAGCTGTGGTGGTGATCGGGGTGGGAGGAGGAGCATTGTTATGTGAAGGCTGGAGAGGCTTGGGATGGAGTCCTGGTGGTGGCTGTGCTGTGAGCAGTGCTGGATGCACTCAGTGCCTCATCCTGCTGCACTTCTTGTCCTCTCTGAATAAATGACATCTCTTTTCTGCTCCTGCTCTTTGCCTGACTCGTGTGCTCAGGCTGTACCTGAGGAGAGTGGTATGGGTTGGATGCCTGGGTTGCACCTACCAGAGGTTCCTGTAATGCCCATAAGGGAACTGCCTGCTTTGCTCTGAGTTTATATCCTTTATGTCTGTCTTTCAGGAGAGGAGTCATAGAATCATGGAATAGTTTGGGTTGGAAGGGACCTTTAGAGGTCATCTAGTCCAACCCCACCTTCATTTTGTTTAGAAACTTCTGTAATTTCTGGTTTTACCTGGTCCATCCCATTTGCATTCTTTCATTGTAAGAGCTGCCCTAGTCAGTATTCTAACACAACTGCAGAGTGGGCAGCCCAGCGTTTGTGTGCAGAAAGTCATGGTGGTGTTTGGGGACCTGGCTGCTGGGGGAGGTCCTGGCAGGAGACACACTGGGGTGACACCAGCCGTGCCAGCAGTCCCAGCCCAGCTGGAGCCAGGCTCTTCATAAGACTTTCTGCTTGTGTTTTCCAGGTGTACAACTCGAACAAGGACAACCAGAGCGAAGGCAGTGAGTATTTCTTCTCAAGCCTGACCCCTGAGAGGTGGCTGAGCTGTGGGAGGGGTCAGCAGGAGATGCTGGTGACACTGGGCTGTGCTGGGCTCCCCGGGGCTGGGTGGGGACAGGGCTCAGCATGGGGTCCCCAGGGTGGCCCCAGGGAGAGCCAAGTGTGGCACCCAGCAGGGACCAGGGGCAGAAACCTGCTGGTGGGACCTGGGGCCGTGGAGAGCAGTGCCAGGCAGTTCCCTGCACCCCTCATGGCGTGTCCCCTCCTGCCCCACACCGTGTCCCTGTCCCAGTGGCACTGCAGGGGTCTGGTGGCCTCAGGACCTGCTCCTGAAGCTCAGCAGAAGGTTCAGGTGACACGTGGGACCAACCAGCTCTCCTCTCTGAGCCAGAATGCACAGGGTGAGTGTGTCTTTCCCAAGGGGAATTGGAGCAGAAATACAGGAGTAAGGAGGTCCTGCCTTGTCAAGATTGTCAACAAGAGCCTTTAGACTTAAAAAAAGCAGTTTTTATTGTAGTTCAGGCAATCAAAGCCTTGAGTCAAGAAAGCACTTGTTTTTCTTCCTAGAGCAGCAGTTGCACCTGGTCCTGCCTCTTACGTTCTGTGTTTTAAAACCCTTAATTGAGCCATTTCCCAGTAGGTTGGATTTGCCATAATTGCAGTACTCCAACCCCTGATCCCTTCCCTCTTTCCCTCAAAGCCACTGGTCAGGCGGGGCCTGGGCTGGGCTGACGGTCAGCACTTGGTTCATTTTGGTGCTGCCTCAGAAACAGCATTTTCATCTGGACCCAAAGCATTTTTCTCTCAATAATTGGTGTAATTTGCAGCTAATGTTCCTCACACCCATTTCAGCCCTTGCACAGAGCAGTCTCTTCCCCCTCTCTGCTCTCTCCTCTGTGGTTTCTCCTTCCCTTTGGTCATCCCTGCACATCCATCTTTTCCTGCATGTGTCACCTGGCTCTGTGCCTCCCGGGTGATCCTCACAGAGCTCAGTGCTGTGCCTCACACTGGGAAGGGCAGCATGGCCAGTGCCCCTGGGATGGGAACTCTGCCAGAACAGCTCCTCTTGTCTCTTTTTTCCAGAGGGGAAAGGGGTTTGTGAGGTGCAGAGAGCAGGAGTGGCTCAGCTCCCTCCTGGCCGTCCGTGAGCTGTCACCACTCCGTGTTCCCTGCACACAGCCCTGGCTCTGCCAGCTCTGGACCTGCTGGTTTGGCTCAAGAGACCCTTTTGATGGTCTCTCATAAAAATGAGACTGATTCTCCTTGTCTGCTCCTCCTCTGCCCTTCCTGGTTCTGGGAGTGGGTTGGGACCCCCGGCTGAAGGTGCTTCAGAACCCTCTGCTGGGGCTGGGGCTGCCACTGCTGTGCAGAGGTCTGACTGCTTCAGCCTCATTAAATCCCGGTTTCAGAGCTCTGCCTGCCTCACCAGCCACTCTAAAATTGATTCAGCAACTGGCTTTCTGCCAGCAGCCCTTGATACAGGAGCTTCCTATAAGGACTTGAAATGAGTGTGGTGATTGAGTGGGTCCGGATGCAATTCCTGACCCTGGGAGCCTCTATACCTCTGCTTCCTGCCTGCACTTATGGAGGCTCAAAGTGCCTCGCAGTGCTGCGGTGGCACTTTTGGGACACTGTAATTTTGCAGAGCTTTTGGGTTTTCTGTCCTGCTGTGTGGCCAGATGGCCATGGGCCTGTGGGTGATTTGTCTTGATCTGCTGTGGAGGGGCAGGAAGCCGAGCAGAGGGGCTGAGTGCTGTCACTGAAGCATGAGAGCCAGGGGAATTTAGATGCTCTAGTTTGCTAACCAGAAGAACTAGTCCTGCTCTGTGGAAACAAATCCTACAGGCCATTCGTGCTTATTGCACGGAACAGGACAAAATTCCTCCTTTCCCTTCCCTCCCACCATTTCCCTCTCTGTCTTCCACATGCACTTGGTTCCCCATTAGTTCGGGACCCTATCAAAAGTAGTCTTTGTTTTCACAAGCTCTTCACAGACCTTGAATCCCTTGGCTGCCCTGTCTGCTGTGCCCTTGTCTGGGTGCCCTGGCCCTTCCCAGTGATCACAGTCATGGAATCCCAGAATATTTTGGTTGGAAGGACTTTAAAGCTCCTCTCTTCCCCTCCCTGCTGTGGGGAGGGACACCTCCCACTGTCCCAGGCTGCTCCAAGCCCTGTCCAGCCTGGCCCTGGACACTGCCAGGGATCCAGGGACAGCCCCAGCTGCGCTGGGCACCCTGTGCCAGGGCCTCACCTCCCTCATAGTATAAAACCTCTTGCATTTCTCTAACCTAACCTGACCCTCAACCTTCCTTTCCCAATCTTGGCACTCACTGGTAGTTAGCGCCCTGAAAACTCATTTCTGGTAAGACTTGAAAGCTCATTCCTCTGGTCTCTGCTTCATGATTTCCCCCCTCTTCTGTGGCTCTTATTTCCAAAATGTCTTTGATAGAATTCAAACCAGAGATGGTTTCATGGCATGGAAATGTGTGGTGGGGAGGCAGAGGAGCTGCTTCGACCTTGCACTGCCCTGACACACAGCTGGAGCCAGCCAGGCTGACAGAGCTGATTCAGCCCTCCTGCCCCCTTCCCGATGCTCTGATATGTCACATCAGCGTAAAGGAAAGGAATTAATGGATTAAATAGAAATAATCTGCCAGGCAAAAATAGAACGGGATGAGACCAATTCAGTAGCACTTGGAATGTGATGCTGCTTGAAGGTCAGATGAGCGTGGGGGTGTGAGGGCAGCAGCTGCTGTACAGGTGATGTGTCTCACCTCTGCTGATGTAGAATCTTTTTGGGATGGATTGCAGCCTGGACAGGGCATCTCCTTGGGCACTGAATGCTGCTGCTGGAGGAAGAGCTTGTGACACATGTGGTGGCCTGGAGCTGAGCCTCACACCCTTCTCTGAGGAAGGAGAGCCTCAAGGGAGGCTCTTTCACTTGTCCTCAGAAAGGCAGGCAGGGACAGCTTAGATTGGAAGTCAGGGAAAATTTCTTCCCTGAAAGGGCTGTCCAGCCCTGGCACAGCTGCCCAGGGCAGGGGTGGGGTCCTCATCCCTGGAGTTTTACAGACCTGTAGATGTGGCTCTTGGGGACATGGGTCAGTGGTGGCCTTGGCAGTGCTGGGGGAATGGTTGGATTTGATGACCTTAGGGGGCTTTTCAAACCCTGATGATCCCAGGGACCTGTGATCTGGACAGCAGTAGATCCAGATCTGCCTTTGATCTGGGCCCTTGCTGAACCAAATCATTTGGTAAATGACTGAGATAAAGAGCAGATGCTTTGATAGAGGGGAAATCAAGCTTTTACAATGCTCATTAAAAGTTAAATTTAAGGATGACTAAAGGCACTTTGGATATTTAATCAGATATTATTTCTGGATATAACTACTGCAAATAAATCCCTGACCTTTCCTGATCCAGAGCTTGACAATGAGTGGAAGAGCTTATTCATCTGCTTAGGGGGATTATGCCAGGTTACTTCCATCCAGAGGCACTGCTGGGTTTCCTCCTCCTGCAGTTGCTGCAGGGAGGGGGGATCCCAGCCCTGCCTGCCTGGGGGGTGGTGGGCTCTGCAGGGTTATGGAATCATGGAATGGGGTGGGCTGGAAAGGACCTTAAAGATCATCCAGTTCCACCCCTGCTGTGGGCAGGGACACCTTCCACTATCCCAGGCTGGTCCGAGCCCTGTCCTTGGGGGGTCCAAACACGGGGGGGACTAAAGGGAAACTGCTGGTCTGTGAATGGGTTGGCACCTCCAGCGCATGGCAGAGAGCCTGAAGCAGTGACCCAAACTGCCAGCAGCAGACAGGGATGCCACAGCTCAGGGTCACACCAGTGCCACGCCAGGGCTGATCAGACCTGCTGAACTGGGTTGGCTGGAGCAAGAGAGTTTCCACACCACGGTTTTGAGCTTCTCAGCTACCCTTGTGTTCATCGACGGCCTGGGAATGGCAGCTGTGCCCTGCTGGTGGATGGCACGTGGGGTTTATGCTGCATCCATGCTGGGAGCCCTGAGGGTGCCCAGCAAAGGGCCCTGCAGCTTCTGGATTACCCTCACGTCCTGTGGCACAGGCATCCTGCAGCTCGTGTGCTTGTGTTGGCTCGGCCCTTCAGCCTGCTTGCCCAGAAAAATATAATAGAGCTGTTTTACTGTGCACTGTTTTGGGTCCTTGTGCCATTCATCAGACAAAACCCACCCCCAGCAGAGGACTCAAAACAAGGGATTAGGAAGGGGCTGCTCCGTGGTGAGCTGGCAGCCGCTCCCGGAGCCGCCGCGGATGGAGCAGGGAATGCAGGGGGGAAGGAAGCTGCACGTGCCGTGCTGGGAGGGCACTGCCAGCCCTGGGCTCTGCTCCCTCCCTGCCCTGCTCTGCCCTGAACGAGATGTGTCTCTCACATCGTGGTATTCCCTGGGGTCTGGAGCTGTGCCTGACTTTGCCCACCCTTCTCTGCGGGGCTCCTGCCCTGTGGAAGGTTTTCCAAACCTTTCTGTAGGGAGGAACTGATTCCCCATCACAAATAGCTGTCTGTGGGCAGTGTTTTCCAGGCAGCAGTGGGATGCATTCTTCCAGCAGGTGTTTGGATCCCTGTATTAGTAATTCCTTGAACTTAGAAGTGAAAACCTGCATTGGCACGGGTGAATTGAGTTGTACATCCCATTAACTCTCATGATTTAGCTCTCACTCTTGGGCAGAGGCAGCTGCCTTTGGGATATCCTAATTTGCACCAAATAAATATTTCATTGGTGCTAATAAAAGAGCTTGATCCATGCACATCCGTGCTGGGAGAGGCTGAGTGTGGAGCTCACCAGACAATGTTGTTCAGCTGGACTTTGCCTTGCTGGGGGCAGGAGTGGCTGCCTGGGGGTGCAGGCAGGGCAGGGGGCTGGGGTCAACCCTGACAGGCTCCCAAAGGACAGGTCCCCTCCCACTGGGCACAGGAGGTGCTTTGGACAGGGATTTGACCCCCAAATTCATTCCCATCTCCCAGCCCCTGTTGCTCTTCCACTGCCATGTGCTGTCAGATCTCGCCTCTTCAGGTGAGGTTTTTACCTCCGTACTTTCAGGGAATCACAAAGCAGTTTGGTTTGGATGCCCTCCAGCCCATGGATGGCTTGTTTAGCTGGGTGCAGGATTTATAGGATCTCCCTGGGACTCATCAAGGAAGATGCCTCGTGCCATTTTCAAGGATTTGTTGTGCTAAAATGTACGATTTCATTTCTCTCCAAGCAACCTGTTGTCAACTTTCCAGACAAGTTTGGGTTATCTCACCTTGATCCTGAATTAATTTTTGGCCATCTGCACAGGTAGATGCCCAGCAGAGCCCAGGGCAGGCGAGGAGGGCCTGGTTCAGAGGGCTGTGGAGGCTGGAATGACGATCAGTGTCTGTGCTTGCCCGGGTTACAGCTGGTACAAACTGCTGTACTTGAGTTTTTCTGCCCTCATTTATCTCCTGCTCGTCTGGGCAGTGGTGCAGCATTGCTGGGATGGCAGGGATTCAGGCAGAGCTCCCTGCAGGGCCCTGCCCTGCCCTGCCAGCTGTTCACCACTGCTCTCCTCCCTTCCCCTGCAGCTGCCCAGCTGGACAGCATCGGCTTCAGCATCATCAAGAAGTGCATCCACGCTGTGGAAACAAGAGGTAGGGCAGCTCTCGGGCTGGGCTTGGCAGTGGAGCAGTTGCTTTCCTGCCCTTCTCATGGACAGAATGATTCATGAAGCCTTGGACCCACATCAGATGAACCCATTAACGTGCTCGGGCCAATGCTGAGAAGCGTTTGCCCCACGGCTGGGCCTGCAGGGACTCACAGACAGGGGCAGAGTTAGGAAAGAACACACTGGGTGTGCAAAAGGGGGGACAGGACCAAGGGGGAGCTCACTTCAGCATCCTTCCTGCAGGAATGCTGCCAAGCACTTCCTCTCACGTGGGATTCCTTCTCCAAAACCTCCTGTGAATCTCCTTGTGTACAGATGGAATTGTCCCAGCCCCGCAGGGGGAAATCAGATGCAAAAGGCTCAGACCTCAACCGGAAGAACTTGACACAGTAAAATTTTCCCAAATTGTCCTTGTTAAGTGCAGATCCTGCATGGGGCTGCCATGGCTGTGGGAAGGAGGAAAAGTGTCCTTAGATCCTTATTCCTCAGCTAACCGGGGTAACATTTCTAATGGATACATGAAAACCTTGGTATCAGCCCCAGATTTTGCCATCTTCTATAGCTTTGTATTTAATTGGTGAGAAGGTTTCATTGGCTTTGCTATTCGAGAAGCCAAAGAAGTGAAAGAAATCTTAGCAGCTCTTGTGACCTTCTCCTGATAAGCTCCTTGTTTTTCCTAGGGATCAATGAGCAGGGGCTCTACCGCATCGTCGGGGTAAACTCCAGAGTTCAGAAGCTGCTGAGTATATTAATGGGTGAGTATCTGGAATTTTGGTAAAGGCAAGTAGGATGTGCTGCTTTGAAGTCTTGCCAAGCAGGAGCAGAGGCTCTTGTCGGGGTCCCTAATGGTGGTGCTGTGTCCTTAGCAGCACGAGCTGGTCGAGGCCGGGAGGGCCCGGGCACCGCGGGCAGGTCTGAAGGTAGGACTTGAGTAGGACCTGGCTTCTCCAGGTCCTGCTGCAGTCACTGGTGTCCTGCTCACACACGCTCCGAGTTCTGGCAGCCTTCCCAAATGCAAACCAGAATCTTCAAAGACATAGCTGAAAGCTTTGGCTTTTCATCTCCTACCTGCCCCCTTGTTCCCGGCGCCCTTTGAAATTATTTTCTCCTGGATGTTGCATGCTGCCTGTGGCTGTTCTTGCTTTCCCCACGGACTTCCTTGTGCCTGTTTATCTCAGTCTTGCCCAGAGTTCTCCAGCATGTGTCTCCCTCGTGACTGAGGCATTGGATCCTGCAGTTCTGGATGCTCCAAAGAGACAAGCTGTCGGGTCCTGCCACAGCAGAGGTTGGCTCTGGCTGTGTGGGACAGAACCATTTCAGCCCTGACCTCACAGGCAGCATTTCCATCCCACAGCTGCAGCTCTGGACTAGTCTGTCCATCTGTCCAGACATGCCTGAGACACAACAGTGGAAGAGAGAACAAAGCTGGGCTGGAGCAGGACAGCTGCCCTTGGCCAGTCCTGTCTGATGCTGCTCAGATGTGGCAAAACCACAGTTGAAATAGCTGTAGGAATAGGGAAACAAATGCTTGCTAATTTGTTAGTGCCCTATTGAATGTGTTTGTTACTCCTTGGGGGAAATGAATGACATTTCTGGTCATCATCTTCTTTCCCTTCACTTACTTTCTTTCCTTTGCTACATAATTTCCTTTTCCTTGTCCTCACAAAACTCCAGTGCTCCTTTCCCTGCATATTTCTTCTTGCAGAAGGTTTTCATCTGTTGTGTTTCAACATCTTTTCCTTCTCCTTTTCCAGTCCTTCCTTTTCCCACCATTAAGATGTTCACTGAGCAAAGCCCATGGTGGCTGTTACAGCTGTCACTGTTAACCTATGGAAAATTGATAATCCAGGTGATGGGAGCAGAAGGGCACAGCTCTAAATCTGGGTGCAGGGGATCTCTTTGCTCTGGCATTTGGAAAGTTCACTGCAGTCACGGGAGCTGGTGGCTGATGCTGTTCTTAGAGAAGTTTGGCACAGGCTGGTGAAGGTGCCCTGTGGTGCCAGGGCTGCGGGAGCCAGCGCTGTCCCGTGGCACTCACGGTGTGCACGGGGACAGCATCGATTGAAGGCCACTGCTGATAAAAGCAGGCTGGGGTTGGTGCCCCGGGGCAGGTCCTGGCAGCTCTGCAGCCGGGTCCTCTCTGGTGATGCTCATTGCCTCACCCCACGGGTGGCAGGGCCACGGACCCTGTTCTCCTGGCACAGAGGTGTCAGTCCTGGTGTCAGTCCCGGGGCTGTGGCAGATGGCAGAACCTGCCTGGGTGAAGAGCTCTGCAGAGCTGGGAGGGATTCGGTTTTGGACACCATCCAGCATCCATTATCTCCTCAGCCACTGAAGCCACTCAGCTGTCGCCCTCGTGTCTCATAAGGTGGTGATAAATCGCTGGTGCTTTTCCTTTGTCCCGGCGTGTCCCCGCTGGTTGTTGATGCTGGAAGCCCCTTTGGGGGCGAGTCAGGGCTGGAAGTGCGACCCCTTTTGGGAATCCCCTGTGGTGTTGATCTTTGGGATGCTCTGCAAACTCCATAATTGCTCCAAATTGTGGGGGATTAAATCTTCATCAGCCCCAGCGTTTGGGCTGTCTGTGAAGTCAGTGTCACACGGAAACGTGTCCCTTCTCAAACCCCATCTGTTCTCACTGCCCTCGGGGCTCCTCGTGAATGGAGGAGCCAAATTGTGCTTACACTGTCAGGTTTCCCTTATATTTAGAAATGAATGTGGGCAGCGTTACTGCCTCACATACAGTTTAAATGGCAAAAAGATCGAGTTTCCCCGAGCTGGTGTCAGTGACAGTGCCGGGAAGGGCTCTGGCACGAGGTGTCCCTGCAGGAGGTCGGCGTGGTGGCCGCGGGGCGCTGGCTCCCCTTGGGCAGCAGCCGGGTCAGGGGCAGCCCCAGCCCCTGGGTTGGGTTTCAGGGCAGATCTTGTCGGGGTCTGGGCTGGGGTGAAGCAGTGGGGGGGTGCTCTCAGGGCTGGTGGGGCGCAGATCATCTCCCCAGCATTCACTGGCACCATGTGCCATCACAATGAGGACAAAACCCAATAAATAACCAAACTTTCATCAGTGGGAGCTCCCACGAAGGGGTTTATTGTGGCACTGTGGGGGCCCCAGCAGGTCTGAACTCTGCAGAAGGTGAGTTACAGCATCTGATCTGCTCTTGCTCCTTTGCCACGTGGGCCGTAAGGGCTGGGAGTGGGGCTCCTGCCAGCCCTCACTGCTGGGATGTGTCATCCCTGAGGCCGTTTTGGAAGTCTCTCCATCATCACAGTGGGGTGATGAGGTGGTTCCCCAGGTTGTTCCCCTCACCCTGGAGAAATTTGTGAGAGACATTGGGTCAGGGATTGGCAGCAAAAAGCAGCTGTTAAAGCAGCTCCAGGGTTAATGCTGACTGTGGGCTGTGGTCCCTGGTGGCCCCAGCTGTGTCCCCGAGGGACAGGGCTGGTGCGGCATCGCTGCCCGGGGAGACGGCTGCTGCAGCTGGACCCACGGCAGGAACTTTTTGCAGACTCATAAACTCGAAGGTCAAAGGGAGCTGATTAACTGCTCTGAGCCTTTTCATGGGACCGACTGTGGAATTTCACCTCTTGTTCCATGATCCTGCCTATAAACTGCTGGGGGAGCTTTTGCAAAGACACATGGTCTGGAGTTGTTTGTTCTACTTTAGTTAAAAAGGGTTTTTTTAAAAAAAGATGGAACTTCTGAGGGGTTTTGTTGGTTTTTTTGCTATGCCAAACTTACCTTGACTCCATTAAAATTCTCTCCTTGCAAAGGCAGTGCTGTAGGAAGTTCCCTAGGCACTGACTCAGGAGGATGGAGGTAATTTGTGTGATTGCTGAGACACACATGATATTACTGTGAATATGCGTTTCTTACGTGTTTACTTTTCCAAGTGCACCTCTTGATGTTTTTTTTAATTAAAATAAACCCTTTGCCCCAAGGGAAAGCTGAATTCTATTCAGGGCATTCTTTTAAGTAGGTTGAAAATTGCCCAATGTTTATGTGGGGCTTTAAAATTCAAAAATGCATTATTTGTGTCTGTGAAAAGGCAAAAACCCCTGAGCTGAGCCCGTGGGAGCAGATGGTGAGAGCAGCTGTGGCCGTGTCACCCTGGGCCTTGGGGACAGTGAGAGCCCCGGCGCCTGCGCTGCTCCCCAGGGACACTTGGCACTGGTGGGACCCCAGCCAGGGACCTCAGGATCCTGGCTGAGTTTCCAGGATGGAGTTAGCAAAGAGCATTGGTGGAGCAGCATCCAGGCAGGAGAGATCAGCTCGTGGGGCACTTCCATGCCTGGCTTTTCTGCGGCCTCGGCTTGGAGCCGTCGCCATCTGGGACTCAGTGCCGTGCCTGAGCCCGCTTCCCTGGCCTGGTGGTGGCTGTGCAGGTGGCTGTGCAGGTGGCTGTGGCTGTAATTGCCAGCCAAGAGCTGGTGGGGAGGTGGCTGCAGGGTGACGATGCTGGCCAGTGTTGGGAAGAGGGTCCCTGTGGTGTCTGTGCCTGGCTGTCACCGCTGTCGCTGAGCACCACGGGCTGCTGTGCCCCGTGTCCTGGCCTGCTCCAGGCCACTGCCCCTGTCCTTGCTCGGGGTGGAGGATTCCCTTCTCTTTCTCTTGTCCCGTGCCTGTGAGTTTGGCCCGTCCCGGGTGATGGACCTCACGCCCCTGCAGATGTGTCCTGAGCTGGGAACAGCAGGTAAGGTGGGATGTGATGGTCTCCCCACGCAGCTGAGCGGGCACGAGCTGGAATTGTCTTCAGTTTCCTTCACTTACTGCTTTTTTGTCTTTTTCCACAGATCCCAAAACAGCCACAGAGACAGACACAGAGATCTGTGCAGAGTGGGAGATCAAGACCATTACTAGTGCACTGAAAACATACCTGAGGTAAGGAGAAAAGCCTCACCCGGCTTTAGGAGGGGTTTGGTGGGGGTCTGGCGTTTTACTGCCCATTACTGCAGACCCTTAACAACAGCACTTCAATAGAAGCAGTGCAGAAACTGCTCTTAGAGGATTTATTCTGGCTTCTCCCTGACTTTCCAGCATGTTTGAATAGGATCTGGGGAACACACTAAGCTCTGACAGATGCACACCTTATACAAAGACATTTTTAAAAGCTCATTCTTGCACCCCCTGCCTTGATTTAAGCTTTTCCCGGTGGACTTCCACCTTTTGAGCACGTGGCAGAAGGGGAGGGCAGTGCTGTGTAAGAGCAGGGGCTGTAGGGCTTTTCCAGACCTGGTGCTGAGCTTTGTTGTAGTTATGATTTCTGTGTGTCAGGCGAGCCAGTATCATCCTGGGGATCTTCCCAACAGGATTGGGTGTTGGCAGCCAGCAGCATCTCATTATCCACAGCGTGCTTCTACCTGTTGTGACTGCAGCTTCTTGCTCTCAGTGACTGCTGTGCGTTGGGTTGGGTTTGAGAGAGCGAGGGAGCACAAGAGAGAGCCTAAATCCAATTAGGGTGATAAGTGTAATTAGCCTGGTGGATCTCAGCCTAGAAAATCACAGAATTTTGCATGATTGGCAACCTTTGCTCTGGAGTCTGAACTGTTGGCAAAGCAAGGAGGAATGTGGGCAGCACCAGCATGTCCCTCTGAAGGGATGCAGCAGTGGGAGGGGACAATGGGAGGGGGATTGGGAAAGTTTTACAGTTAGGCTTGTTTATCTTATTAATTTATTTTCAAACTTACTTGAAAATCACGGGCTCAGTAATGCACTGAAGCTGTGTTACTGAAGGAATGCTAAAATTAAAGATTAATTTAGAGGTGAATAAATCAAAGGTCCTTGCATAGATCTTATTCCTTCTGATGAGGGGAATTAATTAGAGCTGGTGTTACTTAATTCTGCACTTTCCAAAATGGAGCTGAGTTTATTGTAGGGGCAAAGCTTTCTTTGTGTGGACTGTGTTCCTCAGATGTGCTTTGTGCCTGTTTCCTTTTTATCTTCCAGAATGCTCCCAGGGCCCCTCATGATGTACCAGTTTCAAAGGAGCTTCATCAAAGCAGCGAGTGAGTTTGCTGATGTTTATGGCCCCACTCCTGAAGAGGAGCCTCATGTGCCAGTGGCTGCCCTGGGTCCCTGGGGCCTCCCCGCCGCCCTCCCGGGCTGCCCCTGGCGAGCAGAGCAGGGCTGGCCCGGGGCAGGAGGTGGCAGAGGAGGAGGAGGAGGAGGAGGTGGAGGCGCAGGTGGTGCCGGGATCTCCTGCTGCCGTGACCATCGGCTGTTGTTACACAGCTCCCACGGTGTCTGGGGGCTCTCTGCTGGTCCAGATGTCTGGGCCACGTTCCTCTCACTGCCCAGAGAAGGGGCTGTGCTGGGAGCAGGGGATTTTCTGTTGGCAGCTGTGCAGCCTGTGGATAGGGGAGTGGGATGTCAGGAGGGCCCTGGTCCATGGCCATGGCAGTGCTGGCCTCCTCCAGCAGCTCCCACTGAGCACCTTGGACCCAACCAGCCCGTGGAGCACCAGAGGCTGCAGCCTGGCCTGCCCTGGGCACGCTGAACGTGGGAATGTGCCGTATTCCCCGTGCTGGGGTTGCTCTGGTTACAGGCAGCTTGCCCTGCTCACCATGCTGTTCACGTGGCCTCTGCTCTCAGCTCCCCATCTCAGCCCACCCAGTGCCCCCCTTTGGAAGCAGCTGGCTGCAGGGGGTAGGCAGGAGCAGCGCCGTGGGGAGCATCTGCAGTGCCCGGGTGTGGGATGGAGCAGCTCCTGGGATGTCTGTCAGGGACAGTGTTAGACCTCTTCCCGTAACAACCCCCAATGTGGAGATAAATCATCTTCTATCCCCATGCAGAACTGGAGAATCAGGAGTCCAGGGTGTCAGAGATCCACAGCCTCGTTCATCGGCTCCCGGAGAAAAACAGGCAGATGCTGCACTTGCTCATGAACCATTTGGCAAAGTACGTTTATGACTGATGTGTTTTTCTCTTGTTTTTCCACTTCCTCTGAAAGTCAATAGTGGTGGAAAAGTTTCCCTGTGTGTGTGTGGTGTTGACTCATATCTGGTTGGCAACTGGAAACCTGCGTGTGAGCGAACCACGGGCCGAGAGACCGAGTGGGGTGGGAGGGGGGGATGAGGGACGGGAGCTTCCCAGCTTCCCAGCCAGCCCCCAGCCCCACGGCAGCACCAGGAACCCTTTTGCTCCTGGGAATCTCGTGTTGCTCTCAATGGCCTGGGATGGGTTTGGCTTCCCAGGCTGTCCAGGAGGCAGAGCGGAGGTGAAGCTCCTCACGTGGTTTCAGAGCAATCCTGCCATTAAAGGACTAAAAGTGATTTCTTTGCTCAACAAATGACTACTCTGGGGCGTATTTTCTGCATTTGTGCACCCTGATGAATCAATATTTTTGTGTTACCTTGAAACTTTGCGAGGGCGAAGGAATGGGATAATTTTTTTTTCTTTCAGTGGTAGAGCTGACCTGTAATTTCCCATCTGCTTCCTGCTCCTGCAGGTTCCCATGGAAACCTTTGATTAGTGTTTTAGAAGTGAAAGCATCATCAGGTGTTTGTGGCAGCCTCAAGGCTGTGGGGTTGGACCTGCCCTTGCCGATTGCACCAGCGCTGCAGGAGCAGCAGGGATGAGGCAGGACTGGGACACCTGGGGAATGACTTAATCGGGATAACTGCTTAGGAGGAGATCTGGAAGAGCCCAAGTTATCTGTTTAAAAGAAAAAATAACAAATGATACTTGAAATAGGCTTAAACACAACTCCAGATGCTTTCTTGTGGCCTGGGTTTGTGTCTGCTCCATGGGGTCCCTGGCAAGGCTGTTAAAAACCAAATTGCTGGTTTAGGTGTTGATTTCAAACCTTCTGCATTTACAGCCTGAAGCCAAGGCCACATGGTTCCAGTGCTCCCATCAGCCAGTTTTTTGGGATTGCCCAGGGAAGCTGTGGCTGCCCCATCCCTGGCAGTGTCCAAGGCCAGGCTGGACAGGGCTTGGAGCAACCTGGGATAGTGGAAGGTGTCCCTGCCCCTGGCAAGGAGTGGAACTGGATGAGCTTTAAGGTCCCTTCCCACCCAGACCATTCCGGGATTCTGTGATTTTGTATGTGCAGGGAATCTGTAATTGTTTAAGTGTTTTCCATCTAAAGGAAAAACCTGGTGATGGAGTAGAGATGTGGAGTCAGGTTTACAGTGGGGTTTGTGCTGCTTTAGTGGGGAAGGAATTAAAACAAAACAAACAGTGTGTGTGGTGGTGTGTGCTATTTTAGGAAGAGAAACAGCTCATAGTGTTATTTAATATGAAAAAAATTATCTCAGAGAAAGGCAGGAGGCTGAGGAGCTGGAGCCCGCTGAGCTCTCCAGCCCTGGTGCCATTCCTGGGGGGGTCCTGGGCTGTGGGGGCAGAGGCACAGCCAGCCCCAGCCATGGGCTCGCAGCATCCCTCTGGGGCTGGTCCTGCAGCCCCTGCTCCGGGAGCAGCCCCCCGATCCCAGAGCATCCCCCTGCTCTGGGAGCGCCCGTGGGGCAGCCGGGGCCAGCCTGGTGCCCATAACTCCTAAATGAGCTGCTTGGGGCTGCAGTGCCAGCGAGCCAGCTAAAGACAGGAGTGGAGAGCAATGTTCACATCTGCAGCAGATGTTTGGAAGGAGGGGCCAGGCTGCAGAAGGGATGGGGCCTGGCTGCCCGGGGGGGATGCTCTGGATGGGTGGGACCGGCCGGGGTCTGGGTGCTGCTGAGAGCAGGGCACCCACAGCCAGCAAGGGCAAAGCCAAGGACTTCTGGCTGGCCCTGCCAAGCTGGGCTGCACTGCTTGGAGGGGATTGTCTCATCTGTTTCTGTCTGGGTTTTTTATTTTAAGTAACGAATGAATAATCAAGATTTGCATGTTTATCACATGAGCTAAAAAAATATTTCTCGCAGTCTTGCTTTGGAGGTTTCTGACACTAAAACCAGATCTTGGGCTGAGTCGGTCAAGTCAAGAAAGCCTGCCCTGGGTGGTTTCTGACTTCTCTGTTTTTGGGGTGTACGTGCTCTGCTGCACTGACGAGGGGTGTGGGGCTCCTCCTGTGATGAAGCTGCAGTTTTTATTAACAGTAATACAACTGCTAAGAAGGCTGAAGTGTTCAAAAATGGCAATTGTTAACCCCAGTATTAGACAAGACCAGTGCCTGGGAGGTGGTTCAGCAATGCCCTTCCTCCTGTGCAGCAGAGAAGTGTGGTGGTCCCATGGCAGCTGGGGGCCACAGAATTGGGGTGCAGTGAGAGGGGCCCACAGGGGAGGGAGAGGAAAAATCTCAGGAACAGACAGGGTGAAGGACAGAAGCATTTTGATAGAAAATTATTTCGATTTCTGCCTCTTACTGCATCTCCAGACCCGTTTGTGCTGCCTCCTGCCTCATGCCCATATGTCCAGGCAGTTGTTCACTACAGCACAGAGAGCAGGAGTGGTCCCCATCCCTGCTCCTTCCAGCCTGAACCAGTCTGGGATTCTGTGATTAAACCAATTTTTTTAAATGCCAAATAAGTTGAAGTGAAGCAAAGTGCCCGTGGTGCTGCTGGGCTGGTGGTGGCTGTGCCAGGGATGCTGCTGGAGTGGAGCTGGTTGCAGAAAATTGCCATTTTTGTTAGTGGAGCTGCAATATCATCCCTGTCTCTTTCTTCTTTTGTAATGTACTTTCTAATCCAGGATTCAGTGCTGTGGAGGCGCAGAGCAGGGGGATTTCACTCTGATTATATTTCAAGCATTTAGGGAATTATTTTTCATGCATGGCCATAATTTGACACCTGAGTTTTGCTTTGTTCTTGTGGTAGCGAGTCCAGGTTCTCCAGCACAGATGGGGCCAGGCTCATCTTCACTGCCCCACACAACCCCTGATCCATGCACCCACTCCTCTCCTGCCGAGGTCAGCACCACGAGGAGGCTGCAGAGCTGAGTGTGTACGTGTATTTAGCAGAATTAATTATCTCTAATCGCTCCCAGCTGTGGCCTGGCCAACACCAACTGGTTCCCTTTGGTTTTGCTGTGGTGCTGTTTTCTAGTTTACGTGTTTTAACCAAGATGACAGTGATGGTTATCTCCTGCACAAGTTGCTTGCTGTTTATCAGGGCGGTGGTTTCCATGGGCTCTGCAGGGCAGCTGCTGATGGGGACCCAGCAAAGCCCTCGCCGGGGCAGGGGCCGGACACGGAGCCCGGCGCGTTCCGGAGGGCTCGCTGCTCAACCGGGGCTTGCTGGCAAAGGAGAAGAAGAAAAAATTCCTCCAGTTCTTCTGCCTAAAAATACAAGCAGGGCTTGTTTTGCTCGGCGTGGAGCAGCCCCGGCCTTGGCAGCTCCGTGCCGCGCTGGGGCCGCGCTGCCCCGCGGGAGCTGCTCCCGGTGCTCACCACGGTGCCTCTGTGCCCGGCGGCTCCACGACCCCACCGCGGCACCTGTGTGGTGGCAGCTCCCCCAGGAATGTGCTTTTCCTTGGATTGTTTTGCCAGTTTCCCCCGAAGGTGCAGCCGGCGAGGAGGCTGACGCCTCTTGGCACAGCAGGTCTGATTTCATCCCCGTGGCAGCTGTTTATGCTGCTGTCTGGTAACTATTCATTTGCTTGATTTATGTATTGCTTCCAGTAAGTCATTCTTGTCCAGGACGTTCTGGAAATTTCCACTGGCCACTGAGGCCTCTGAGATGCTCCAGTCTCGTGTGCTGCTCGCCTGGTTTGGCTGCCAGAAGCAAAAGGAGAGCTGTCTCCGGGCCGGTGTGGCTGGGCCCGCCAGAGATCCTCCTTGGCTGCCTTTGGGAATGCCATTTTTCTGCCCAGTGCCTGTTCCTGCTCCTTTTGGATCATGGCAGTGCTGGATCCAGGCAAAGCCCCGGAGTTTGAGTGACCCAAAGGATCTGGGTGCTCCTGTGGGTAGCAAAAGGGGAGGTGGCATGGAAGGAGACTCCTGTAGGCACGTGCTGCCTTGCAGGAGCTGGGAGAATCCTGCCTGGGCTTGGCTGTCCTGGGTCAGGTTCATGCTGTGCTTTTTTACCCCTTTTCCTTTTTCCCTAGTTGGAATCAGTTGGGCTTTAAGTTCCCTTCCAACCCAACTCATTCTGTGGTTCCATGATTCTATGATTTGTGCTCTGGAGCCAGAGGTGCCAGAGCCTTGTGGGGAGCAGCAGCACCTTTGGCTTCCCCTTTGCTCTCCTCTCCCTCACGTGTTTTGGTGGAGGAGCCGGTGATGCTTCCGCAGAGGCGAGACAGCCCTGCAGCATTCTGTGCCTGCCCTTGCCAGCTCTGCCTCCCTCTTACTCCTCTGCTTTTGTTTTTAATATGAGATTCTGCAGAATTAAAAACCACCACAAAAAGCCCTGTAGGTGTTCTCTGGGTTTTTTGGGCTTGGCTTCCTGTAATGTGTAAATTAGCAAAAGGTTTTGTTCTGCTTCTGCAAATGAACTTTTAACCCTCTCTGTCTGGATTGTCCCTGGAGCAGCTGTGTGGGTGCTGGTAACTTTTCCTTCCATGCTTCTCTAAAAGGTCCTTATATTTCATGCAGGCTTTCCAGTTTCTAGCTGGAGGGGAATGTGCCCCAGAGCCTGCAGTGTCCCTTGTTAGGTTCTTTTGCACCCACATCCTGCACAAGACTCGAGTCTGGAGATAGGATAATGGGGGCCTTGGACTAAAGCTGGTATCACCACCCTGGCATGATGATTTAGCTCATAACAAAGCACCTGCTGGGTTTGCTGTGGAGTTTCTGTGGCTGAACATCTCTGCTGAGCTCCTGCTGGATCTCTGGGAGCAGCACCAGGCATTTTGCATTCCTCGAGTGTGAATTCTTGTGGGCTTGTGTCTGAACCTGGTGTCGTTGGGTAGAGGTTGTTGATAGCACATAATTATCTGGATTCTTTTTGATTGTTTATCACAGTGAAACTGAAACTGGGTATGGAAAGAGATTAAATCAAGAGTGAGCAAAAGATTTCCAATAACTGGCTGGTGGTGTCTGCGCCATCCCCGCAGACAGAGTGGGATGGAGACATCTTCATGAGCACATCCCTTGATTGCCCTGTAAGAACAGACCCAGCACTGAACCAAACTCAGTTAGAGAGGTTTTAGTCAGTTTTTCAGCAGAAGAAAGCAGACTGGAAATCACAATTGCCGAGATACCTTGAAGCTGCAGTTTTTGCCAGGATGCTTGAATGATCCTTGGGTTGCGGAATCACAGAATCACAGGAAGGCTGGGGTTGCGAGGGACATTTAAAGGCCATCTCGTTCCAACCCACGTGTGTGTGGCAGGGGGCACAGAAATGGGGGAGCGAGGGGCGTTTCCAATTGTTGGGCAAAACCTTGTCCCGCTGGCGAAGGCCAGACGAGCATTTTTGCTGCTGTTGTTCACATCATTAATTCTGAGAGCTGGTTATTCCTATATTCCCTTTCTTCCAGCACTGTCTTCTAGGAATTCAGTATTTTGGAGGGAAGAGCCCTAACCTTGCATTTGTGAAGTGATTGAGCTCCAAAATATCTCTAAGGGAAAAAAAAGGTCAACCCCCCTGTGTTGCTCTTCCCCGTGGCCGCTGCGCTCGTGCGAAGGTGCAGGTGTGCACCAGGCACCTCCTGCACGTGGCCCTGTGACCTGGCTCCGGCTTGGAATGGTTCCCTGTGGGGACGTGGGAGCTGCACTTGCTCAGCCCGGTGCTGCTGCTGCCGGGAGGCTCTCTGGGAGCCCGTTTACTTTGGCTGTTTTCCATGCAGCAGGTTGTAGACTCCGGCGCGGCGCTTGCCGTGGCAGCAGAACTTTCAAAGGATTCCTTGTTAACCTCGACCTGCTCCTTGGGGCATTCCTTGCCCTGCTGGCCATGTGGGTTTGTTATTGCAGTGGGACAGCACCAGGGAGGTCTGGTTTTGGAGCCTAGGCGCAGGCTGGCACAGGGGTGGCAGTGGCACAGTTTGCAGCCGTGGCAAGCCCCGTTCCAGCCCTGTCCCCAGGGGTATTTGGGGGTGAGGCCTCTTTGCTGGCTGTGTTTGTACAGGTGGAAACCAAGGTGACATTTACATCAGCTCTGGCCGTGCCTGTGGTTTTCCCCACGGTGTCAGTGGAAACCTGCAGTGCCGCCGTGCCGGGCATAGGGAATGTGCCAGCCTGGGCTGAGGGTTGGTGAGCAGGGCTGGGATCCCTCTGAGATCCCCCATCAAGCTCAGCTTGCCCAAAGCCAGAGAGGATGGCTCTGGGAGCCCTGCTGGCTCGGCCTGGGAAGCTGGAGCCGAGCAGTGCCGAGCTCCCTGCGTATTTCCCTGCAAGTCGCAGCACGTTTGGTATTCGCGCTGATCGGGCTCGCCGATACTGAACCTCACATTTGGCCTCGGTGTCTTCTCAGTGCAACATGAGCCCCTTTTTTTTTTCCCTGGGAGTGAACCCAAGCATCCAGCTGTGGCCAGATCCACCCGGGAGAAAAAGCGAGTCTTGTTGCAGCAAGTCAGAGCACCCGGAATCAGTGCAGGCACAGGTTTGGTCCCAGCTGAGCAGGGAACCCAAGAGCAGCAAGGGTTTTGCATTCAGTGAGTTTCCCCTTGTCTTCACTGGGAGGTTTTGTCATTCCCTGGTGATCTGTCCTCCTTCTGGATCCGCTGGCCTCTGAGTGCATTCCTCAGGCTTGGCTCTCCTGGCCGGAGCGGCGGGGCCGGGGAGGCTGCGGAGCTGTGAGCCCACGGCCTGGCTGCAGCCCGCGGGGTTTGTCCGTATGCCTGGCGTTCCCAATTCCCACAGAGCGGCTCGGTGAGCCCAGCGTGCTCCTGCTGCTCTGGGCTCCTCTGGCCCTTGCAGAGCTCCCTGCGTCCAGAGCAGCCTGAGGAGCGCAGGCGTGTCCGGAGCCTGGGTAAACAGGCAGGATGAAGGGATGGTTGTGCAATGTGTAAGTGTGGTGTTTCCGTGCATCTGTGCTCCGGCTTGGGAATCATGGAACCTTTAAAGCTGGAAAAACCCACTAAGATCATCATCTTCAGCCATTCCCCCAGCACTGCCAAGGCCACCACTTGCCCATGTCCCCAGGTGCCACATCCACATGGCTTTTGGACAGAGGATGAAGCAGAGCTCGTTGTGCTCCCTGCTTCTCCACAGCTGTCTGCCAGCAGCCACTGCAGACCGGTGTCCCTGTCACCTCCTATGATGCTCATGTGCCTTTTAGGAACGATTTAGGAAAATGGAATTGACTGATTTAGCTTCCTGGGACACCAGTGGGTGCTGCTGCAGCTGGAATTGCATCACCGGTTTCACCAGCTCTGTGCTGGGTGCCAGTCACAACATTCCTGCAATAAACACCTGCTCCGTTCCTGGCCATCAGACACATTCCCGAGGCTGGGAAACCCACCACGGGTTTGAGTGAGAAGTGAGTCATCCCCAGGGAGCTGCAGGACCACCATCTCTGGGGACACAGCTCCACCAGCCCCTTGGACAGGGGGAAGCTGAGTGGTGGCCAGCTCAGCCCCTCTTCCCTCTCCCCCTCTGTGCTCATCAGCCGCAGCCCAATTAAACTCAGTAATGTGCAGGGACGAGTTAAATGCACGCAGGAGCATTTCCCAGAACTCGTCAGGTTGTGTCCGATAAATGCCCCCAGCTGTGTGTGCTCGCAGCCCGTGTCCGTCCGTCCGTCCGTCCGTTCCGCGGAGGTCCAGGTTCAAAGGCTGGGAGTGGGGGCTGTGGGGGCAGGAGCTGTGGGGTCCCAGCTGCAGCCACTGCTCAAAGCCCAGCCCTGGCACAGGCTGCCCAGGGAAGTGGGGGATCACCATGCCTGGAGGGATATAAACTGTGTAGATGTGGCACCTGAGGATGTTGTTTACTGGTGGCCTTGGCAGTGCTGGGGGAACCGTTGGGCTCGATGATCTTGGGGGGCTTTTCCCACCGAAATGATTCTGTGATTCTTTGCACATACTTTGTGGGAACAAGGCTGGTGGCCCTGGTGCCACAGATGCCTCTCCACCCAGTGTGCTGCCTCTACTCCCTGTGCTTTTTACCTTCTGTGCATGTCCAGAGTCAAAGGTGAGTGTTTAATTTCTA
Source organism: Daphoenositta chrysoptera (assembly GCA_013397915.1). Taxonomy (NCBI): domain Eukaryota; kingdom Metazoa; phylum Chordata; class Aves; order Passeriformes; genus Daphoenositta; species Daphoenositta chrysoptera. Next base: position 85,983 of record VZRO01002376.1, read on the forward strand.
TTAAACTACCCAGAGCAGCCTAAATAATTTGGGGGATTGCTGGCCTCTGCGTGATTGGCTTTTCATGTTGAACAGAAGGCTCTACTGGTGGTGGCAGACAGGGTGGATTTTTACCTGTAGCAAGAGGAACGAGCTGCATTATTTTCCATCCTTTGAGGACCTGCTAGGCCAGCCACAACAAGCACTGTGATTGCAAAGGTTTGTCCCAGACATGGAAATAGAAACACTTCAGACTTGCCTTTTGTTCCCTTCCGATGGTTGTTTGCTCAGAGATTTTTTTCTGAATCAGGGAAGATATTTGAACTAATAATGGCACTTTTGGCTGAGATTCAGATTCATGTATTCTATGTATAAAATATGTATTTATATATGAAATACACACACAACAGTGTATACATTTATATAAATACATTTATAAAATACATGTAGGAAGTAGTTCCAGACATGGGAAGCAGGAGTTCTGTGGGAGCAGAGCCAGGAGCCCCTGTGGCACCCACTGGAGCTCCGACCATGCTGGAATATTTACTGTTCCCTGCTTCCCCTGCACTGAACCCTGGCTACCAATTACCCCGTATTAAATTGTGTTTGGTCATGGCAGTGGCTATACAGTATCCAGGCAACCCGGGCATAATCTAATTTAACACCCAACATGGATTTACTCCGCTCCCGTTCTCCTTTGTTTCGCTGCAAGGGAGTGAGAAGGGAGCGGTGTCCAGGACACCCCGGGATGGCCTGTGGGGACGGTGCTCCCCGGGCTCCCGGCCGGGCTGTCCCCAGGGCCTGGCAGGGCTCCGTCCCAGTGACACCGGCTGGGTGCTGGCGGTGTCCAGCACGGCTGCTGGGTCAGCACCAAGCGGGTCAGGACTTCGTGGAGCTGCTCACGGGTGGGGCACTGCTGAGCACAGGCACTCCCCGGGCCGAGGGGCTCTGCCTGCCCCCCACCCCCAGGCTGGTCCCCAAGGGAGGCACATGGGAACCGTCGTGTGCTGCCAGGAGAAGGAACAGCCCTGAGTCCAAGAGCCAGTGATAGCCTGGCCCACTGAGAGCCCCGAGCAGCAGTGAGGAGGTTCTGCACGTTCCTCCATTAGTTGTTGCTGTCTCCTGCGCTGGAAGTGGGGAGCAGAAAAAGGACCCATGGAAATGAATGACAGTGCAGTTTGCTCAGAGTGCATCAAGGGCTGGAAAGAAGCAGCAGGTTAAAAGGAAAACACAGTGAATGCTTGGAAAACTTCTAAAGAGCAGCTCAGGAATGGCACTGACAGTCCCTGCTGAACAGCCCCGGCATTAAGCCCACTTTGGGCTGAGAACACCCATCTTTAGAAACTGCGGCATTATTTCCTGGTACAAAGGATGATGAAGAGGTATAATTTAGAGTAAATTATCCTGTGGGTAATGGATGGGGAATTTGAATGATGTGAAAGGTGAATCATGTTTTGGAGCACGGCTGTGGTGACCTGGTACAGGGATGGCTATTGCTGGAAAAGTACCTGGGGTGCAGAGCAGGAGTTCATGTGCCACTGAGGTGTATTCCAGAAAGGAGCCAGATTGCACAGCTGCAGAACAGCTCCCACACTTCCAGAGGCAAAATAAAGTACAGTGAGGAGGGGTTTGGTGGTGGAGGCGAGGGCCAGCACCCTATGGGTGAGTGGGCAGTCCCTGGGCAGGTCTGTGGCTGGTGCTGTGGGACCGTGTCTTGCCTGGGGAGCCATTAATAGCCTGGTCTGAAATAATTACCAGGACCACGCTCAGCTGCCTCACCGTAATGAGCTGGTGACAGTGCAATTTATTAGAGTGATGTAGGACATGGTAACGGTAATGAGAAATGGAGGCACCTGATTTTGTGCGACTCAGATCAATTCAGTTGTTTTTTTTATAAATGAACATTGTTTTACTAACCACAGAAGATCATTAAAATTATTATTTTATTAGTGCTTTTCAAAGCCATTTGAACTACAGCTGCGTTTTTCCATATCCAATTAGGAGCACGTGAATGTGTGTCTGAAATGCAGTTTTGCAATGCAAAAATGTCATTGGGATTTGTGAGTGTGGTGGGTGGGAGTGGGGGGAAGGTTTGAATCCCCATATAAATTTTGTATAGTATATACTGGTTCTTGTTGGACTTCTTCTGCCTTTCTTGCTGTTCCATGAGGTTGTGACTCCTTAAGGAGAGTTTGTTTCCCCTCCCAGCTCGGCAGTGCTGGCGTGGCCATGAGCAGCTTGGCGAGCTCTTGGCTGTGGTGAGGATGAGGATGGGGATGGGGAGAGGCTCTGTGCCCGCCCGGGGATGGGGATGGGGATGGGGATGGGGATGGCCAGGCTGGCAGTGTGGGCAGCACGTCACCTCTGGCAGGGTTGTGTGGAGCCTGTCTCCGGGGCAGCCCATCTCCCCCAGCCGTTTACTGACACCGGAGATTTCCCGCAGGCTGGTGATCAAATATTCAGAGCTTCCTGGCAGTGGGGGGAGTTACGGGTAAGAGGGAGGTCCCGCCAGCTCCCGAGGGCTTTGGCCAGGACCTCCCCACTCTGAGATTGGATCCCCAGCGCAGACTCGGTGGAGGGGACAGCTCTGCCTGTTCCCCTGGGATGTAACGTGCACCAGGATGGGGCTTCTTGCCCGGGCAGTGAGTAGGGCTGATGTTGCTCTTGGGGGAGCTAAGCCAGCAGCCCTGAGTCCCTGAGCCCCCCTTGTGATGAGGCCTCTGTCTGCTGCCAGAGGAGCTGATATAGGGATGAGCTCTTTGCTGGTTCAGGTGAGATTTGGATGGAAAATAATGGAAAGCATCTTTTCTTTTAAGCCAGCCTGGGTTTACAGTGTGCTGAAATACGCTGAGCTTGCACATGAATGTCTTGGCCCTAAGATCAATAGTAGAAACTCACAGCAATAAATTTTAGGGTCAGTCCAGCAAGTGAGTGTGGGCCTCGCTCTGTGCTGGCCTGCTGCATTTGTCCAGGGAAACAGGAGAGAACGTGAAGGAAAAGACTCTAAAACCCCTCAGGCTACAACTGTGGGAGCACACAGCCTGAAGCATAAACGTTTCCTGGTTTAAGGGGTCAGGAGCAAACCACAAGAAAGACACAAGAAAGGCTGGAGGGCTGCACCACAGGCCCGGCCACACACGTGTCCCCTGTGACCCAGCGGCGTCCAGGGCGCCCGGCGAGCTCCGTCCGGCCTCAGGCCGGGGTGTGCCTGGAGCCGCCGAGCGCCTGCACCCCGACATGGCCGAGGGGTGCCTGGCTCTGTCCCTGTTGCAGTGTCCCCTCGGGGTGAGGCAGAGCAGAGGACGTGTCCCATTAGGGCTGCTGGGGCTTTGCACCTCTAAGACCAGGTGCCAGCCGGAGCTGCTCCAGGGTAACCCCTCAAACACCATAACCAGGGTGCCACATGCTCAGTGTCAGCTGCTTCACTTTGCTGAGCTGGTCTGTGCCCTCTTGTGAACGAGAAGAGATGGAGGTGGCAAGGAGGAAGGCTCGGGTGACCCTGGGTCCCCATCTCGGGTGGTTCCCCATGCCACGGAGAAGGGAACATGTGGGGCACAGGGATCTGGGGGCAAAGCCCCATCTTGGCCTCCCAGCCCGCCTGGCTGGGCTGGATGGGACTGACCTCTGGTGCTGGAATGGCTGGGAAGGAATTGGCCTTTGGAACATATGAGGTCACTCATTGAGTTGGAGAGCAGCGTGTGTCAGAGGTCCAACAATTTGTTTTCAGAAGGGTTTTAAGCATTAATGATTCAAGATGTTTTCCTGGGAGTGGTTTGCAGCATGAGGCTCGGTGGCTGGCGTGGGGTTGAGGTTTTATGGGATTAGTCAATTCATAGAGGCTGAAAGGTCTCTAGGAACACAACAGTTAAATTTGTACTTTTCCACATGGCTGAGCCTTCAAGGAGCTCACCAGGAGCGTGAAAAATGTAAACAGCGTTGTAAGCCTTGTGCCAGCCACGAGGCAGGGAGAGCAGGGAGGGGGTTCCCTGTGGATTAGTTCCATCACCTACTTCATTTTCTTTCTCTTCTTTTTCACAGAGTTGCAGATAATCACAAACAGAACCTGATGACTGTTGCTAATCTGGGTGTGGTGTTTGGGCCGACGCTGCTTCGACCTCAAGAGGAAACAGTCGCTGCCATTATGGACATCAAATTCCAGAACATTGTGATTGAAATTTTAATAGAAAACCACGAGAAGGTAACGGCTTCCCTTGCTTCTTTCATGCCAGTAGTTTATGGAAAGGAAGTGGTCTCTCTTTGCCCATGGCAGCCCCCTCTCTCCCCATGGCCAGTGGCACCGCGGTGGGGCTGTGCCGGGGAGGGGGCAGCTGGCACCTCGTTCTTGGGCTGCAGTTGTGTAACCAGTGCTGCTGGTAGCCAGCCTTGTTTATGGTCATCCCAGTGTGAGTCAGCATGTCCATGTCTCCATCACAGAAATTCCCTTTCTCCCCACTTCCCACTGTTAAATGGGAATTTGTCCTTGGTTTCAAGAGAGATGAGTGCTAAAGCAAAACAGTGTGAGATGCACACGTCGGCTGGCTCCTGCTTGGCTGACTAAATCCAGGTTTATCCAAGTACTGGCTTTATCCACAATGTTGATCTGAATCCTGATGCATTTGTGTTTGTTGGCCATGGATGCTGTGGTCTGTCAGTGGAGCAGTGGTGGCTCACTGGGGCCATGGTCCTGGCTGTCACTCCCTGGCTGCATGTGCTAAAAAAATACCATTTTCTTCTAAATTCAGCCAGTTCCCCGATTAGGATCTTTTGTTAGTCTGGTTTTGATTGGAAAGGAGTAACGAGTTTGTGCATTTAGGCAGTGAAGGCAGAAGTAGAAACCAGCTTGCCCTGTCTGGGGTGGCATCACGGCTCTAAGTCCACATCCAGTTATTTCTTGAGCAAAGAGCTGTGCCAACACGTGCTTTTCCTACTGGAAAAGCCTGGCCATGCCAGTTGTCTGTCTGGCAGGGGCAGGTAGAGGACGAAAGACACTGAGGAATGGGTGTAGTGGACTCTAGCAATGGAGGGAGACTTTGAGAGAGCTGGTCTGGAGGGATCACTGCCCTTGTCTGAGCCTGGGGGTGCAGAAAAGGAACAATACGTAACTAAATATCAGCAACCAACAAGCCTGCTGCTCTCTGGGTTCATGCAGTTTTAGAATTTCATCCCCTTGAGAAAAATGTGATTACTCAGTTTTCTGACAGCTGTGGCTGGAAGTTGCAAAGACTTTCCCAAGCTGGTCTGCAGCCATGGGAGCGCGGGCGCCGGGGTCACGCCGTGGGGGGCACAGGAGGGACACTGGTTGGTCTGTCTGGGCTGCTCATCATCACCTGCACCCCCAAAAAATCAGCAGAGTGCCAGGGTTCTTCACAGCTTGCAGCGTGCATCTCGGGTGAAAAATAAAGGAGTGTAGACAGAGTGGGAATGTGGCATTTAGGAATCTGTACCCAAAACGTTGCCCTGCTGAGTGCATGTCTTCCTCAGACGCTGCACTGTGGAGCGGCGCAGCCCAGGCAGGTGGGCAGCTGTCCTGTTCCATGGGGTGATGCCAAAGAACAACTTGTTTATTATTTTTAACAGATATTTAACACGGTGCCAGAGGCTCCGGCGTCGAACTCGCAGCTGCTGTTATCCCGCAAGAAGAGCACGGAGTCGAAGCCTCCCTCGTGCAGCGAGCGGCCGCTGACGCTCTTCCACACGCCCCAGCCCAACGAGAAGCGTGAGTGCCCTCCCAGCCCTCCAGCTTTGCCCTAATCATGCCTAACAGACTGCCATTCCCGTGCCATTCCCGTGCAGTTTTCCTGCTGTCAGTGGAAGGGGTGATTCCATAACAGGGTCAGGCTTTGGTTTCCTCCGCTGTCGCGTTGGTGGGGAATGGAATCTCTCCTGGCATCGACATGAGGCTGCCTCAGCACGGGATAAAGTGTTGCTGTCCCCTCCCCACCTGACGGGCCCCTGCGTGTCCCCTTCTCATGTTCCTGGACCCGTCATCGCTGCCATCAGCTGCCGGCCCCGGGTGCCACACCTGTGGCAAGGGCGGCCACCCGCCGGCGTCCCCACAGGGCGGCTCTTTCAGGATGCTCTCAGGCACTTTGCCTTTTACAGACAGGAAAACTCGGCCAGGGGGTTCGGCATTTTCCTGAGGATTATGTACCATGGCAGTTTAAAAATGTTGGAGCTCATCTTTCCATTTCTGTCACTAATTGATGCTTCAGATACTTGGGTGAAAGAGCCAAGGCCCCAGCCCGGCTCGTGGGGTGGCAGAAATGTGTCTGCTCAGGCTGTTGTTTCGTGTTACAGAGTAAACCCAGTTCCCAGCTCTCTGGTTCTTCCTGCCCACGTGCTCCTGGACCAACCAGCTGCACACAGGGAGCTCTCCCAGTTTGGTAAAAGAGCAGGAGAGTCTCCTGGTGAGCAGGACAAGCACAAGTGGAGCAAGGAGCAGGGGAGGCTGGGGATAGCCAGCTCCCCTGGGTGGACAGAGTGGTTGCTGTGGACTTAGCTGGCTCTCAAAACATGTGGGTTTGTCTGATTAAGTTACTGTTAATTACCAGGCACTCTCCTTTCGGAGGGTGTTGGAAAGATCCGCGTGGGTTTGAGGAAGCAGTGGTGGCCCCAGAGCGTGCTCTGGAAATGGTGTGGGACGACTCTCGGTGAAGCCTCAAATATCAAATGCTGCTTTTGAAAACTTTCAGCCCCAGTAATTTATTTGCTGCTAACTAAGCAGTGGTTTGTCAGCCTCCCGGCTTGCCAGGCTGCCGGAGCCACCATGTGCCATCCTCCCCATGCCTGGGAGAGGAACTGAGCTCATTTCTTTATTTCTGCATTTATTTATTTCCATGTGAAGCAACATTTTCTTAGTTTTCCTCCTGACAGTCTGTAACCTCCTGTGTCTTTGGGAAGCTACCACTGTTTTATTCAATGTTTGCCTTCCCTGCTGCACATCACTTGAGAAATATGAGGTTTCCTTTCTTCTCCTTTTCTTCTTCCTTTCCTTTCTTACTGGTCTGGAGACAGATCAAGGCTCTAAGTCAGGGTGAAGCGCAAGGGCTTAGGCAGCAGCTCAAGCCTAGCTGAGCACCACAGAAATTGAAAGTTGAAATTGAAGCTACAAACGTTCAAAATGGGAGCAGGGTGCACATTTTTTAAGACTGGGAGCAGTTTGACATAAAAAGAAGTGGAGTGGGACAGTGGATTTTCCATCACTTGAAATCTGTTCATCAAAGTCCAATACCTTTCTAACATTTTAACTAGCATTCATCACACCAAGTTGTGTGTAAGTCAAAAATTATCATGTTGGACAGACAGGGAGCAGATTAGATAATCATGATTAATCTATGATTATAGTGATTATTTTGTTGTTAAACATTTACATTTTTATCCACATCTGACCCAGGGAGTGGCTCTTGTGACACAAGTGTCAGCAACACAGCAAACACCATTTTGTTCCTTATCAGTTCTTTTGTCATCTCCTCTCTGGTCCCTGGGGTCACTGTCACCACAGTGCCCTGGATCAGTTATCAGGCAGAGCCCTGCTCCAGCATGGTGTGGCTTTCCTGGAGACAAAGGCTCTGGTGAGGCTCCAGTGGCTCTGCCTGCCTCACTTCCCACTCAAGATACAAAGTTTGGGTAAGGGGTGAAAGGCTCTTCTGCCCTCTGCATGCTGGAAATGCTCTTGAGCTGGTGGGCAGCTCTGCTCTTGTAGCTGTAAAACCAAATAAAATCTTCCAGTGAAGAATCCTTCACATAAACTTTCAAAAATGTGAAGCAAAGTACAGTTTCAGCCTTGTAAAAAGGAGGAAATAAAATAAAGCTGGAGCTCATTCATCTCCCTTCCCCCTGAGCTGAGGCACTTGCAGTTCTGTGGCTGACGGGACTCCCAGCTCGCTGTTGGCGGGTGGCTGCTGTGGAGATTACAGGGACAATCCACACGGATCTGCCAAGCTTAGGGAGCTTACTCCCAGCCTTCAGCCTTGGGCTGCAGATGTTTGCAAATAATAAGCTGGTGTCAGTCCACACTCCAGGGGCTCAGGGCAGCTCCTCAGGGCCGGCCGGGCTCAGCACAGGCAGTCCCTGGGCTTGGCCAGCTTTGTACACGTGGTCTGTCATGGGCTGCCTAAAACCTGCTCTGGCAGACACAAAAACCAGAGGGATTTGGCGTTTTTAGGTCCTTAGACAGCTTGATTTCTCTCTTATTTCATCTACTGGCTCCCACATCTGCCTGTCAGTATTTGTGGAGGTCAGTGCTCTGCTTTTCTTCACTTTTCCCTTTGTCTTCTTCATGGATCATCTTTTTCATCACAAGGTGCTGGTGCCCTCTGAGCCCAGAGGGTTCAACTTTCGCAGAGCTGGGGACAGAGAAATGTCTCTGCTGCTCATTCCCATGGTGACTCATTGCAGATCAAGCTTAATGAAATCCAATTTCAGGAACATGTTGAAATGTATCAACATCACACATCCTTGGCTTTGGCCATCCCTGGAAGATAAGCCCAACCTGAGCTAAACCAAGCCCTGCCCTGCTGCTCTATAGGTGCTGATGCTGTCCAGGCACCTGGGAAATGCAGGAGCTCCAGAGAAGGAGGACAAGGAGCACTGGACTCTGTTCTGGGCATCCACGGTCCTGTGGCTGATGTGGCTTTTCCCTGTGGAGTGGTGGCACAGCTGTCCCAACACCCCAAGACAACCCTGCTGCCAGGCTGTTTTACAGGCAGTTCCCTTCTGCTGTGTGCTCAGGATTAACCTTTCACACAACCCAGGAGTTCCTCTTGCACTCTTTTACCCCCCTTTAAACGTGCACAGGATACAAATTAATATTGCAGATTCTCCTCACTCAAAAGGAGGTGGAATTTAAAGGGATTGAGAGCAAGGACTCCCTATCACTACACGCTTTGGGGTTGTAGTTTGACCATGTTATTGTGTACTGGAAAAATAATTTTTGAAAGAGGTATCCTTGAAGTAGGACTCTGTTTTCCAGCTGGTGCCTGCCTTTCAGGCAAGCAGCATCCCAGAAGCAGCCGCTCTCTGCCTGGGGCTGCTCTCGTGCCATCAGTGTTGCTAATTGCTTCTCACCGCTGCAATTACTGCTCCCATGGCAAAGGCGTCTCCTGGAAATGAGTTAATGGGGTTGTTGGTGACCCGCACAGAGCTGAGGAGGGGGCCCGTGCTGTGGTGGCTCTTTGAGATGCACAATAGTGTCAGTGCTGATGGCTGAAGTTACACAAACAGTGGGAAATCTCTCAACAGATGTGCTGCAGGGGAACAGGGATCTCTGAGAAGCTCTGGCTGTCAGCAGAGCAATGGCAGCACTTCCCCAGCACTGGGGCGTGCCCAGCACATCCCATTCCGCATCAGAGCCAGAGGCAGGCTGCTGCTCCACTGCATTTTGGAAGAGCTGAGCCAAAATGGAGCAGAGACCCATCCCCTTCCCCTTCAGACCTGGCCAGGAAAGAGAGGCAGTAATTGGTGTTAAATACAAGGCTGAAGCAACTGTAACTGGGTGATCTGCCCTGTTCCTGATCTAAGGTGTTGTCCTGCTTTGTCACCCAAACGCTCTGTCCCTTCAGAGCTGATTCCAGTCACACAAATCCATTCCTGTACATAGTTTGCATTTCAATTTCTTTCAGGTTGTGGCATTTTGGATGCCTTTGGCAATGTGAAGTATTAATACCTTGAGAAAAGTGTGTATTTTCCTGCTTAAAATGGTGTTCATTTAAATGTAGCTGCATCTTAAACCCAAAAGAGCCAAAGAGTACCTGGTATTCCTTGTGGTTTAATGCATAATGTGTCTGTAACTAACTCTGAGCCCTGGGGAGATGTCCCTGTTTGCACTGGGACAGGGTTTCCTGGGAACACTCGATGCCTTCACAGCCGTTTGCTCTTCACTTTGTCTGCAGTGGCAGCTGATGATTCTTGGGTTTTGGTGTTTTGTAGAGGAGAACAGAAACAGCATCATCAACTCCAGCCTGGAATCCGTCATCTCTTCGAACGTAAACAGCTTCCTCAACTCCAACAGTGCTCCCCAGCCCAGCCTGAACTCGAGTGATCTTGAACTAGAAGTAATTAAGCCCAACAGGCCAAATTCCCTGTAAGTACAGTGGTAATTAGTGTTTTATAGACTCCCCATCCTTAATCTTTAATCAGAGTTGTTTCTTATTCTCAATCTCAGCAGTTTGCTGAAGAATACAATTTAACATTTTAATTTTTAATGGGCACCAAACATATGCCCTGCATTTTTAACACAGTCTAAGCAGTGGAATTAGTTACTGTGGGTTACATCTGCCATTGGTTCCAGCTCTGATGGTTTTGCCCATGTGGAATATTTTTGAGCAGAACTCCTCAGTGCTGCCCGGCCCATCTGGTGATAACTCCAACACACACAAAGGACTTTTCTTCTGAGTTCAATCCTGTGACTGTTGTCAGTACAGTTGATCTCTGGCCAAATCTGTGCTGTTGCTTCTGCTATTGCTTCCTTCATCTGGAAAGTTCAAGGGAAAAAAATAGTGACCTTAGCAATGCCTCCCTGGGGAGGGCGAGTTATTTATGAAGTCCCTGAACTTGCCACGGCGGAGCCCCCGCGCGATGGCGGCTCCGCTGGGGGAATTTCCTTCCTGCCAGGCCCTGCAGCATTTTCCCACAGAACCTCCCCTCCCCGCCATGTGAAGATCTGCTCAGCTCTCCAGGAGGTGAAGCCGTTCCCCGGCGCTCCTGGGCACGCCCTGCGCTTCGCCGCGACGCTCCCCTCACTGGAGCTGCTCCCCTCACCCCGCTGGCTGCGGGGCCCTCCCAGGGCAGGGACACCGTCCTTCCCACCCCTCCGGTCCTCCCACAGCCCCCACGCTTCCAGGTCCCACTCACCCGAAGCAGCCCCATGCCCTGAGGGCAGACAGGGCCATGCCCGGTGCAGCTCAGCCCCTGGGGGCTCGGCATGGCCGGTGCCGGGGCAGGTGCTGTGGACGTGGTGATGCTGTAGCTGCTGCCTCGGCTGGGTTGGGTTTGGGGTCTGGGGTGCAGCTCTCACTGCAGAGTGTGGATGGCCCCAGGCCCTGCCAGGCTCTCCAAGGCAGGAAGGTAAGTGTGAAACAGACACAGGCTTCATCCAGCTTCACCATCTGCTCTGCTTCCACCATCATCCTGCTGCCACTAAACCCCGAGCTGCACCAGTGCCACAGTGTCCTCTCCTTGGCGTGCCTGGGAGCAGGGTTGGGAGGCCCAGCTGCTGCCAGGAGCGCCGTGGGGGCAGGACAGACCACCCAAAGGTAGGACACCTCCAAATCAAGGCTGTGCTTTACATGTGGTACATACACAGTAAAGATGCTTCTCTCTCTCATGCCTGGTTGAACCTCTGGAGTCAGGCACATCCCATTCCCCCAAAGGATGGCTTCAGTTTATCCTTCAAGGGGGAAAACATGGTGTGGCTTATCACAGAATGAGGTTTGTGAGCCTGGGTCTTGCTGGGATCTTGCAGGGATTGATTGCCAAATTCACAGTTTTTCAGATTCCAAGAGTTGCCTCTTCCTAACAATTTCTTTCTTAGCAGAAGTTATAAAGAAATTCAGCAGAATAGCTCAGTTAAAGCTGTGTGAGGCTCTCGGGAGCGGAGGCACCGTGCTGTTCCTGAGGGATTAGGTGAGCAGGCTGGCACTGAACCAGGTGCTTGTGCCAGTTTAGGAGCCTTTAGTTCTGTGAGGTGAAATGGGGCTGAGCAGGACAGCACTGGCTGCTCGTGGCTCTGACAGTTCTGGTGGCATCTGGTGCTTTTCCACAAGTCCAGGGATTCTGGGGTAATTTCTGCACATGCAGGAACATACGGGTTTTGGTCTGCCTTGAGCTAAAGGTTGAAATATGGATCCTAAGGGGGCTAATACCACAGGGCAAATATTCTCTGTGACCCCAACTATTTAAAATCAAATGTCTTTAGTCCAATCTTTCAATAAGCAATGAAGCATCTGACTTGATTTTATTCTGAGTGTGTATGGATGTCACTCCCCCTGCTTGCCCAGGAGCAAGGGCTGTCCCTGTGGTTTTGAGAGCTCCGTGGGGTTCTGCCCTCAGTGGGGACTGGGTTTGCAGTGGCGAGGATGAGGAGGGTGAGGAGGGCTGCCAGCAGCGGGTCTGTGCCCAGCCCTGCCCCGTGGCTGCGGGCTGGCTGGGGATGGATTGCCTGAATGGTGCCGGTGTCCGGCGGCTCTGTCCCCGCTGCTCCGCGGGGCTGCCCAGTCCTGTCTCCATAAAGACCCTTCTGTTTGTCCTGGCAGCTGAGCAGTGTGGGCTTCGCAGGCAGCCTCGGGCAGCCACGCACTCTGCCCCGGGCTGGGGCATCTGGTGCTGCCGTGCCAGGGGTTCTGGTGCTCCCCTGAAACTGCCGGGCCCACAAATAGGATCTGCGGCCATGGGGAGGCTCTGGAGGTGCCTTGGGGTTTGCGCTCCTTCAAACACTGCCAAATCCTCTGCTGGTCAGGACTTCGGGGTTTTTTCTTGTGTTCTTTGCAACTTTCTGTAGTTTTTAGGTGTGGACCAGGGCCGTGGTGGTGGGGAGCTGTTCAGGAGAGGCTGACTTGCCTGGCAGCCCCCATGAGCACAACGTGCTGAGCTGGGATCCTGTGCTCGCCCTGACAGGGAAGCTGCAGGGGAGGGAGTTGGGTCATTCTGATGTTCTTCGTTCCTACTAAGGAGCCCTGCTGATATTCCTGTGGAAATATCTCCTGTGGATGTCAGCGGAAGGCTCCTTGGAGTGCAAATGTTGAGGCCTGCAGGCCTGGGGTGTTTCTCGTGTCCCGTTTGTGGCTGTGAGCCCCGATGTGTCCAAGATGGCCTTTAAATGTGCCAGCTGTAAATTGTGAGCACCATCTGTGAAAGGAGAGATGTTTGTTTGAGCTTCTGTTTACAAAAGCCCTTGGCTCCCTGCTAAATGCTCGTGTTTCCCCCAGGTCTGCTCCGCCGGGAGCTGCGCCAGTTCCTAAATCCCCCTCGAGAGCCAGCGTCGCTTCTTCCCAGCCTCTGTTACAGCAGGGGCTGTGCTGGGGCTGAGGTCCTTCCACCTCAGGGCTGGTCCCCCTGTCCCCCTCCCCAGGGAAACGGGCTCCTTCTGACCTGCTTTCTCTGGAGCACTGTCCAGAGTCTCCAATCCAGAGGGAAATTGTTTTGCTGCAGGGCTCAGGCTCTTCCTTCCCAGCCACCAATCGGGCTTTTACGATGGGAATGCATTTATTTGTTGGGGCTGGGTTTATTTTTATGGAAAAACTGCTCTGGGCAGGAGTTGTACTGGGTGAGTCAGCGGGACTGCTGTCCCGTGCCAGGAGCTGTCACTGCGGCTGCGGCTGCCCGGGGACCAGGGCCACCAAACCCTGGGCAGGAATTTGTGTCCAAAGCAGTGTTGGGATTCTGTGTCCCGTTGGTTTCTGTGTCCCGTTGGTTTCTGTATCCTGTTGGTTTCTGTATCTTGTTGGTTTCTGTATCCTGTCAAGTGTCTTTGTCCTGTCCCTGCAGAAAATGACTTCCTTAGAAAACATGGCCAGGCATGAAGCAGAAGGCAGTGTGTTTCCAGCAGAGATGTGTACTTCAGCTGAGGCAGGGCAAGGACACGGGAATGGCTTCATACTGATAGGGCGGGGATGGATGGGATATTGGGAAGGAATCCTTCCCTGTGGGGGTGGGCAGGCCCTGGCACAGGGTGCCCAGAGCAGCTGTGGCTGCCCCTGGATCCCTGGCAGTGCCCAAGGCCAGGCTGGACATTGGGGCTGGGAGCAGCCTGGGACAGTGGAAGGTGTCCCTGCCTGTGTCAGGGGTGGTTCCAGCCAAGGAGATACAACCAGTTTAACACCCTTCCTGTGTCCATCCGTGCCTCCAGGCCTGTCAGTGTTCCCAGTGCTGGTGCCCATCCTCGCCCTCAGGCTCAGGGCACTGGTGGCATGGGGCCCATGGACCAGGCTGAGCCCCCACACTGCCAGCCCTGGCCCAGACTGATGCTGCCCCTCCTTCACCCCGGGGACTTGGCATTTAGGGAAATAATAACCTTGGGAAACTCAGATTTAGTCAGTACATGTCTATTTGCATTTAATTTCATTTTCTCACTGACCAAGTATGGCTATTTCTTGCCCTCTGTGGGTATGGAAAGAAATGAGGAGCAGATCTAAGTCTAGTGGTCATGAAAAAATAACCCAGTTACTCCAAGGAAGAGTGGCTATTCCCACATACTTTTGATTTGCAGGACTGGAATAAATCTTCATTAGGCATCCCAGTTAAAACTGAACACTTCTCTTTCCATGCCTGAAAATGAGAGAAATTTCAAATATTCCTGAATTTGTAAAACAGTCTCCATCAGGGACTTCTCCAAGTGGCTGGGAGGGAACTGTGGGGCAGGGGTGCAGGGGACAGCACATCAGAGCTGTGGGACTGGGGTGATGCTGCACCTTCCTCCCATTGCTCCGTCCCTGTGCTCTGCTCTGAGGGCCCTCACCATCCCAAATCCAAGTGCAGCATCCCAGAGTCATGGAACCTCAGACTGCTTTGGTTTGGAATGACCTTAAAGCTCCTCCATCCCATGGGCAGGGACACCTTCCACTGTCCCAGGCTGCTCCAAGCCCCGTCCAGCCTGGCCTTGGGCACTGCCAGGGATGGGGCAATGGATCAAACAGGAGAGGGTAGGATGTTTTTGGGAAAACGGTCTCTTAAAAATGCAGATAACTTTGACAATTATCAGCTGGGACACATGAAAGCAAAAGCACGTGAGGTGAAGCAAGCAGACCTTTAAATGCTGCTGGTTCCTCTGCAGGGGAGCTGGACAGAGCTGCAGGACAGACCAGGCTGTGCCTGCTGTGCTGTGCCTGCCCATCTGTCCTCATCCAGAGGGGCTGTGGTGAGCCAGAAATGAGTCCTTAACCTGCCTGACCTCCAGTTCCTCTCCCTGTGCTGCCAGGCCCTGGTTCTGCTGAGCTTTCATGGCTCTCTGCTCAGTGGCTCCTGTTGTTTATATTCCTGAAGAATAATGGCAATTAGAGGTGCAGAGGCACAGGAGCAGGTCCCACCCTCATCCTGCCTTCCCAGCAGCCACTTTGGGAATGTCCCTCTGAAATGGCATCTCTGGGACTTCTGTTTAAGACATTAGCTCATAAATCAAGTGCTCCTGTCCCTGAGGAACCTGGATTCTCACCCGCTCTCCTCCCACCCTGATGTTCAGCCCCACTTTAATTTGGAAAAAGGCCAGGAAAATGCACTGGTGTTTTGTTTTGCTGCGTGTCACTATAAAAATGGTGACTTGTGCTCAGAGGGGTCCAAATTAGGAGGAGTTTCTTCCTGGAAAGGGTGGTCAGGCCTTGGCAGGGGCTGCCCAGGAAGGGGTGGAGTGCCCATCCCTGGAGGTGTCCAAGGAAGGGCTGGAGGTGGCACTCAGAGCTCTGGGCTGGGGACCAGGTGGGCACTGGGCACAAGTGGGACTTGATGATCTTGGATGTCATTTGCAGCCTAAATGACTCCAGGATTCCAGGTGTTCCTCCTGGGTGGCAGAGCTGGTGCCCGGGAGGGGGTCCCAGGGGCTGGGGCTGCCAGCCTGCTCCAGAGGCTCCACGTTGCACTGGACTCCAAGTGCCCTGAGTGGTTCTCACTGTAGCAAAGACGTTTCTATTTCACTTTAATTTCATTTTCTGGTTCTCTGTTCACACGAAATGGCCAAGCAAACCCCGTGCTCGGCGCGGGGGCTCTGCCGTGGCTGGGAGCTGCCTGGCGCGTTTGGGGTGGGGAACGTGGGACCGCGAGGAAATAGGAACTTGATTAATTGCGAGGCTTTGGGCAAAACAAAGCTGTTTCTTCTTCCTTCCACTGCATTGTGGCCGCCTGGCCGGGAGCCACCGCGGCTCCGGAGCAAGCCAAGAGCTGGGAGAGGCGTGTTGGGGCCAGCAGAGCAGGGCTGGGGCTCCCCGGGGACCCTCCTCTGCTGCTGTGTCCCCTGCTGCCCTTCCTTGGGGGCACTGAACCCCGAGCACCCCGTGTGTGCTGGGCACCCTTGGGTGGCTGCAGGGAGCCCCAGCTGGAAACTGGGGCTGGGGGAAGCGTCTCCCTCCATCCTGCTCCCTGCAGCCACTCAAAGCTCAGCCCAGACCCCAAAACTCTGGTCTTCTGCCTAATCTGAGTTTGGATTGCCAAGGCCAGCCCCGAGGGGCGGATCTTCGGGCTGCCAAACAATAAATGGCATTTTTGGGGGATTAGGTAAAATCTTGTAATCAGAGCAGCTCCAGAACAGCCTTATCTGAATTGCTCTTTGAGAGGAGCAGACCTATTCCCAGCTGTGGTCCTAGGCTGGGACAGGGGGCTTTACACCCAGAATCTGTGGTCCCAGCTGGGTGGGATGGCTGGAGCTGGTGCAGGAGGTGTCCTGGGTGGCCCCCAACCTCACCAACCCAGACTTTTGCTGCTTGAAGTGTTGCCCTCCAGGCAGGGTCAGGGTACTCAATAATTTCATCTCCCCTCCCCTCGATGCCTCCTCGTATGGCTGCTCAGGGTTTGCATCTTCTGTGTCTTCGATGGGGGTTGGTTTGTGCTCAGGAGGAGCAGAGATTGCTGCCAGGTTAGAACAGAACCCGCCTATCTCCCAGTCCTCTTACTTGAGAAAAGCTCCTAAAATTCCCAGCCTGCTGCTTGGCTGATTCCAGATGACATAACATTCAAACTATCTTATGACTTATTTATTTTTTTTTGGTGCAGACTGTTGTGAGGGTGTCTGTGTGTTTGTTTCTTTTAGAGCAGTTTAAACTTGGGAGTCCTAGATCATGCCTGTGGTGAGAAAGCTCCGTAAACCAGAGTGATTCAGGGCTCTGGCAAACCTCCTTAAACCTGGCTCGTGGAAAACACAAGCAGCAAATTCAGTAGACTCCACAGATAAATATACTTGAGGCTTAGTTGCTGATGGCCATACAATCTTAAAATTTCTATATATATACATGTACAAGTACAGATTTCAGGTAGAAGGTTGAACTTGATGATCTTGGAAGTCTTTTCCAACCTTAATGATTCTATAAATTCCTTCCCTCATTGTGTTTAAATAATCCAGGATTTATTTTCTAAGCATCCGTATCCTTCCATGAGGTATTTGAAGCTGCGTGGAAAAGAACGATGCTTGTGGGCCACAGGAGCAGGGGTTGCTTTGAGGAGGGCAGAGGGAAGGGAGATTTCCATTTGAGGTGGGATATGTCAGGCAGTTTGGGTCAGCAGCTGCCCCCAGCAGTGGGATCCTGCCTTCCCCAGCATCTCCGTGTGCTGCTCCAGGCTTGCAGGAGGCAAAGGTGGGATCTGTTTCCCTGCTGTGTGGGCTTTCCACGGGCCCCAGAGTTTGGCACAACAACTGTGCAAAGCTTTAGCTCCTTCACTTTTCGGTCGGCTCCTGGTCTAGAAACTTTCCGCAAATTGAACTTGGAAATGAAGCCAAATATTCCCATAAAACAAGTCTCCAGCCCTGTGGCCAACCCCATGTGACCCAGTGGTCATATATCAAAGTATTTTCTCCCGGCTCATCCATTAAAACAAAGGTAATTTGTCAGGCTGGGAGCCCTCTGCTAGCGGGAGCAGCCGCCCGTCGCTCCTCCCCCAGCAGGAGTGAGTTGGGGGTGGCCTTGAATCCTCTGCCCTGACCTGGCCATGGCTGTGCTCCTCTGGGGGCTGGTGTCACAGGGGGCGTGTGGGTGGCTGCAGATGGACGGATGGACGGACAGATGGACAGATGAACGGCCTCTTCAGAGGCTCCACACTCCAGGCCACCCCGCAGCTCCTGCAGCCTGACTCCCACCATCCACAGCTTTTCCCAGTGCTGCCCCTCAGGACACTCCTCAGATGTTTCTGCCTTTGAAGAGCTCTGTTCTATTTGGGTGACGCTCTGGGAACATCTGAGGGTGCTTCTCGCAAGCTGAATTAAATTAGATTTCCCTGCAAGAGTTCTAAAAAAGCACCTTAAACTTCAGCGGCACATGATGCTTTAGAGGCAGCTTTCTGGAAAGCCTTGGAAAAAAAAAGAGATCTTGCACTCCATTGCTTTCCTAATTCCTGTAATTAGTGTGGAGATCGCTGCACAGCAGCATCTTCTTCAAAGAAACTGCCTCAGACAAATATTGGCTAATGGAAATTTTACTTTCAAATAGAGCAGGATTTGAAATCCATCCCAGTCACTGTGGGGGGATGGATGCAGGAATCAAAGATGCTCCACCAAAGCCTTCCCCAGGGCAGTCACAGGCACTCTGTGTGTGCTGAGTGGGTGTGTGGAGCTCAGGACCATCATCCTGCTGGCCAGGCCTCTCTTCTTCTCTTTCTCCTCCCCTGCCTATTGTGGGGTCCCGGGGTGTTCTGCTCGCCCCAGCCTGCTCAGCCTCCATGTCCAGCTCTGCTTCCAGCACCTCTGCTCAGTCGGCATCCGAGTTTCCTTTGGGCAGAATCTCAAGCATGAGCCCAGCCAAAACTTTTATTGAGCCCGCTGAAAGCAAAATGATGGTACATTAGGTCTTCCTGCCACCTATAAATGTCACCTCAGATGAAATACAGCTGAGAAACGGCCGAGTGCATTCTTTGGTTCCTCTTTCTGCAGGGAGATCGAATTCAAAACCAGGGATGCAGCCCGGACTGTGCCTTGTAGAAGCCTTTGGAGGCTGTGGGAGTGCTGTGAGGCGGTGGTGGGCCCCGGCCGCAGCGCACAGGCAGGGGAGCACTGAAGGCACCCCAGAGCTCCCCCCTGGCCGCAGCTCCAGCGCTGGAAGGAGCTGGGGCGGCGGAGGGGACGTGAGCAGGGTTCAGATGGGGACCCCCCTGGGGCCACCCCTGCACGATCTGATTTCCCAGCAAAGGGCTGACAATTCCCCCCGAAGGGGCCGAGGAGAACAGGGCTGCTGGCTCGCAAAGACATCGTGTCTCCTCTGAAAGGAGATCCTTGTGCCTAATTAATCTCCTAAATGAGCTGGAGCTGTCAGGCCCCCGCTTTGCCCTCACCTGGGGGTAACCCAATGCCGCGGCCGCTGTGCAGACACTGGTGACAGGGCTGTGCTAAGCTGGGACATTGTCAGCGGCACAAGAGCCGTCGCCAGGCCCCCGCCTGCCCCCACGCGCTGGCACCGGGCCCGGGCCTGCAGTGAGGGGTCCGCGGGCTCCTGCAGGGAAGGTGTCCTGGCAGTGGGGAAAGCAGCTCTGATCCATCTTTTGGTGGTGTCTGCACCAGCACTTGGTAAAACATGAGTGCCAGTGGCTGTGTCACCTGTGGAGCTGAGGAAAATCCCTCTGGCTTCAGACTGTGCTGAGCTGAGGGAGGGAGTGGGGAGAGGGAAGGGAGGTCGGGCAGGGATATGGCTCCCTGCTCCAAACAACGCCCAGGGCTCACACTGGAGACCCCGGGGGAACCCTGAGGAGCAGAGAAAGTTTATCACTTTCTTTTGCCACAAACATGCTCCAAGGCCTGGAGCCCCTCTGCTCTGGAGCCAGGCTGGGAGAGCTGGGGGTGCTCACCTGGAGAGGAGAAGGCTCCAGGGAGAGCTCAGAGCCCCTTGCAGGGCCTAAAGAGGCTCCAGGAGAGCTGGAGAGGGACTGGGGACAAGGGATGGAGTGGGAATGGCTTCCCACTGCCAGAGGGCAGGGATAGATGGGATATTGGGAAGAATTCTTCCCTGGGAGGGTGGGCAGGCCCTGGCACAGGGAGCCCAGAGCAGCTGTGGCTGCCCCTGGATCCCTGGCAGTGCCCAAGGCCAGGCTGGACACTGGGGCTGGGAGCAGCCTGGGACAGTGGAAGGTGTCCCTGCCTGTGTCAGGGGTGGCACTGGATGGACTTTAAGGTCCCTTCCAGCCCCTGCTTGAGCAGGAGGTTGGGTTGGAACTGCTGGCTGGACAGCACAGCAGTGGGCGCAGCACAGGGAGACTTGGGAAAGCACAAGGAGTAAGAAGTGGAAAAATACCCAGCCAGAAAGAAGTGAATTGAATGTATTAATCTTTGCTGTATTTGATTACTGGGAAGGGTTCTCCAAGGCTACATGTCCAGATTGATGGCAGAGAGAGAAACTGAGGCTGGGCCAGTAAACTGGGAGGGTTGTGGTGCTCACACCTCCCAGCTGGGCTGCACTGGGAGGGGCTGTGCGACTGCAGGAGGAGAGTTTTGCTGGTTGGAGCTGCTGAGGCAAAAACGTTATTACAAAGTTTGGTGGTTTTAAGTGAAAAAAAAAAGATGAAAAAAGAAAGAACAGAAGAAACATGGCGTTTCTTTTGATAAATATGAATCAAGTTAGATTGTTTCAGTATTGTGGTCTTTGGGGTTTGCATGAAATGCTCTGATCAGCTCTTGTAACTGGTCTTTGCAGAATGCTGCAGAGCAAAGCAGCACGAGGCCAGATGGACAAAACGAAATCAGGGAAACTAAGAAAATGCAGAAAATTATTATGCAGTGGCTTTACTCATCCATTATTCTTAAATCACCTTCTCAGGCCCAAATAACCCCCATTGTTTTCCCTCCTGCGTGTGCCCTCTGTGGGCAGTGTTGGCTCCTCGTGCTGCAGGGAGGAGATTTACTTGCTAAAAAATGAGAGTTTGAGCCTGTGGTGCTGATGAGGCTCAAAGAAACCGTCTTTGTTTCCTGTTAGGATCTGAGCCTGGAAGTGGCCTCCTATCAAGTTCTGTCAGGAATGAATTTTTCACAGTGGAGAATAGCTGTTCTGGTCGTTTCCAGACATTGCTTAAAAAGTGAAAGGAGCTTCTCTGCCTTTGGAGAGCTGGCAGTACCAGCTCCTGGGGGGAGTTGCTGCTGCCATCCCAAAATCTGTGCCCTCCTTGGGTGGTGGCAGAGCCTCGCTTTTCCTCGGGGCCTCGTGTGGGACCCTGGGAGCGCGTGGGGCAGAGCAGGCGGGTCCCCCAGCGCCTTCCTTGTGCCACCCAGGCATCCCTCCCGGCTCCCTGCAGCAGAACAGCTCTGCCAGCCAGAGGAGGCCTTGGTGTGGGGAAATAAGGACCAAAACCCCTCACTTTGCACCCAAAGCCAGGCTCCCAGGGCGGTGGGGCAGTGTGGGGCGGGTGCTGCAGGGCTGGTCTGGCCAGAGGCTCAGGCAGAGCTCAGGGCTCAGGGCTGAGGCCTGTCCTCCCCCGGGGCAGGTGACGGTGGCTGGCAGCAAGGACAGCGTCCTTCCGTATCCCTCAGCTTCCCTGCAGCTCCAGCTTCCCAAAATGAGGTCACCCTTAGCCACGTAGCTCAGGTTTAGCTGCTTGTGGCTGGCAGAGCCAGCTCGGCAGCGCCGCGGGGCCGCCCAGGGCACAGGATGTGTTTAGCTCAAATATTTGATCCTCCCAAACCCCCCACAGCTGAGCTGGGAGCTGTGATCCCACAGGAACTTTAATTTCCTTCATTTTCCAGGGATCCCATATGGTTGTTGGGGTGGCAGATGGGAGAGTTTTCTTTTCTGGGGGATGTAAGATAGCAGTGCACTGAATGCCAGAGAGGAGTGAGAGATTTCTGGAGGGCTGTTGAGTTCTGCTTAATTGCAAACAATTTGTTGGTGACTAATGCACCCAGCCTTGCAGCATTACCTCGTGTTCGAAGCTGTGGCACGATGGAGAAGCCATGACTAAGATGCTGGCTCCTGATTTACCAACACTTCCCTCCTAAACTGCCAGTTTGGCTCCCTGCTGCCACATTACAACTTTTCTATTAATAATTAAGAGCTTTAACACAGTTTGAAAGCACTCGGTTCAACATAAAGCCCTCCAGCCTGATTTTGAGGCTGCTGAGAGCCTTTTG
Organism: Daphoenositta chrysoptera; assembly: GCA_013397915.1. Classification (NCBI taxonomy): domain Eukaryota; kingdom Metazoa; phylum Chordata; class Aves; order Passeriformes; genus Daphoenositta; species Daphoenositta chrysoptera. Next base: position 107,698 of record VZRO01002376.1, read on the forward strand.
GGCAGAGAGAAAGAGGGAGGGCGGTATTGATGGAGCAGAAAATGCAGCTGCTGAGCAAATGGTGGAGTGAAATACTGGGGAGAAATCCTTCCCTGTAAGGGTGGGCAGGCCCTGGCACAGGGTGCCCAGAGCAGCTGTGGTTGCCCCTGGATCCCTGGAAGTGCCCAAGGCCAGGCTGGACGGGGCTTGGAGCAGCCTGGGACAGTGGAAGGTGTCCCTGCTATGGCAGGGGGTGGCACTGGATGAGCTTTAAGGTCCCTTCCAGGGACCCAGGCCATTCTGTGACTCTGTGTCCTGTCCAGGCTGGTTTGTGTGGGCCCGTGGCTGCCTCCGTTCCCCTGCCCTGCCCCTGCCTGTCCCAGGGCTGGGACCATGAGAGAGCAGTCACTGGTGGGTCTGTACCTTGCTGGTGACACTGGTAATTCCCTGGTACAAACAAGGTGTGCAGCTGTTACTGAAATGCTGTTCCCTGTTAAGGTGTCACGGCGCTCCCATCACCTGGAGCTCCGCTGGCACGAGGACACCTGTGCTGGCACCAGGCTGGTCCTGCAGCTTCCTTCCTGCAGTGCCTGCAGCGCTTGTCATGCTGAGAACTCATCCACTGCTGACTCTCTGCTCACTCCTCACTGTCTCCAGCACTAACAGCAGGCTCTGAGCTCCGTGCCAGGATTCTGTGCCACACCAGCCCTGTCATCTCCTCCCTCTGCACCATCGAGCATCATCCATCTGCGCTTGGAGATGGGAATGTGGGACAACAGCTCCAGCTCTCCTCCCCAGAGTCAGAACTCATCCTGGTCTCTCTCTTATTCAAGTGCAAAAGCTTTTAGATGATTTATGAAATGACTAAAGCAGGGAAATATTCCCACACATGGGAAATCAGCCAAGCAGCAAAGTGACAAGACAAACCCATGTGCTGGGTGTCATCAGGATTACAGAGGGACACGGCTGTGTTGTTGGATAGAAGATCCTGAAATCTGTGCTGATGGAGATGGGGAACTGGTAAATGGAGATGTGGGGAAGGTCTGTGCTGAAGAATTTGAGATTTTTTTGACCAGTTTGGTCAAGTGATGCTGACCACAGGCCATTTTAGCTGCTTATTTCCCTAAATATGTAATTTTTTCCACCCAAATGACCATGCAGCAACATTATTCCTGAGAGAGTAGCACTGCAGAGAACTTAACAACATTTTTCTTGCATTAAAGTACCAAGCAGAGGAAGAGCCCTGGCAGACGGGAGCCCTGTGAGCTGGTGGTCAGGTCTGGGGTGGTGCTGCCAGTGCCCAGGAGCTGTTTCCTAGAGCCCATCCATTGCTCCAGGCTTTGCTGGGACCTGCAGCACTGCTTGAGCTCCATGAGCTTCCCAAACCCAGGCTGCCTCCCATCTCATTTAGGCAACAGAGACATGTCTGCTGGTGAGCTGCAGTCTTGTCCTTGTTTCAGCACAGCTGAAGTGCTCTGGCATTACATAAAGCTGTAGTTTTCTTTTTTCTTGTTAACTTTGAGAAGAACCTTATGTTCTGCAGCTTTGTTCTATAGGAACAGATCAGGGAGCAAAGGGCTGGGTGGCCCTTGATGTATTTTACTGCAGTCAGGTACTGATCATGTTAGAACGGGAATATTGTTGTTTATTCTTGAGGTGGTTTCATGAAAGGGCTGGAATCCATCAGTGGGCTCTGCCCATCCATAGCTGTGAGATGTTCTATGGCAGAAATAGCCCTGAGTTCCACAAAAATAAACAAGTTGTAAACACGTTTGAAGTGGAACCGATGTCCTCTCAGCCAAGAGAACAAAGCATAGAAGTTGTCTGGAGACCTGCTGAGAAGGGCTGTGAGAGCTGCACATGCCTCGGGGGCCTGAGCCGGGTGAGGAGTGCCAGAGGCAGCCTGGGCAGAGGAAGAGGAATGAAAGAGGCAGGTTAGGAGAAGGGATCACAAAAGAGATTTTTTAGCTCCAGCAACTCCAGCAGAGTCTTGAAACAAGAGCTTTTTTTCACGTTTGGGCAGCAAACTAAACATCTGCACAGGAAAGGCAGCGTGTACGGCTGGCACGGGAAGCAGGGAGGAGGATTTAGCTCCTAAATTCATTTCCAAGTACTCTGTCTGCTGGAAGAGTGGGATTGCTGGGGGGACGCATGGAGTGGAAGGTGCAGGTGCCTGCAGGTGCTGTGGCACAGTGCCCTCCTCGCCCTGCCCGTGCCCAGCAGAGCTCCCTCCCTGCGGGATCACAGCCACCGCTTCCGAGGCGCAGTCGAACCAGCGGGAAGGGCAAGAGCCTCAGGATGCCTTGGGCTTCAGACCCATGGAGTTCACCCAGCTGCTTCTGCTGGAGAAAGGTCCATTCTCACCTTGGAAGACTCTAATTTGAGCCATTTCTTTGTTTCCGTCTTCTGATGGTTTTGGTTCTTAGCAATTTTCTCTGTTTTGTTTCCACTGTGCACCCAACAGGAAGAGCCCCACGCAAAGTCCTCCCGAGTAAGAAGGAAAAAAAGTCCAGCTGACATTGGCTGCCTGCAGGCAGCAGCCAGAACTTCCCCCAGCCTCCCATCACCTCTGCTCTTTTTGTGAGAAACAAAGGAAGTTGGATCCTACAAGAAAACTGTTTTCCAAAACGTCAGAGACCTCGGGATAGCCCATTCCCTCGTGTGCACTGACACCTCCAGCGAGGCAGGACTCGGGTCTGGCAGTCACATAAGCTCAGGAAGGTGATACTCAAGCAGCAGCTTGAAAATAAATCCCTGTATTTCATGGAAGGGAGCTGAACCCTTCATACCTATCATACCCCAGGGGCTGTGGGTGCTGGGGGGCAGCTCAGGTGTGTCCATGGGTTCTTCTTGAGGAAATGTTCTGGAAGGAGTTGCAGAGCAGCTCAGTCACCGTAGGACGATGTTCATCTCCTCTGTGAGCACCTGATGGGCACAGGGTGCTCTGCACACCCCGATGCACACGCTGGCACTAGTGAACAGTTCTCCCCGTGGATTTGCTGGGCATGGAGTGTGTTTTCTTTGACACCAAGGATCCAAAGACACCAAAATCCTGCTCCAAATCAGTGAAAACTTCTTAGGCAGAGACTGGCCCAAGTGCTGGTTCTTGCTCTCAGGCTTTTTTCCCTGGTAACTCTGAGAATCCTGCTGGTTGCATTCCCTACTGTCACAAGTGGAGCGGGCGCGCAGTTGTGGAGCGATGACAAAGCGACTTGAGGAGAAATAAGAGCTGCATTCTTTTGCCATGATTTCATCTCAAAAATGCAGTAACAATTTCTAGTCCTGGAACCCTGTGCCACTGGATTTTCCTTTCTTTATGCAGTGAATAGGACCTGGGTTGGTGGCAGAGACAATGGCCAGCCCATCACTGGCACACCCAGTGCCATGTTCTCTTGCACCTCGAGCCTGCTGCCCACAGCCATGGTGGGAGCAGTGGTGGGAGGGCTGGTGGGTTTTGGTGGCTACTCTCAACAGGACAGGCTCAGCCACATTTTGGTCACCAGCTTATTGCCCCTCCAAGTTCCACCTTGGCCAGGCTCCTCTTGGAGAAGGGAATTACTGGGCCATCTCTTTGAAAGAACTGGTGCTTAAATGGTTAATTTTGGCAGTTTGGGATGACTTGGTGACTTGGTAGCACCTCCCTTTTGGAGGTGGGAATAGATGGAGTATCTGTTAAGTACCAGTGGCTGTCAGGTTTGTTACAGACTAAGGAAAACTCATTTTTCAAAAGACGGACAGTTTTGATGGTAGAAATGCGAAAGGATTGTTTTTAAATAGTGACGATTATTAGCAGAACATTTTGAGGATCTCGTTGATAGCCTGCCTGACAGCATTCCCTGTTTCCCAGCCTCTGGTGAAGTCATGCTGCACTGCTGTATCCCATTTCTCTATGTGTGTAATCTTCTGACACAATAAAGGTGTTGCCTGTAATTTCAGAGGGATTTATTCAGTGTCTGTTGAATCCAGTGACAGCTTCTGCAAGGAGTCAAGCCAAGAGTTTGGCCTTAAGCAGAGATGGTCCAATTTCCAAGGGGAAAGCATCCGTGTCATAAATATCCCCCTGTGGTGGCAGGCAGAGGACACTGTGGAAGGTTAAACATTGGTCTGAACTCCTGCAGGGCTGAGGTTCTCCCACGTGTTCTGGAGCCACCATTCCCTGAATCCCTTCCCTCTACCTCAGGAGGCCCCAGCTGAGGGGTAAGGACATCCTGGGTGTTGTGCCCTGTCCCCACCTCATCACAGACCTGTGTGATAGAGGTACTGTCCCTCTCTCAAGGAAAGTACCTAAGTCATGATGCTTTTACAAAACTTGTTTTTACAGAGGCATTTGCAGTGTGGAGAGGGATTTCTGGTGTTTTATCAGGGATGGAGTTTCTAATCTGAATTGGACAGGGAATTCCAATGAGCATTAAGCAGAGAAGCAGTAAATGAATCAAATTGGTATTTTAGTACAGTAATTGCTTTTTGGTGAACCTGAGAATGACCTGAATCTAACAGTTTAGAAGGACCCAAAAACTTCTGTGTGCGATTACCAGTTCAGTAACTTGATTCAGCTTCAGTTGACAGCTGTGGCTTCAGGAATCAGTACAAGGGGAAAAAGGGATGGAAAACATGGAAAACAAAATCAATGACATTTTTATACACTGAATGTATGAGCACCACAAGTGACAGACAGAGGGGGTGGAGGCTGCTCGCAGGCATCATTAACGTCCAGAAATACCAGCAGCTATTTCTGGGAGCACTGGGGGAAGCACGAGGCAGGTAAGTGGCCGTGCTGCCAGCACAGACCCTCGGCACACGGGATGCCAGGTGCCATGGACGGGGCAATGGAGCAGGGGTTAATTGGAAGATCCAGCTCTTATTGTCCAGACAAATGCATATCCAGCCTTGAAACACTTCCCAAGGTCTTGGCACTTCATTTCGTAGCTGTGTCTCATGCTCGGAATATTCCCAAGGCACTCGCTGTCGTCGGCTGTCGTCTCTCTGTCTCGCGGTTGCTGTTTGTTGCTGTGGTTGCACGTTGATAAGGTCTCTGGTTATGTCTTGCAGCCCTCAGAATCCAAGCCCAACGTCACCCCTCTCACCGTCCTGGCCCATGTTCTCTGCGCCATCAAGTCCTATGCCCACCTCCTCTACGTCCAGCGACTCATCCCCCATCAGGTCTGTTGCACAATTCGCTTGGCTTTTTGTTGCTTTTGCTATTTCTGTTCGATTTCCCCGGTTCCCCCCACTTCACTTCCCTTTCCCTTGGCATCCTGGTCGAACCCTCCCAACACAGCTGTCTGCACTCAGCAAGAGGGGAGCTTTCAAAGCCTCCTGCCCCAGGAGAGCCCCTGGAACACCCCGAGCCCCGGCTGGAGCCTGCAGCCCCCTGGGTCAGGGGAGTGTAGCTGTGCCTGTGGTGCTTGGTGTCACTGCTGGGCTCAGCTCTGTGCTGGCTTTGCTCTGCTCTGCAACAGGTAAGAAGTGTCCTGCGAGGAGTAAAGAGCCTTTGGAAAGCACTGCCAGCCCTGGTTTTCTGGCCACGGCCCCATCTGGGATCCCAGGAGGGTGATGGACATGGGACAGGCTGCTTGGTGCCCAGGCCACAGGGCTTGGGCATCACCAGAGCAAATTGTTCCTGGGAGCTGCAGACGAACCAGCACAGGATTCCCTGCCACTCCTGAGCAGCAGGTCAGGCTGAGCTGTGCCAGCCCCTGGGGTCCCCCTGTGCCCTGGGGTGCCTGGCACTGGAGCAGGCGCTGCCCGGGGGTCCCGTGCCCTTGGCACAGGCGATGCCATCGTCCCACGAGCTCACCATGAGCCTGAAAACACCTTTTGTTTTTCATCTGATGGTCTCAAGCGCTCCTCATGAGCGGAGCCTCCCCGGCAGTGAAGGACCCTCTGGAGTGGGAGGGTTGTTTGCCCATCCTGGTTTTTAAGTGTTTGGGAGCTGCTTGTGTCAGGCAGCTGGAATTTGGAGAGATCTCCATTTTGGGGCTCTCTTCTCAGCAAAGACAAAACATTCACAGCTCCCAGGTTTGGAGTTCGGTGTGAAGGGGAACAGCTCTTGCCATGAAGTGTTGCTGCTCCCTGGGCTCTTCCGAGGAACTCGGGGGAACTTCAAGTCCTCGGAAAGATAAAAACTGGTAAAATCGTGATCTGAGAGTGGTGACACCCTGTTCCCCACCCCAGCAGCTCCTGGGGGCACTTCATCTCTTCCCTTGGCCATGTCACAGCTGAGCAGCAGCGCTGGATGTGGCTGGCTGCTCGAGTGGCCCAGAGCCTCCCCAGGTTGGCACTGTCACTGTCACCACAGCAGTGTTCCAGCTTTCCACTAGCCCTGCTCCAGCCCAAAGCTGGGAAGGATGGGTGGGGATTCCAGGTGCAGGGACAGCTCTGTGTGCCTGTGCTGTGCCTGAGGAGCCCTGAGGTCCCTCATTTTCCCCTCTCTGCTGGCAGTTCGCTCCATTCCTGGCTCTCCCTGCTCCAGTTTCCTCCCCTGCAGCGTGGGCACGCTGACACTTCCAGCAAAATCTAACGGCTGTTAAATCTTTGCTACCTTCAGGTACAGGCTCTAAAGAAGTGCAGCAAATTCTTCATGGACTTGCTTGGTTTTCTGTTTTGAAATAACCTTCCCCAAGTGCTAATTCTTACTTGTGAAATTCTCCTTGTGGTTGCAGCTGCACTTGGATGGGTTTGGCAGAGCGGGGCGGTGGCAGTGGGTCACTGCCAGCACCTGCTGCCACGTTTGTTCTGTGCCAACCTCTGGTCAGGGATGGACCCTCAGGTACAGAACATTCCAGCTCCAGCCTAGAGCCTGGAGCTCTCCTGGGGACCCCTGGCTTGGGCTGGTGCTGCTTGGGCACCAGTGTGGGCTCCAGTGCGGGCGGTGCCAGCTGGGCTCAGACTGGGATTTGCATTGTGGTGAATGTGGCTCATCCCCGAGAGTCTTCAGCCTCTGCTGGCGTCTCCCTGCCTCTCCCTGGGCAGCGTGGCCCGGCAGAGCAGCCCCGGTCAGTCCCACAGGGGCTGTGGGGCGGCTCTGTGCCCACACGTGGCCTCTCTTCCAGCTCCCCGCTGCGCAAGGCCCGCGCGCTCTACGCCTGCAAAGCCGAGCACGACTCCGAGCTCTCCTTCACGGCCGGCACCGTCTTCGACAACGGTGAGTGCTGGGCTGGGGCTCTTCTCGGGGCACAGCTCAGGCTCTGCTTCCAGCTGGTCTGGAGCTGCAGGGTGGTGGGGCCACACTCGCCCTGTGGGCTCCGCAGCCCGCCCCTGGGTCCGGACCCCTCCCCTAAGTCTAAGGGCGACCCTGGTGAGCTGTGCCTGCTTGGTGTTTACCATGCTCAGAGCCATTCCCAGAGGGCTTCTGCGAAGGGGAGATTAGATTCCGGGTATCAGCACCAGAAATACGCTGTGCAGTTGCTGCAATGTTTTGTGCAGGAGATGGGAAAGCAACATGTGCTTTTTCCCTCTGGATATGAGTGCTGGAGCAGGGGGCTTTGCTCAGTCAGAGACCACGTTAATGAGCACAGATTTGGTGCTTCCTGCACCCCGTGGAACTGAGCAGCTCTGGCTTAGTTATAATCCCAGTGTCAAGAAAAGACTTTTTACTACTTTCCAAGTCATTCTTGGCTTTTAAATGTTAAGCATTGTCATTTGGGGAGCTGCTACCACAGGCACTGGTTTTGCCCTGGGATATAGAAGCGAATGCAGCAGAAAGGGGAGGAGAACGAATACATGTGAATTAAAGACAATCCTTCTCCGAAGCAGCTCCATAGTCATCTTATAAATAAACATGGTCTCCCCTCCGAGGTCCCGTGGGAATCAGAGCAGCTAGGAGGGGAACAAGTTTGAATTAAATACATGATGTTTCTGATAAAAATCAATGGATTATTCAAGGGAAAAAGTACACAGCATGTTCCAGTCACTCAGCAGCGCAGCCGGGCTGACGTTGGCTGGAGGACGTGAGGTAGAACCAGCCTGGCTTGCTGGGAGCCTTGCTGTGATCAAGGGGCTTCACAAACCCCAGCGAAGGCAAAGGGATCTGGCAATGCTTGGAGACAGGTCCTAGTCCGAGCTTCTCCGAGCTTGAAGCACGTGGCAGCTTGATCCAGCTGGGATTTGGGGCTGCTGCTGCCCACAGGGAGCAACACCCACTGGCAGTAGTGGCACTTTGAGAGCCCCAGTTCAGCTGGTGCCTCCTGCAGCTGATCCAGACACGGAGTGAGGGAGCGAGTGCCAGACCTGCGGGGTCACGGGAGCCCGGGGAGCTCCGGGAGCTCCAAACACCGGCTTCCCACCGTTACTGTGCCAGGGGGGATATTCCTCTGCCTGCAGGCCTAACCCTGGCCTGGCTCCTGCAAAATCAGCAAATCTTTGGGAGCTGATTGAAGAAAGAAGGGCTTTTGAGGACTGATCAGGTTTCTGGTTGCACACCATCAGGTTGCAGGGTTTGCTTTCCTGCTGGGGTTGTTCCCTGATGCAATTCCCCTCCCAGCCTGGGCCCAGGCCAAGCCGGGATGTGCAGGGTTACCATGTGAGGGAGTTAACCACATTCTCTCCAACTTCCAAGAGATCTTAGCCCAAATCTGGAGGAAGTTTTGAGCCCCTGTTTTTGTCCCAAATACTTCACTTCCCTCAGCCCAGCTGCCCCAGGGAGTATTTGGAGCCTGCAGCTCATTCGGTTCTGCAGTGGGATTCACTTGGGGAAGGAAAGGCCAAGGAGTCCCACGGGGAGCAGGCAGGGACAGAGCACTTCAGCTGAGCCCCTGGGTGTGTTCACAGAATCATGGAATGGTTTGGGTCAGAAGGGACCTTGAGGATCATCTGTAACTCTGTTCATTTCCTTTCTTTAAAATCAACATGAATTGAAGGTCTCACCTGCCCTTCCCTTCTCTCCGCAGTTCACCCATCCCAGGAGCCCGGCTGGCTGGAGGGGACCCTCAATGGCAAGACAGGACTGATCCCTGAGAACTACGTGGAGTTCCTATAACTGTGGGTGTGCACAGTGCACAGTGCCACTGCTGAGCATTCCATGGTATCCATGGGGAGTCCTGCAGGCCCCTGTGCCCTTTGCCACTGTGTGACGCGGGGCGAGGACGTCCCTGTGCCCGCTGCTGGATGTTTGTGTGGATCAGATGTCACTTCTCGTCCCCTCCTTCCAGCTGCTGGGCTGTGGGGAGTGGTCCTGGGGAGATGGAGAGACCCCCAGCTCCAAGGTGGGGGTGCTTCAAGCCCACATCCCAGCGATGGAAAACCAGCCAAGGGACGGCCAGGGGCTCCGAAGGGCCGAGCTGAAGACTGGGAATGGCACCCCCGAGCCGGGTGTTCCCTGCAGGGGGACCTTCAGTGGCTCTGCAGGGCGTCCGTGAGCCCAGGGCCCCGGCCCAGCAGGGTCCCACCGAGGAGCAGCCGAGTCCTGCGCTCCCAGAGCCTTCCCTGTGCTTCCCCCCTGCCCCAAGCAGGAGTCTGGGTGCTGCCGGGGAGCACCCGGAGCCCTGGGGCAGGGCTGAGGGGGCTGAGCCGGGAGGTGACCCCTGCCTGTGCCACCGCAGCGCCGGCTCTTGCAGGCGAGAGCGAGCCCGGGCGGCTCTGCAGGGCTCGGGGCTGGCAGGGCTCGGCAGGCACCTGCTCGGTGCAGAGAGGATGTTCTGGACCAAACCTCTCAAACTCTCCTTTTTTATTTTCAAGATTTTGGTTTTGTGGGGTAACCCTCAGTCAGTGTGAGGTGAGCGGCCCCCGCTGCCTTCCCGCTGCAGCCCCACACGAACCCCACTCCCGGTGTTGGGCTCTTTGGTACCTCCCCGTCCCAAACCCCTCTGTGCAGGCACATCCGTGCTGCCGCCAGCGCCCAGGCCGCTGATGAGCCGTGCTGGAGCTGCCTCTGCCCCTCTCCAGCGTTGTTTTCCAGGCCTCCCCTTGCTTGCAGCCTCGTCCGTGCCAAGTCTGTGCAGTGCTGGTTGTGCCAGGTGAATTATTTCCATCCTCGCGGGGCATTTGCTGTTGGTGTGGCCAAGGTGGGGCTGTGGAGAGCCGGGGACGAGCCCTTCGGCTCCACCAGGCCGGCTCCTGCCTCCATGGACACGCCACGAGGGCTCGGCAGGGCGGGTGGGCAAATCCCTCCTCGTTCCGGGTCGTTTTCAGGGGGCAGGGTGGGAGGAGGAGCCCCGTTTGACTGCAGAGCCAGGATTTTGAGAGCTGGAATCACATTTTATAAAACAAAGTCTCAAAAGAGCCCCCAGCCTGCGGTGCTGGGGGATGGATGTTGTGGCTTTTTGTAACAGTTTTAAAGACTCTGAGTGACTGAATTGCTCTATGTGTCACTTTTTATTTTTGAAAAAATTAATGTATAAATAGAGTATCTTAAAATATTATGAGGAAAAGATCTATATTTGATATTTTTAGAAGAGCTGTAACAAGAGAAGCAAAGGACACTTGAAGCCGGTCACCGAGAGGCTCCAAACCCCCCGACCCCGGCCTGGAGCTGCTGCTTCCTTCCCTCCGTGGTGTCACTTAGAGAGAGGGGAGCTGTAATTTCAGCCCTCGTCCCGTTTCATCCACACTAATTAAACTTCCTGGGCTTTTGTCTTGGGGAAGAAAAGAGGAAAAAGGTGATCATTTTTCTCCTGCTTTCCAGGGTGGGTGGCACAGCTCATTCCCATGGGACCACACCCTCTCCAAAACACTCTGAGCCTTTGGGGAACACTCTGGGCCCCTCACCTGGCTGGTGTGGTTGGGGCAGGGGTGAAGTCCCCAGGCTGCCTCGTGGTCTCTGCTCTGAGGTGCTGGATGAAGAGGCCGAGAGGTTTGTAAGGATGAAATCCGGTGTTTCTCTAGCACATTGCTGGTTCATCTCCATTCTCGGGTTTAATAGCCAACATTTGTGCTATTTCTTGGCTTTCCTGAAGCCAGGGATGAGGCCAGGCTTTATCCAGCCCTGGCATCAGATGGGGCTGGGCTGCATCCAGCCTTGGCTTAGGCTGAGGCCAGGCTTTATCCAGCCCCAGCATCGCTCCTGGCTGTGGCTGGTGCTGGGACCTTGGGCTGGCACTGCCTGGGGTGGGGGTGTGAGAGCCCCTCCCGGGGCTGGGAGAGGGATGGAGAGGCCTAATGGAAAGGACTTCTTAAAAACCCTTAATATTTCATCTGTCAGCACTAATTGTTTGTGTTTGGGACTGTCCTGAGCCAAACCCTCCTGCCTTCCCGGATGCTGCCGGGGCAGAGCGAGTGCTGGGGATGAATGGGATTTGCAGACCTGCCAAAAGCCCTCCCAAAGGCCTTGTCTGGGGACACGGCATTTAGGGAGCTGCTTGGCAATGCTGTGTCAGCACCAGCACCATGCTGCTCCCACTGTGTCCCCACAAAACCTTTCCATGCAGGGTCCCCCTTCGGCTCCTTGGATGCTCCAGTTACTCTGAGACCGGAGTAAATTCCTTTCCAGAGGCACTCGGGAGCTTTTGGATGTGCTACCTAGAGAGTTTCTGGGAACAAAAGTCCCACACAGATGTATTTACGAGATGGCTCCTGGAGGAAAGGAAATCAAACTGAGGCAGGAGTTATTGCTCTTACAGGAGAGCCAGTGGAATTTTTTTTTTTTAATTAAAACTTTCCAAAAAGAAAAACTTGTCTGGAACGCTTACTAAATGTTCCCATTTTGGGCCAGCTTTAATACTGTAGTAAACGTTGGTTTATTCCAAGAGAAATTAAAGATAGGAAATATTTCTTTAAACCAGCCTGACATAGCATTTGTTGCTTAATACTAAATCATCAGCAGAACGAAACGAAAGCAGGGTGGTGATGCTGCTGATGGGCAGAGCCTCTCCCACGGCCCCTGGCCGGTCACTGTGGGCAGTAAACAAAAAAAAAGCGATGGTGCAGTGATCTCTGTTGGAACTGACATCAGAGGAGTCTCTTGGAGCAGCCCTGCCGTGTTTCACATCGATGGCCCATGTTCCACAAGTGTGCCGTGAGCTTGGGTTGGGTTTCCTGGCACTTGGATTAGTTGGGTTGGGCTGGGTTTGGTGTTGGGGTGGGCTGGGTTTGGGTTCGGGTTGTGGCTGGATTTGGGTTTGGGCTGGGTTGTGGTTGGATTAGTTGGGTTTGATTTGGTTTGGAGTGGGAGTTGGAGTGGGGTTGGCTTGGATGCTTGAGGCCATTTGCTGCTGTCCTGTCACTGGCTGCCTGCAGAAGAGGCAAGGCAGGTTCATGGACACCAGCTGAGCCCAGGGATGGTCGGGGCAGCCCAGGGCAGAAGTCACTGCACAGAGCCAGAGCCCGAGGAGGCAGAGATGTGTTAGCGAGTGCGTGGTGGTTTAATTATCCTAACCAACCAGAAACCTCAAAGCAATTACAGTTTGTACATTTGGGCTAATTCAGATTTTTAGCTTTTGGGAAATAAAGATTAAAAGCAAAGGTTTTTAAAGAAATAGCCGTTTAAAGCTCTATTCTCTGGGTGAGGAGCTGATTGTTTGCAGATGGGCTCAGCTGGTAATTTAGCACGATGCTGACGGCTCACGAGGTAGCACCTACCTATTACTTATTGTAAATCCCCCTTCTGCTAATGAAGCTTATTCTGCTTCTAAACCTCAGACAAAAGGGTCTAGAAAATCACACCTGGGCTCTAAACTCACTGACGCACGCAGGAAGGGGAAAAAGTCTGCAGCAGCCGGGTGCTCCGGAGAGCAGCCTGGCTGGGATTAGGTGGGGATGGCAAAGCGGGCTCTGGAGCTGGAGCGTGGGGGTGTTGGAGCAAACCCATCTCTACAGGGAGATTTCTGTGTCCCTGCTGTGTCCCCATCTCTTTGGGGACCCCCACAACCCCCATCGCTTCCCACTGGCTGCTCCCCCAGGCCTGCCCTGTCCCAGGATTGAGCTGTTACCCCGGGCAATCAGATAATTAAATATCTGCAGGTTGCTCAGAGCTTTAATTCACAGCCACCTGTGAGTGAAGAGCAGAGCAGGAGGGACAGGTGATGGGAGAGCCTCCAGGGATGAGCCCCAGAAGGGCTGGAATGTGGCTGGCAGTGAAGGTACCATCGGGGTGAGCATCTCCCTGGCACAGGGGGCTGGAAGGGGCTTAAAGCCCATCCAGTGCCACCCCTGCCATGGGCAGGGACACCTTCTACTGTCCCAGGCTGCTCCAACCTGGCCTTGGGCACTGCCAGGGATCCAGGGGCAGCCACAGCTGCTCTGGGCACCCTGTGCCAGGGCCTGCCCATCCTCATAGCCAAGAATTCCTTCCCAATATCCCATCCATCCCTGCCCTCTGGCAGTGGGAAGCCATTCCCTGTGTCCTGTCCTTGCCCTTGTCCAGAGCCCCTCTTCACGATCACACAAAGTTCAGTGCTCATTTCCAGCCGATGGCACCGTGTCCCTGCTGTCCTGGCAGCCAGCAAGGAGCTGTTCCCAAGGCTGCCCCAGCTCTTGTGCAAAGGAGCTCGTTCTGACCCTGGTTACCTGACCCAGCCACAGCCGGGCCCGTGGCACCACGGTGACACCATGGTGACACCGTGTCGGGACACTGCCACCTGCACTGGGACCTGGGTCCCATAGATGAGCCCCCACAGAGGCCAGGGATGGAGCTGCCCTCCCTTTCCCACTCCCAGGGATCCTGGAGATGGTTCGTTCCTTTTTAAAGCTCATTAATTTTGCTGCAGCCATTATCTATTATAAATATTTCTGCGTTTGGGAGGTGCAGGTGGTGCTTTTGCCTCTGCTTTACTGCTGGTTATTTTCTGCTAAGTTTGGGGTTGGCTGGGTTTTTGTTCAGTCCCCGTTGTTGGGTTTTGGTTCAGTTTTTGTTGCCCCGTGAGGCACCAGCAGCGCAGCAGCTCCGGGCCCGGGGCCGCCCCGCAGCCCGAGCAGAACCAATGACTCCACGCCATCCCCACGGCGCTGCTGTTTATTATTTATTTCCCCAGCAACGGGGATATATTTAGCCCGACAGCTTCGAGCTGTTTCAGCCCCATTGTGCTCAGCAAATGCAGCAGCCCGGGGGAGCGAGCGGTGGCCGAGGGGCAGCGGCAGCCGGAGCCCCCCGGGAGCCCAGGGGGGACCCCCGAGCTGCCCTTGCCCCGGGCAGGGGCTGCAGGAGGGGAGGCTGTGAGAGCCACATCCCTCGGGCTCCCTTTGACTTGCCAAGGGTTGGGTTGGGCTGGCTGGGTTTTTAAAAATTATTTTTAGTAATTGCTCTGTTTGAGGCCTGCAGGCCGGTGCTGTGTTTGTTTGGGGTAGGAACACGTGCAGCTCGGCTGCTGGAGAAATTCTGCCTGCCAGCCAAAAAGGGTAGAAAAGGAAAGGGTAGGAGAGAAATGAGGAATTAAAAATGCTGGGTCTTTGTTCTTGCAGGAGCCCAGATAGGGGTGTGCCAGGGCCGAGGCGGGAGCCAGGGGGACAGGAGGGCAGGTACAGCCCCCCAGTGACACCGTGACCTGTGTCACTGCCTGTCCCCCATTTCCCCTCCCAGCTCCTCAGGGATGCAGCTCCCCGTGTCCAGTCCCTGGAGGTTATTTCCCCTCCATGCTCTGCTCCTCGGGGACACATCCCCCGTGCCCCTGCCTGGCCCTGGGCACACCAGGTCACTTTTCTCAGCAGGAAGTGTCACCCTGTCCTCCTGCATTAGCAGCACTGCTAATGCCCACATTTGGTGCTGCCTCAGCAGTTCTGCCCCAACCTTTTTATTTGGTTTGATCTCAAATCAACAGATCCCATAATTAGAAGGATTCCACTTACTTGTTATTTTTTTAACCTAAGGTTCCCTGTTGTGACCTCAGAGAATATTCTTAATTATGCTCTGGAGCTGTGCCAGGCCCGTGATGGAGTGGACCATGGGCTCAGGCACTGGACATCAATGAACTCCCTTCTGATGGTTCTTCTCCATGCTGCTCCTCCAGCCAGAATTTGACAGGTTCAATATTTACACTTTTTTTATTTTGAAACCTCCATGCACTATATATAATATATTTATATAATGTATTTTCAGGTTCACCAGTAATTAACATTATCAGTAGCCCTGGTAAGGAAATGCACCAAACTTGCTGGTCCCTGGCAAGAGCTTGGCAAGAGCACTGAGAACATCTGGGAGCGCCTTTGGGATAACCAGTAATGCACAGCCAAGGAGTCTTTTATTCTGTAAAACCCCAGAATTTGTGCCTGACACAGCACAGCTCTATGTGCCCAGAGCTCAACACGAGCTCACGCTGCAGAGGGGACATGGCCAGGGACAAACCAGCCCACTGGGGACCATCCCAGGGACAAACACAAACTCAAAAGCTCAAATCTTAAATGTCAGAACTGTAAAAATGGCATTTAATGGTGTCTTTTCCAAACCAGTCTGAAATGCCATCATTTTACTGGGATAACGTGAACACAACAGGAATCACAAACTGCAATCACATGCTGGGCTTCTCCCGGATTTCTTGGAAGCTGAGGATAGAGCCCAGCAAAGTAAATAACAGCAAAACAAGGTGGCAGGTGAGTGAGGGCTGCAGCCCGTGTCCCAGCCCACTGCCAGGGCCACGGAGCAGGGGAGGGTGCAGAGGGAAGGGGCAGAAATCCCTCAAGGAATCAGATTCCGGGCCACAGCTGCTTCTGGTATCAATGCTTCTGTAACTGGAATGGGACAAGGGGGATTTCGGGTGGAATGTGACCACACGGAGGACTTGATGCACTTAGCATGGGGCTGAAGCCCGTGAGCCACTCAGCAGTTATTTATCTCAGTGTCTGATGGCTCTCCTTAAAGCATCTTTCCATAATTGTTGCCTGAGTAAACGTGGTTATCGTAAATCCCATTCTTGTCTTGCCTCTGACCCCCATCCACAGCCATCCAGCCTGGGAATTACCAAAGGGAAATTTATGTAAGCTTTGTTTTAATTGCAAACAATTCAAAGAAATCGTTCCCTGCTGGGAACCCGGCCTTTTCTGCTGCAGTTAAATGAGATTTTATTACAGCACGCCTTGCTCCGCAGCTCGGGGGGGAAGGCTGAGCTGCGCTGGGGGAAAACCGCGGCCGGGGACTGAGGGCTTAGAAACGTCGAAAACTCCGACGGCCACGTGGCAGGGAAGGAGATCCATGGCAGCATCTTCTGTTCCAGGGCTGAGACTTTCTGAACCCAAGTGCAGCACCCTCACAGCCAGAGAGGCTCCTTTACCATCGCTGATTTACGAAGCCGTTTTCCCTTTTTGCTGGGTTAAATTCTGTCTCTGCACAGGGCTGGGCTGGGTTCCCTCCACCTGTCCCCTGCTGGGACCCCTGACCCATCCCTCACCTGGGGACCCCCACGGCTTTTCAATACATTTTATTTCCCTCTATCACCGACGTTTGGCAGCTGGCACCTGCCTTGGGAGGGAGCTTTTATCACATTCAGGTGCGTATCAGACAGGTGGGAACCACTGCAGTGAGAAAATCCATTTCAGATCATAGAATTAAAGAGGGATTTGGGTTGGAAGGGACCTTAAACTCATCCAGTCCCTCCCCTGCCATGTCGGACCCAACCCTCTCCAGGACGACAGCAAAAACTCCACAAAAGCATTTTGGAGCCATTTAATGAAAAAAAGCAGAATTTTATTATATGGTTTCTGTCCATTATTCGGCATTGCTGTAAATGGCTCACATTTACTGCAACTTCTGTACAGATGTGTGGCTTTGTATTACCAGAACAGCAAATTTAAATGAAAAAATAAATGTTCAACAATTCCACACAAGCTTTTACAGTCCAACATTTCACTGAGTAGGTGAAAACTACAGACTTGTTACTACAGAATTATTCAGCATGAATAAAAAACTACAACTTTCATTTTTAAACAGGAGTCACTGGTTTAATTTTTTCTTTTTTTTTTTTTTTAATGCTGTTTAAAATTGCTGTGATAAAAATAATGATTTCTTAATAATGCCATACACTGGTATGATATAGGATTTGTCCCCAGTATATATCTTTTTGTTTAATATACAAAATAGAGTAATGACCCATCGCTGCCTCCGCTGTTGGGCAGGGGGTTGGAGGTGGGGTGTTCCCACACACTCCCAGCCTTCCCTCGGACACGAGGCCTCTGGCTGGAGAGGCCCTCGACCTTCTCGGGAAATTTGGTTCCTATGAGACATCGATGGCTCAGCAAGCCCTGGCTGCAGACTGGGATAAGGGTAGAGCGTGACTGGTCTGTGACCATGGAATCCCAGACTGGACTGGCTGGGAAGGGACCCTAAAGCTCATCTGTTCTCCCCTGCCATGGGCAGGGACACCTTCCACTGCCCCAGGCTGCTCCAAGCCCCATCCAACCAGGCCCTGAACACTTCCAGGGATAAAATAATACAATCTTTATAAAATCTCACTCTAAGTCATGTCCCTGAAGTCCTCCCTCTCTGAAGTTCGGCTGCGGGATGTTTCCCACAGCCCACGTTCATCCAGGCACTTCCTCCTTCCCTACCTTTTCCTGTGGAAATGGCGAGGTCATTTTTCGGCATCGATTGGCACCAGTCCCCAGCCCCCCTCCCTGCCCTCCCCTCGTGCCCCTCGGCCCCGGTGCCGGTGTCCCCCTAAGGCCATTGCGAGTCCTGAGCTGCCCCCGCCGTCCCGGGCGGATCCGTGCACTTTGTGATAAGGCACTGAAGGGCCGAGGCCGGAATTCTCCCTGCTTTATCCAGAGTGCAGGGACTCCCCACTGCTACACGGACTACGGATAACAGGACACAGACTTCTCACTGCTGGCTACAGCACTACGCAGTCTCACTGGTGAAGTTTAAACTGAACAGCACGTACAGGACGATTCTTCCTCTAGCATCACAGTTTCCTTTGTTTTTCCTTAAATCCAGAGACTAAAAATGAATATACAGGCAAACAGACACAAGGGGCAGAGAGCCTCTCCTCCTGTGTGACCGCTTCTCTCACGGGGGGGTCACAGAACCCCAGAATTTGGGTTGGAAGGGACCTCAAAGCTCATCCAGTTCCAACCCCTGACTCCATCAGCTGCTGGAGTTCACTGCAGTTGCTTTTGCTGGCAAAAATGACAATTTGGGGTCCCTGCACCCCGACCCGCACACGCTGTCCCCAGGCTCCGACCGAGGGCTCTGGGGATGCAAGTTTATAAAACATTCTCCAAAGTAAGAGCAGGCTTCCCCCGACCCCAAAGCCCCCCCAGACCCCACCAGTACAAACTCCTATCTGTATCGCAAATGAGCGCGGGAGGATTCCCAATGACTTGGGCTGGAAGTTGTAATTAAAATCCTGACCTTTACCTATTACAAAATGTACATATTCCTTACAGATCAAAGAAGAGAGCGATTATTTTCTTTTATTAAAGATGCTATTTTACTCCAAAGTACTGAATATAGGATCTTTTTTAATAGGTATAACATTCAAAAAGAGCTTTAAGAAAGGATGAGAATTGAGTTTCCTATTTCAGCTGGAAACCAAGGTCTGCTCACTGTAGAAATGTGCTGTGAACACCCCACGCTCTGTATTTACATATTGCTGGCACCTGGATGTGGATTATTGCCCAATTTGTAATCTGTTTTTGCTGTGGAGCGGGGCTGTGCCTGAGCCCCCAGGTCAGAGCTGTGACAGTTCTTGCAGCGGGGTCTGGCCCAGCCGTGCCTCGGGAGCGGCTCCCGACCATACAGATAGGAGTATCCCACCCAAAGCCACGGGGACTGTACACAGTGATTCAACAAACACAAACCCAACCCTACAAACACCCTCGGAGCACAGGGTTCCCCTCTAACAGAGCACTTCTTTGGATACCGACACCGAGAGCCCCGGGGCTGCCTCCGGCCAAACCACACGGAACGGTTCCACTCAGCGTATATGTGACCCCTACAAAAAATATAATTACATGTATCATGATAAAGCAATCTGTCATCTAAAAATCATCCTTATTATACACTATACAAGCTATTTTACAATCATTTAATAAATTGCTTTTAAAGCTGCAGTAGCCCTTCCCTTCTTTTCTTGGATCAGCGAATATACCGATTATACATATTTGAAACTATAACTAAATATAAAAATATATTAGGTTTTGTATTTTCTCAGATGATCTTTCTCATTTCTATTACACAAACAATCTGGCCACTTTGAGTAAAAATCAAATTTTAGAGTGGCTTAGTAAATATTTCAGTTTTGAGATACAGAAAACTGTTAAGGTGCACGTAGAAAAGGCTACTACAGCTTCTAAATGTCGAAAATATCCTCATCAATGGCAACAAGGAGAAATCCACAAGGCCTATGGGAATTTATGGCACGCCAGGAATTCAATGTGAAGGGCTGCAGCCTTACAAAGACAGAAAGTTTGACAGACAACTCTAAGACCACGAACTCAGTAGCGGAGCTCTCCTGCTCCCCAGGAACGAGCATGGAGCAGTCAGTGAAGGGTGGAGATGTGGAATTGGGTCTCTAACCAGGCGAGTTTGGAGCTGGGAGATCCAGTCCCAGCTGCGTGGACAAGTCCCGGAGAGGAGGGTTCCGGAATCCTACGGGAGAGCAAGCCCAGCCACTGGGTGCACTCACACGTCCTCCCCGTCCGTGGGGCCTCCAGAAATACTTGTGTGATGACGGCTTTAAGAGTATAGAAAACTGAGTTTCTCCACACAGAAGTAAACTTTTCTGAAGCTATGCATATTTTCCTGAAAATTTCCTGATGGGCAGTCAGGACTGATCTTCTTGGCATCAATGCAGCCCGTGACTCTTTGCGTTATGGCTGTTGCATCATATGCAAAAATCAGGCTTCTTTTTTTTTTCAATATATAAAATAACCTGCTTATGTACATCCAGTTAGGACTGGGTTAATTTTCTATGAATCTGCATATCCAACACTTTTGCAATGTACCAAAAGGATTTGTTTCATCCGGATCTACTGAAATGAGATTTCAGAGTGTTCTCCCACCCACCCTGGCCCATAGAAAAAGTCCAATTTTTATGGCCGCTTTGCCGGTTGAAAGTGTTAGGTTAGAAAAGCCCAACCCAGTTTCACATTAATCTACTCGAGTATTTACTGTCTAGAGGTCGTTTAGGAAAGCTACGAGCTGCCCCACCTTAAAAAACCAGCTGTACAATAGGCATCTTGAAGTATTACAAAAAAATTATGTAAGAAAAAATGAACAAGCCGAGTTCACGGTATATAAAGTTAAAGGAAATTGCTAAAACCAGACAGTAATAGCTATAAAAGGCACAACTTCCCTTTTCTGATATACACTTGTAAACTTTCTTCAGGTTACATGCATAAACCAAAATACTACCTTAACTTTAAAAAAAAAAAAAATCCAAAACACTTTACTAAAATAAAAAAAAAAAAGCCTAAAAAATTGTCTCCAGCCAACTGCAGCAATTAATTAATTAATTAGCAGAATGTTCGTAACAGCCTCAGAGCTTGTCACTGGTGGTTTGATACATCCAGGGATGGTGCACAAGGGGAGAGAGAAAATTTCTGCCAAAACCAGTTTCTTTTCCTTTCCTTTCTCCCCAATCCTTTCCCAAACACGAGAAACCCGCTGCTTCTCCAGCCTAACTCTTGGCCCTCTGTAAACCACATGTAGTGCATAATTACAAAAGAAACACCTGCGAGGACAAAAGGAACAAGTTCTGTAGGTTTTCTCTTTACAAAACAAAGCTATCGTGTGACGGTTTCTTAAGGCAACCCTTTGTGTTAAGGCAGTCACTTCTGATGAAACAAGAGCTTCTTGATATTTCCATTGGAATATTTTGGTATCTGATTGCTGATGATTTCTGCCAACATTTCTGGGAACTCAATACTCATGGATTTATCCAAAAATGTCTCGAAGCAAAAGCTCAGAAGATTTTCAACCACCTACGAGTGACAAGACAAAGAATTACTTGCACATGAAGATGTTCAGAGAACATTCACCTCCTTCCTCCCCAACTCCTGCCCACAGGATGAGGCTCAGGCAAGACGTGCACAGAGTCCTCATTTAGTTCATTAATTATTGTCCACGGCACTCTGGCATAAACGAAACAAACAGACTGTGCAAGGCTTTGCAAACACTGAGGAGATTCGGTACCAATTCCCATCCCAGCAGATAAATAATGCACATGTGGGGAAGCTAAATGAGATCCTTCCAGGTGCTTGGTACAGTAACAAGAAAAAAACCAGTAATTTTGAGGTCTCAAAGTTACCCTTGTCTTAAACACTGCTTTGTGCTACATGAGTAATTAGAATTAAACTGCCAAAGGAGGCAGTCTGAATTGGAAATTCCTTCAAAATTAGATCACTGCTAACACTACACATAGTGCTGAGGCATTGTTTTAATGGAATTTCAAACTATTCCATAAATTCTTTACTTACTCTGAGATAACACTGCTTTTGAAAGTCACATTTCTGCTTCTACTGCAAAATCAGTTACAGTTCCTGAGTTCAGAATTTTTAAAGCAACAGAATTTTTAAAATCTGAAGAGACTGAGAATGAGATTAATTGTACAATTAATTGCTGTGGATTGCACTGCAGGGGCAGCCTGAGAGGACCACGTTCAAGGCTGTCAATTTGCCTTTAGTGAGACAGCAGAGGAGCACGACCTCCTCCTCCCCGGTATTTGTCCCTTTAAATAAAAAGAGCTGGAGGAGATCACTGTCCCCGCCCCAAACGTATTTCTCTGGAATGCCTGCAGCATTCCTGTCAGGACTTACATCATGCATACAGTCCAGCAGTTTAGTCAGTTGATAAAATCGCTGCCAGTTCTGGCTGGAGTTCCCTTCCCTCTTGACGATGGCCTTGCCCAGCTCCTTGATGTACGTCATGCGGATCTCCTCAAACAGGGACTGGCTCTTCAGGCCTTCCTTGGGAACTGCAACATGGATACCAGCCTTTAAACACTGTAAAACTGAACTGCATCACTATTTAAGTTCTCTTACATTAGTTACATGGAGAAGGGAATCTTCATCAGGAGCTGTGGTGATAGGACAAGGAGCAAGAGGGGAAATTTAGGTTAAAATCTGGAATTCTTCCCTGTGAGGGTGGGGAGGTGCTGGCACAGGCTGTCCAGAGAAGCTGTGGCTGCCCCATCCCAGGGAGGTGCTGGCATAGGCTGTCCAGAGAAGCTGTGGCTGCCCCATCCCAGGAAATGTTTAGGTTGGAATGAGATGAGCCTTAAGGTCCCTTCCAACCCAAGCCATTCTATGAAAATGAGCAGAAGAAAAAGGACTTGGGCTGATTGAAAACAGCAGAGAGACAAGGAGAGAGCAGGATGGAATGGTGACCAGCTGAACACAAAGCACAGGCCTGCTGCAAAATAAAGAAACCTCCAAAGGTGTCCTACTGAAAAAGAGCGGGAGGGGAACTGTACCATGCAGGCCACAACACCCAGCCCTGGAAGCACCTTGATGGAGAACCACCAGGGCTGGAGCTCCTGTATTCTCCAGGTCTGGGGAAATGTGGTATTAGGAAGGTTCCATAAAAATTCTGCGTGCCCAGGGAAGAGCAAGGGCAGGATCACAGGATAGCTTGGCTTGGAAAGGATCTTGAAAGATCATCTGGTTCTGAGCCTCCTGACACGGATCAAGTAACGGGTCCAGGCAAGGCAGTGCCAGGCTGGAACACAAATGGACTGCCCAAGCCATGGGGGGCACCTGGGCATGGACAGAGCTTGTTTGCAACAGGGATGGGACATGGAGACAGTGCTGGGCAGAGGAGGAGCTGGGCACAGGAACACAAGGCCCGGGGATTCAAATCCAGGTGAAGTCCCTGTGCCTATGTCCTCCTCTGGGGATGGTTCTTCCAAAGGCCAAGGGCCACCCTGGACAAATGGTGCACGGGGACTCCAGAGGTCCTTAAGGTGCCTCCTTCGAAGCCTCTGATCACCTCAGGGAAGTGAAAGAGCTGAAGACAGAGTAGAGAAAGAGCTGAGACGAAGGTGACCAAAAGCAAGAGGACAGAGGCCGTGCAGCACATCCCCTTCCCTAGGAAACCCAACCTTCCCCACACTGTCAGCATCTGAGAGATTCTGGAGTGAAGTCTCTTGTCCGCCTTGCCTACACAGGAGATGAAACTTGTCAACTGTTTCAGTACTTCACATGGAAAGGTCTCTGAGCTACGTCTGTGTGTGAACTACAAGTCTAGACCTGTGTGGGATTCCTGTTTTACTCCTCCTCCTCCTCTTCTCTTGGAAAACTTAACACAGAAACACAATAAACAAATTCAAATTGTCAAGTTGTGGATTAAAGAGCTATAGAAATTTCAGTTATTCAACTGCAGAAGCTCCACAATGTACCACTCACACAATGTATGGACTTAACAAAAGGAAGATCAATTGTCTCCCACTGGAAATCGAGTGGAGAGGCCTCTCTGGGCAGTGCCAGCTCCCGCCCGGCCCCGCTGCTGGAGGGGCTGAATTCTGCCAGTGCTGCCTCCTCACCACTTCTGCCGTGGAAATTTCTCCATGGAAATTTCCAGCTCCTGTAAGGAAAGTTGGCCTACACCACACCCAAAACACTTGAGGAATTTTTGGGAGAGATTTCAGAATCAAACAGGAACTGTTTGAAATCTGCAGTTTCAGGGAAGTTTTAAGTTCCTACAAAGCCCACGGCCATGAGAGGCTGAAAGTTTGCTCTGAAAAGAGCCCTTGTCCCAGTTCTGGGCTTGGCAGCGAGGCAGTGCTGGGCACTGCCAGGCTGGTGGGGCACTGGGGGAACTGGCCATGGCACCCTCACACCGCCCTGCCCACAGCCACCACCCCCGGCCCTGACACGGGAGCAGTGCCGGGGTTCCCATTCCCCAGCTCCTATCCCGAAAGAGCCCAAGGAGAACCAATTCTCATTTCTGTGTAAGAATCAATGCTATTATTCACTGGAAACATTAAAGGTAAGGAATGTTTACACCCTCAGTGTAATAAACTTAGCAATATTTACTTTTCATCAAACATTTTATGTTTCAGGTCCCTTCCAAGCCAAAGCACCTGACGAGGATGATGCAGAAGTACCAAGGTACGCTGACAAATCTTTACTTGCTCTGCTGCTCTTGCTACCTTTCAAACATGTTGGCACCTCTGTCACTGCTCTGAACCAAACCCCTCGAGCCAGGCAGGAGCAGGAACACGTCAGTCCCTGCCTGAGGCAGCTCCCTCGGGATCCTGTGGCCGTGGGATGGGATGGGATGGGATTTCCCAGGACACAGAGGCTGTCCCGGAGCGAGGTGCCCGGCTCACACCCACCCCAGCACACTCACACACACACTCTGTGTCTCTCTCTCTCTTTGCTGTGTGAGTCCCTGGGCTGCAGCCAAGCCTGGGCTGAGCTCAGATCCTTAGGGAGCTCCAGCCCCACGAAGCACAGGGAGAACAAAGTCACCGGCTACCAGTGATATCAACAGAGGGGAAAAATAACACTGTGAAAGGTATTTACACTTAATCACTTACATTAGTTACGTTGTCTCAGGTTAGTTTATTTCTGTACGTTCTAAAAGGACTACTTCTGACTCTGCACTTTGAACTTTCATGCAGTACAGACAGCATTTACTAAGCTGCAACTTGTTTAACTCCAGCATATCCTACCTAAAGATAAAAACCAGCACGTAGCACACTGTATAAATACATCTCACAGTATCTACTGCAAATCCACCACACACTTCTGTAGATGCAAATGCAAAAAGCTTGTATTGAGCCGTTCACCTACTTGTAGAGAGGAGAAGCAACGTCTTCATGCAGAGATACTCCTCGTAGGAGACTTGGAGCCGGGAGAGCTCTCGGGCCACCATGAGCATGTGTTTGCATTGTTCATACATACATGGGAGGTTCATCCTCTGCCTGAGGAATAAAAGCACAGGAATCAGTGAGATGTCTGGCTATCTGCACGTCCTGGGTCTGTTTTTCCCCACTGCAGACGAGGAGCTGTAGGTGAGCCCAGCAAAGGACGCTCCATTCCCCAGCGAGCCCCTGCAGTGACGGCCTCGGGGACACAGATGAACACGGCCCGAGCGCGGGACCGGCACGGCGACCTCCCGAGTCCCAGAGCCTCTACAAAGGGAGCTGCCTGCACCAAGGACTCCGCAGCAAGCTCTGCTATCAGCAGCCCTAGCTCCACAGTGGCACAGAAATCAAGTTCAGTCCGAGTTCCCCGACCTGGCAGTGCCAGAGCATCTCATCTTCCTAAGGAAACTCGATGGACTGCCACACTAGAGCTGGGGTTTCTCTGATTCTTTCCACACTTCTGAGAAATGCACCGAATTTAATGCGTATTTATGTATTTAGCAGTATCTTCCTGTAACTTCTCAGTTTTCTAAGTGACTTTATACTTGTGCCTATGTTCCCGAAGCAATGACCAGCACTGCAATTAAACTTCATTATCTGTGACTGTAATAAACATGTTTCTAACCATAAATGGAAAGTCATGTAGACAACCAAAGGCAAATCTTGGAATCAGAATAACAAACATTATATTTTTACATATTCTTGTTTTTCCCTATTTCAGTGAAGCCTTGCATCAAGACAGGAACTCCGTTTATTTAATACCTCATCTGACAGAGCAATCTTGCTTATGTGTGCTCTTACAGCTGATTACTGTGAATACTTCAGAATTAGTTTTGAGTGGGAAATGAAGAACAGACTAATTCTGAAGAGTGTAAGACAGATTTCTGCTTTTCCATGGGTTTCCTTTTGTAGAGAAAAAGACAAGCAAAATAACCCCGTGCAATGAGTACACAATCTCTGCAGGGATGCCAGCACTTCATTTTTTGTTAATGATGTGTCACCTTTCCTTGGTATCACCTATACAGCATTACAATCTACACAGAGACAAAACGGGATCCCTGTGGGAGTTACGAGTAAGATTTGGTTATGAAACTACAATTCCTCCAAAGCTGATCACTTTTCCATTCTCCCTCCCTCAGCCCTTAAGGAGGATTATACAATGAACCCTCACAATCGCCCTAGGAAACCCTGAGTGGAAATAAGGAACAGCCCTTTCACCATGGGGAATTCTGATGGCTTTGGGAAGACAGAAATTCAAACTCTTGAGCCTGTGTTAAACCAGACCAAGCACAAGTGTAAAACCCCAGCATTTCCAAACGCAGCTGTTGGACAATTCCCTCTATGTGGAACTGGACCACGTGTGGCACTGCCCTAA
Source organism: Daphoenositta chrysoptera (assembly GCA_013397915.1). Taxonomy (NCBI): domain Eukaryota; kingdom Metazoa; phylum Chordata; class Aves; order Passeriformes; genus Daphoenositta; species Daphoenositta chrysoptera. Next base: position 133,720 of record VZRO01002376.1, read on the forward strand.
TCCTACAGCCACAGCATGTGGGCACTCACAGCAACCCAGACACCCTGGCTTTACCTCGGGATTCCATCAGGGAGCACCAGCACGAACACAAAGTGCACACGAGGTAACGCTGCATGAAACAGGAGTAAGTGCAAGGCTGGCTGGGGATGCTTCTCAGAGCACTTGACACAAAGCCACCACTTGGCTGGGTGGCAAACGCTGTCCTGGCCCCTCGGGGCCGTATCAAAGGGCATCTCACAGATTTCAAATTGAGTAATTTAAACCCATTCTCTGCCCAGGACTCAGCAGTTTTCCTCACGTAAAACTGTGCCCATTTCTGGGCAGAAGGTTAAAATAAACATTAGGAAAGGGGTCAGCCTTTAGTTTGTTTCTGCCTGCTGGGAGTGCAACCCCATCCACGGGGCTGAGGATCCAGAGGAAGACACAGAGATTTTGGGCAGTGCCAAGGCTACACAAGCTGCAGTTCCCCAGCACGGGAGCAGCCCCAGCCCCTGTGTTCAGCGAGCCCTGGGCGCAGGGCGGCCGTGCCCCGTGCCCGCTGTCAGAGCACCAGGAGCCTGATCCACCGCTTCGTCCAGCGCTGCCAAGGGCTCCCAGCCAGTCCCATCCTGGCCAGGGCACGTCAGATGATCTCAGCTGGCACAGGGGGCTGTCCTGGGGACACGGCCGGGGGTCATGGACACACACCGGGACACGGGCAGGGCTCGGGGCTCTGCCTGCTCAGGGTCCCAGCTGCCCTCCCCGCACAGGGCACTCACCAACCCCACGGATTCACTCACGGGGAGCTACACTTAGCTCGTTCAAAGAGCCACATCTGCCCTCTCAGCTGGAGCCACCGCAGCAGCAGGCTGGTCCCCTGACCTGCTCCTTGTCCCTGCACAGCCAGCCCGTGCTCGGCCCAGCCCTGGAGCACAGGGACGTGCACGGCCGAGGGAAGCTCTGAGTCCCTCGCCCGGCAGAGCTGCACAGCACCAAACCCCAGCACACAAGATGCTGCTCTTCTGAAAACCAGATGACACCGACTCCACACAAGGAGTTACAGAAGAATGTTGTGGGAAAAATTTGGGGAATAAGGGAACTGACAAGGCATGGCTTATAAAACTGACATCACTTGTTGTTTTCCTATTCAAACCCACCAGCACAGCTACCCTGCATGGCTCATGAGAGCAGAAGGACAAACGAGTGACCTCACACCTCCCAGCAAGGAGCTACAGTGACGAGCATGGAACCAGAGTCAAAATCCTGAGGCCCAGCACTTCCAGGAACTTCTGTCTCAAGCTGGACAGCAATTAAATGGCATCTGCTGCTCGATGAACACAACTGTGCACTGTCACTGTGCTCACTGTAATTTCGGGCACACTGTTACATACCCAGAGGACGAAAGCTGAGACAGAACCAGTGCCAGTTCCAGCAGGGCATGTTTTGAATCATAAACTGGGGAAACAGTTATACAATACTGCAAAATCACAGGTTTAAACCCTTTCCAAGTACTAAATAATGGCCTAAAGCCTAAGATTCATTCAGCTGCCAAACTTTTCAACAGCTTGAATCAAGTTTCATGTGTGTGTGTATAAAAACACGTATAATATATATAAAACTGCCAGCTAGTATAGACGTACTTACATAAAAAATAATAAATTACAGGAGTACAGACATAAAAGCAGAATATCCAACAAATATTCAATTTTTAGGAAAAGACTGAGCAATCACTAATCTGCCAGTTTAAGACTTAAGAAGAGAATTTAATCCTTTCTCCCACCACAGACTGTGAGCTACTGGATGTTGCTACTCCATGTAGGTAACAGTAACTACACAGGAGCACACTGGACAGGGCTGGCACACGGATAAATACATGAAGGACTGTTGTGGCTCAGATGCCTCAGCAGATCCATAAAGCCAAAGAAAGTCTAATTAACCCCATAAAGAAATCAATCAATAACTGCAGTTATGCCCAACTGAACCACCAAGTCTTGGAGACCCCTCAAAGAAGGAGTTTCCCTTCCTGAAGCTGAAGACACTGAACTGCACCAAACACAAGGGTAAGTCTTGACAGCTCAGAAACTGAGTAAATGGTTTCTAAACCCCACATGAAACCCAAAGAGAATGAACCAGAAGTAGCTGTCCTTCTCAGTGGCCATGGCAGCGGCGGGTGCTCGGGTGTGGGTTTTGCCCCTGCCCCGTGGCAGCAGCTGTGCAGCCCCAGCTCAGCAGCACTCCCCAGCTCCCACCTCACCTGTCCCACCTGGACACAGCTGACCACCCAAACCCCAGTGTGTTTCTGTCTGCCTGCCCACGATGCCTCTCCTGCCCTGCCCGCAGCTCTCCCCGCGCAGAGCTCTCACGTCCCACTCGGTGTTTGTCAGCTGTCACCCCGAGGTGCCTCTGTTTTATTGAGGGATGGGACATAAAGAGTTACGACCAGGGCGTTTTATGGAGAACCTGTAGCCCACTGGAGAAGGAACTGCAGTTCTCTCAGTCAGCTCAGTGTTTTATTGAAAACAAATGTCACTCTGATCTACGATTTACCAAACGGTAGCTGGAAGGAATTTGGGAATTACTGTTTGCTGTAACAGCATTACCCTTGCATTTCTGGGGGTTTTCAAGAATACCAACACCTAGCACTGAAGCTCTTTGGTTCTGACCCACTGATAAAACAGCAGGAGACCTCTGACTTACAGCAAATTAGATGCTACTGCACTTCCCAACAACATCAATTATCTCAATTCCACCACACAGAGACCATTCTGCTCCAGGGACACATTCTAAGCACTTTATTACACAAATGGGCCCTCACCTGCCATCTCCTCCTCAGCCTTTTTAAAAAAAAAAAAAATATTATTATAAGGCAATGATTACAGTTTATAAAAGCCTGGATAAACATTTACAATGAAAAGAAAAACAAAATGCAAGTGAATAAATAAACATGAAATATAAATGGCTGATCCCACAGAAAATGTAACAATTATTGTATTTTTTAAAACACAGAAAATATTTGCGAGATACGATTCTGAAGTGAAATAGGACCAAAAATACTAAACTGTGCCAAAGCAGGACAGTGGTATTGCCTCCATACCAAAGCCAGAAACATGAGACATGAATAAGATCGAATCATCTCACCAATCCCAAATTCCCTCTTTCCCTCCTCTACAGCACAGAATTACTGCACAACACAAATCTGGAAAAATACAAGGAAAACGATGTGTGGTACAAGAAAAAACATTCCACCACATTCCACTTTGCTTGAAAGTTGACAACAAAGGTCAACAAGAAAATATAAATCAGGCAGGTTCTTCCATCTTTAACCTTGTCTTTTCAGCCCTAATTTCATCAGATCAGACAGAAATGTTTCACTCTGGCACTGGTAGGGCCATATTGCCACTTTGATACACTAAACAGACAGAACATTATGCAATTTGCCAAACTTTTCTCTCCATCCCAGGCATATTTTTAGCTCTGACTGTGTTGGCTCTGATAAAATGAATGATTCCAGTGAATGGTGCAGGAACAGTCACAATATGGAATGTTAAAGCACAAACACCTCCCACAAAAACTTCTGGATATAAATACACTAAATATCTCAATTACCTTCCGTTTGACTTAGTGGAAAATGCTAAGCAAGCTCTGGAAAAAAACAAGTGGGAAAGGAGAGGCTGGTGTGGGATCTCTGGGAGGATTCAGCACCCTGTGATTCAGCCCCGAGGCAAAGCCCGGCTCTGGCAGCTCCTACTCACTCGTTAATGATCAGGTCTGGAGCAAAGCACAGCAGGTTGCCATTGGACTGCTTGTAGGATCTCCAGCCTAAAGCAAAAGCCATCAGGAACATCCAGGAGTACTGCAGGAGGGTCATTTGGTCATCCAGGTGCAAATTTCGGAAACCTGAGGATATAAAAATTGAGGGGGGGATGGTGTCAGTTGCAAAAGAGCAAGAAAGGACAAAAAAATTTGCATGACTAGGAAAAGGAGCAGGGTTATGAGCAGCCCAGCTGCTGTGTTACCAGTGCACAGGTACTACATGGAGTAAAAGGGATGTAATATTAAAAAATCACAGTATATACGTGTGTGGTTATCTGGAACTGATGGTCAGTCAGATACATCACAAAAGGCAACGATTGTAGTTCACATACACTGTAATTTGCTGGGCTGCCCTCCAAAAATAACAGGCTTTGCTACTTGTCACGAGAGCAGTCTGCTAGACAATAAATGATTTAGTATCAAGTTTTGTTATTATTCAACAACAACTGCACACCGAACCTACAAAATAAGAACTGCATTAATTACCAGCATTAAGTGCTTGTCATCCCCTATGTAGCATGAACAGAGGCAGCTGACCAAGGAGGAAATGAGCAAAACCTGACAATTGGTCCCTCAAAGAGCCTGAAAATGCCACCAGCTTTCGATTTGCTGCACCAGTTCCTATCAGATCCAGCCTAAACTTACCAAGAAACTATGGTGCCATACGGAGCCATTATTAGAGCCTGAATACAACTTGATTTTATCTATTTTTATTAAGCATCTGACATCTAAAGAGCTCATAACATCTAAAGAGCTGCCTCCTGAAGCTGTGCCAACAGACAGAGCCAGTGGATGAACGTTTAACAAACTTGGTGGCTCTAAACACAGCCCCTGGCTTTGGCGTCAGCAGGAATGACCAGGTACTGCCTCTAAAATACAAAGAAAGGGTTTCAAAGTGATTCCAATCTTTCTGGGTCAAACCTTGAAATCCGTGCTCAAACCTTCCCCAGGAAAAGGTTATTTTGAAATCCCAGCTAAAGGGTTTGGCAAGGAATGCTGGCGTGCTGTCAACATGGCTGATGGGCTACAACCAGGAGCAGGATATACAAATTAAACACTCATGAGGAACCACCTCAGCAAACAAAAGAAAGGAGATAAAAATGATAAGAATAGTTGCTATTAATGTAGTTATTAAAGAGAAGATTGGCATTTTCATTGAGAGCATAAGCTCTAACCTGAAGGGTTTGGCTAATTACGAAAACTGTTCAGCAGAGAGGATGAACGCAGGAGTGTTTTATAAAATGGAATCTAAATCTGGATCTGGAAATACCAGATGGTCTCCCAAAAACCTGTCCCAGAAGGAAGTGTGTGCATGTGAATCTCTCCGAGAGCAGACTGAGCTAATTCAGCACAACTGCCCAGTGCACACTGCCCTGACACAGAATCCCAGAATCACCGAGGTTGGAAAAGTTCCCCAAGATCATTGAGTCCAACCTGCCCCACCTTGTCAACCCCACACAAACCTCTCCAGTCACATCTCTGCTGGACATAGATGTAGTTCAGTTTTCCAGCCTTTCTTTCCCACTATTAATTTATTTCCCCTGCTCAAAGAGACACAGTTATGACTCATAACTCTCATTATCGGGCTTTTTTCTTTTTTTTTTTTTTTGGCAGACCTGTTCTGTGATGTTATTTTTGGGCAACCTATGCGTCATGGAGGTGTTTTTGCCAGGGTTTTTGAGAACAGGTAGTGAACAGCACTGACAGGGGTGAGAGGGAGATAAACACTGGGCTTTGTTCTGTAGGAACAAACATCTTCAGCTCCCCTTGGCCCTGGCCTCTCTGAGACAGATGCCATGTGTCATGTCCAAGGCTGAGATCCGACATCACTTCTTCCGTGTCTCACTGTGTTTTTAGATGGGAGCCAAAATAGCAGCAAACCTCCCTCTTTGCCCAGGTAAGAGTCAGTCTGAAGAGAGCTGGAGAGAAAATAACACCTTGACTTCCACCCTGGAGCTGGACAGCGAGGGGGAGTCAGCAAGGAACCATCCAGGGATGCAGACCCAGATGTGCCAGCACAGGGATGTTGGTCTGTAGAAGTCAAGAGAACCTCATTGCTAAAAATATTCAATAAATAATTGTTTTTTGCCCAGGGAAGCTGTGGCTGCCCCATCCCTGGAAGTGCCCAAGGCCAGGCTGGACAGGGCTTGGAGCAGCCTGGGGTAGTGGAAGGTGTCCCTGCCCATGGCAGGGAGTGGCACTGGATGGGTTTTAGGGTCCCTTCCAACCAAATCATTCTTGGATTCTGTGAATCTGAGGTGGAGATAGAGCTAATACAAATAGTTCTCTGTAATACTTTTACAACAAATATCCATTTTAGTAAGAATTTTAATATTCAGTGGTCAAAGTGTTCAAGTAAAATGACCTAATATGTAGTAAATAAATATTTGCATCTGCAATTTTTTCTGCTTTTCTGCTTCGGAAGTAGCTGAGACATAAAGAAGGCCCGATATTACCAACACTTCATCTGTACAGCTTTGAAGGAAAACGAAGAGGGATTGAGGTTCAGTAAGAAGCCTGCAGGCAGCATTCCCTGTGTCTGGGAATTACCTGGGATTGCCTTCGCCCACTTGACTGCAGCGACCACCTGGCGGCCCCCCAGCATGTTGAGCGTGGAGAGGATCCTCCAGCTGGAGTCGGGCAGGGAGCTGTCGTAGCCCGAGTACAGCACCTCGGGCTCGATGACCTCGAGCAGGGACACCAGGGTGGGCGTCAGCTGCGGCAGCGACGCGGGCACGATGCTCTTGCTCCCGGCCGCCTCCGGAGCCTCCCGCGCCCCCGCCGCGCCGCCCTGCTGCAGCCCCTTGATCTTCTTCTTTGTCTTCCGAGCTGGAAGGGGTGGGAAAGCACAGGTGAGGGCATGGAAATGACCACACGGAGATAAACACGGCAGAGGAAACGCCGCTTTCCTCCCCCCATGGCTGCGGTCGGGGCGCTGAAACCTGCGCGGCATTTGTTTGTGAACTCAGTGGCTTCACATTCATTCCAAGTAAACTACCAGTGAAAATAATACTTTATGTTTTCATAAAAATCACATTTATGCCAATGCTTCAAAATGTTCAGTAACGTCTGCAGGTACTTTACAAGGCTGACCCTAAAATACGAGGCCCAATCCCACTGCTGGAAATATCTGCAGGACTGCACACTTCAAAAGTTCCTTTAAATACTAAGCATAGAAACTAGGCAAAAGAAAGGAAAAGAATATTTAATGGGTAAGAAGTTACTGGATCTCTCGAGCCAGGGAAAATGGTTTTTTTTAAAATGCTGGGCAGGAGGAGCTTTTTCTCTTGCCAGCTCTCTTGCATATAAATCACTGCTGCGTAATTAAACCATAAAACTCATTCGCCAAATAAATAAAACATCACACAGAGATGTTAACTGTAAACTACAAAAAGTTGGAGCAACAATTTTATTAGCATCTTGTCCCTAATGGAGTCTCCTGCTTGGCTCTGGCTCTCCTGGATGCAGGCGGCCACAGGGAACTCGCTGTTTAGCAGAGCCCAGACGAGCCCAGCTCCTTCCCCGGGTGCCTCTCTTAATTAATTGGTTTCTGCTCTGCAACTTCCGAGATAAATCCGTAGCCCATGAAAGCATCCTGTAACGTGGCTGTGCATGCCAAGCTCCTTCTGACCTGTTCAGAATCCCTGAGCACCAAAAATGCACCGACCCCGCAGTGCCAGCACACAAAACCCCCTCCTGCACCCGCTTCTCCCTCTAGCTACAAGGCAGCCTTCAGAGAACAACTGCCGAAGACAAGGAATCCTCTACAGACCTTGGATAAAGTGCATTTTGCCCAAGTTTTGTAGACTGGCCACATGTGCCAAGCCTGCCATGAGGGAATAGCAACAGTTGTTTCCTTGGAGCAGAGAGCTTCTTGTTATTCTCGTCTCAATTCTGAAATGGCTGCTTCAAAATCCTTTCATATTCTGGCATTTTTGCCCCATTATCCGTGTTCTGGAGAGCAAATGAACTGCTTTGACTTAAATTTAGAAGCACATGCCTTCAGCTTCCTGCAGACACCTGGATGGAGTATTTCCAGCCCAGAAAGCCTGATAAAATTATAATCAAAATAAACAGATCTGATAAGACAAATTATTATGCAAGAATTTCTATTAGGCTGTTACCAGTCCTGACTTAGATATATAGCTGTACCTCACAAAAAAAAAAAAAAAAAAAAAAGGTTGAGATAATGTATTTCTTTGCAATTAATTTTCAAATAATGAAAAGACCACTAATCTAAAGCCAGCTCCTTAGGGCACGTTACAGGAGATAACCCCCGCAGATAAACTCAGCATGGAGAGGAAAGCATCCAAAATTTTCTGTTCAAAACAAACAAATCCCCCCCTGAAGCCCCAACCTCCTGCAGTCTGGCATCCACCAGGCTGCAGAGGCTTCCTCCTCCCTGCCTGGTGGCAGATGGCCTGAGCACCTGAGCCAGGTGGGTGAGGGACCTGCCACCACCCCCTGGCAGCCACCAGCACCAGGCACTGTCCTTCTGAACTGGGAACCACAACCAGCCCACTGCAGCCAGAGCAGGGCAAAGCATTAGAAAGAACAGAGGACTCCTCAAAAAAATTGAAATAAATTCGAAGTGAGGACTGCAGAAAAAACTCATTAATTTGCCAAGTTTAACTGTAAAATGTGGCATGAAAAGCCAAAAAAATTATGAGACCATTTCTTTACAGGCATAAAACCTAACAATAAATCTTTTCTTCCAGCACATCACAAAGAGAAAGGGTGCCAAGGAACACCAATTAACGGTGGGAGCGGAAATGAGAACTCAAGGAAATAAAGGCTGGAGTACAAAATATCATTATTGTGCCGTGTAAATCTCTGCTACCTGCAGCTTGATAGTTTGATGTTTTTCCAGACCCCTACGCCCAAAAAACCCATGCAATAGAAAAAGAAAGTTCCAGAAAAGAATGATAAACAGGGCCAAAGGGATGACTGACAGACCTGAGGTCTTTTCCAATGTTAATGACTTTATGGTAAAAGAAACTAACAGAAAATTATCAAGTGACTAGAAAGGGCCACTTTTAACTCAGGACAAGAACAGGTCAATTATTGCACAATAGAATGAATGAATGAATGAATGAATTCATTAATTTAAAAATAAATTCGTTTTCTACCCAATACCTAACACTGTAGGTATGAGAAACTGAGAGATACCCAAAACAGGGCAGGTTCCTGGAAAAAGTCCAGCAGGAAGCCAGGTGAGTGCAAGGGGCCCAAGGACTGATGGGCTGGACACTGGGATCTCTTCTGATCATTCACCAGTTTGCTATCACCATTGTTTATGCATTGAGGATGCAGGTGGGGACTTTTCAAAAAGAAATTACTGTCTAAAAAACATGCAAATTTAATTCTCTTTTTAACAACACAATTCCTGAACTGTGACTCTAAAACAGACAAGATAAAAGAAACTGGATTTTAGTCTCTTCTGCACTTTATGCTGCCTCCCAGTTTGCTTTTCTGCATGACCAATTCTCCATCTGTTCAGATCTGTCACAAAAATCCTCGTTTTCAGGGTGCTTTTCACCTTTTCACACTACTCTGCGTTCTTCCATTTTGTGCTGCTGAGTTCCTAGATTCCTTTTCCCTCTCAGCCATAAAAGCTTCCCTCTCCCCACCTTCTCCAACAACTTATATAACAAAATCCAAAACCTCCCAATTCTCTAGGATCCTCTGTGCCAACATTCAGACAAACTACCCTGGGAAGGGCTCCAACCTGCACGTGGAGAGGGACAAGAACCTGACGTCATCCCATTGCATTTTCTGTGCTGCAGAGGCAGCTCAGCGTGTCAGGGCCAGGCTGGACAGGGCATGGAGCCACCTGGGCTGCTGCAGGGTGGGACTGGCTGAGCTCTGAGGACCTTCCCAGCCCACAGCATTCCACAGTTCTCTGATTCCACGTCCTACAGCCTGAGACAGCAACACTGGTGTCTACTGAAAGTGATGCAGGAAGCGAAAAGCTTACGATGGGAGTGCCACACCTTAGTGTTAAGAGAACTATTCCTTACTATGAGAAAACTTTTTCACCTAGATAAATATATGAATATCACAAATGTATTTTGAAAACAACTATGAAGAGAAAAAATAGAAATAAACCTTGACCAAAATGCATTATTTTCCACCTCAAAACCAAACTTGTGGGGTTTGGCATTATTTAAGCTGTCTTTAGGCTCTGCTGTTACCTGTCCTTGCTCCCAGCCACACTGGCAGGGCAGTGACCTGTCCCCACGGACACCAGGAGCAGGAAAGAGGCCTGTCCTGCTCTGACCTCGGAAGGATGAGGTCCAGGCCACTGGGACTGTCCAAAAACTGAATCCAGCTCCTGGGAGACACTCACTGAGCACCTCATGTCCTTTAGGGACTTTTTTCAGAACCCACTAGTGTAGGTTTTGGCTGTGCCCTCCCCTCCTGCTCACAGATCATGATAACAGCTCAAGAGACAGAGCAGCACCATCCCACCCTCTGGCAAATCCCTGCCCTGAAGGAGGGGATGTGCCTGGAAGGGCAGGCACAGCCCCTGCAGCCCAGGAAAGCTCCCGAGGGAGCTGGGAGCAGAAGAGGAAGGAAGGACGTGCTAACACAGGCTCCAGTCTGTACTTCATTGATCTCTTAAACTTAACTCATCACTTACATCTCACCAAGGATATTATCACCGACTGAAATGATATTCTGTTCATCCTTGGAGCTGACAGATACATCTTTGACGTTTTTATTTTATCTGACAATTCTGATTATACAACTATCACCAGGATAACTGCACCAGTAAGTGCTGCGTTAATCTCTGCTGCTCAGGGAAAAACAGCACACATAAAATGAAGCTGACATTAATAAAAGTGTTTTATGTCACTTTGCAACTGCTGCTAAATCTCTGGTTGATGTGGCCTTCAGATCCTCAGGACTCAGCAGAGAACAACTATGTGCTGGTATGTTAAATTTAAACAACCTTTCCTAGAGAAATTTTGACAGATATTTAAGAAGTATCCACAGCACGAACAAAAATACTTCAATTTTCTTCAGCTGGAAGATGAAATCCCCACTCCCATCCCTGTCCTCCGTGGTCTCAGTGTTGGGTCACTCAGACAGCACACCCTCCCCCAGGTGTTACACCTCCCTCCAGGCGTTCTCCAAGAGTTCTGCTGTCTCACATTCCATGAAAAAGCCATGAGATATGTGTGCTGAGAGGAATGAAAAACAGCCCCGGTTTGTGTGTGTGACTCACTTCTGCTGAGCACAGAGACGGCAACCGAGCACAGAGAGGAGAAGCTGCAGCTCGGAGCCTCCTGTCTCTCGTCACAAGGCCCAGGAAGCTCCGAACAGTCCCGGCTGCCCGGCCGGCGCAGGGCTGAGGGCTGAGGGCTGAGGGCTGAGGGCTGAGGGCTCAGGGCTGAGGGCTCAGGACTGAGGGCTGAGGGCTGAGGGCTCAGGGCTGAGGGATAAGGGCCCAGGGCTCAGGGCTGAGGGCTCAGGGCT